>QEPC01003071.1:46434-81949 GCA_003113815.1 Sphenodon punctatus | reverse complement strand
CCCCCGGCCCCTCCCCCATTCCCCAGCTCAGAAAGCAGCTCATAACAAACACACACAATTAAGGCTGGCTTTTAATACTTTTTAGAAGGAAGTTATAAGATACACAGGTTGCAGGGCTGCATTGGTTCCAATACAGACTTGCCACCTGCATATCTCATAATTGATAATTAAATTAATAATAAATTCACAATTAATTAAATTCACAATTCATAATTAAAACATACTGATCACTGACATCCCTCCTCCTCCCAAGACAAGCCCCCCCCACAGCCCCTGGGTCCCCAACGTACTCACCACCAGCAGGACTGAGCCCAAACAGGGCAGGCTGAGCTTGGCAGCATCTTCTTCCCAATCGAGCTAGGACAAGATGAATTACGTTTCTTCAACGATGATGATGCACCCATTCGGCAGTGCCAAGTGGGTGCTGCTGTGGCACACTTAAACTACACTACCTACCTAACTTGCTTCCTTGAGAAAATTATTAATTTAAAAATAATAAAATACTTACACACTAACTAATCTAACTAACAGTGAATATTATGATCCTGAATTATTGGGATTTGGAATTCAGCCGGATGGCCAGGCCAACCAAACTCTCTTAAGAAGAACCACAAGTACTGTAATTAGTCACACTCAGAGAGAGATAAAATGGCGCTCGGTGGTCTGGAGTTTATATATGCTATACTCTCAATCTCTGCAGCAGACACCACTCTCTCACACACCCATGTGAGAAAGCCTGTGCTCAGAGACAGTCTCTGCAATTTAAAAATCAACAACAGTGTCACACAAGCACTCTCTGTCCACACACTTCCCCCCCCTCACCCCGGCTCCTGTTGTTCCACCGGAAAATCAGACTCACACACTACACACACACAGAGACACACACACATCATGGCCATATGATGCTCTCCAGTTTCCCCCGAGTCACAACCCCCCCAGGCATAAATGGCTACAGCACATATTGATTCTTGACGTTGCCGCTTCTGCCTCCAATTGCCTCCCATTGAAGAGTGCCCCTACTGGCAACCTGGCATGCTGAGGAATGCACCTGGACAACACCCTGAACCACCCAATGCACATTCCTATTAATTTTGCCTCTTAAGGGCTCCCATGATGGCGACTGTCTCTGAGTCCTCCTCCCTCCCCCGCGTGTCAGGGATGGGATCCAGATCAAGGTGCACACACAGCACAGCAGCAGATATTGAGGGATCCTTAGAGCGACTCTCTATGCACCCTTTGTGCATGCACGAGTGAGAGATCAAGCTTGCGCATGCGCACCACTCCAGGAACCCGGACATTCAGCACAAACAGCGCCGCTTGCACTCAGGAAACACCGCGACCACCAGGAAAGAACAGAAGAGTGGTGACTGCAGGTGAGCGCAGCGGAGGAGGCGGTTTTTTTCTTTTAATACTAGTTTGGGGGCAGAGACTGGCTGTGGTAGGGCAGTGACCCAGGCGCCCTGGGGCTGAAGCTGCCACTGTTATCCTTTAGAGCGATCTCACTGGCATGCGGGTGGGTCAGTGGTGAACAGCAGGGACTCGAGTTGAGTGCGTTGCTGCAATTTGCAGTGATTTTTGAAGAATTAGCCAATCCTCACAGAATCAGCTAATCCTCACAGAATCCTCAGAGAATCAGTCAATCCTGACCATGACCTGAAGGTAAATAGGCCCCTGGGAGATGAATTGTGGGTGGGTGGGGTCTGAAGGCCCTATGTCTGCATGAGGGAGGTGCTGAAATTCCAGAGGATTTGAGTTGTGTTTGATTAGCAAAGTTGTGATTCTATGTCAAACCTATTGCAAATTTGCTTCCCAGCATGCATAGTTATGCAAATCAAGTAAATTATGCAAATATTAATGTTTGCAGTGAAATTGCAGCATTTGGCTTCACTGGTTGCAGAATTTAAGATTTTTTGGTGCAGTCAACACGGGTCACTGGTGGACAGTCAGGCACAAACAGTGGGCATCAGTGGGTGGCAGCGGATGGGCAGGATTTGCACATGTCTTATTTCTGGGTCTGCCAGAGAGATAGGGGGAGGGTGGGCTCTTCCAGAAGTCAGGCACGAACCACAGCACCAACCCAGACACATGCCAGCCAGGGTCTCAACTTTCCAACTCTGGCACCCCCAGAAGGGTAGGATTTGCAAGTGTCTTATTTCTGCGTCTGCCACAGAGAGGGGGGGGTCTCTTCCAGCAGCACCCATTTGAACACGTGCCAGGCAGGGTCTCAACTTACCAACCCTAGCACCCCAAGAAGGGCAGGATTTGTGCGTGTATTATTTATGGCTCGCATATAGTTTTCCGATAGTGCTTAGTAAACTTATTGGATGAAAATTTCTGCTAAACAAAGTAAGGGTTTGCATAGATAAAAACAACATAATATAGCTGGAGCAGGCCGGCTTCTGCGAAGGCCATTCTACAACTGATCACATTCTGGTTTTGTCGGCATTAGTGCAGAAGTATACTTCCCAGAACAGAAAGTTATACCTGTGTTTGTAGATTTAGAAAAGGCCTTTGACTCCATCTCAAGGGAGCACCTCTGGGTTAAACTTAGCAAATCCTCGATTGACCCCCGTTTGCTGTTTCTGCTGATCAAACTACATAATGATAATAAATTGCAAATATGATATAATGTTAATTATTCCCTTACCCGCTTGATTCCAATCTTTCGTGGGATTAGGCAGGGGTGCCTACTTGCACCAGCATTGTTCAATATTTATCTGAATAATGTGGTGGAATATATGAGATCATTTGACATCCATGCCCCGGCTATAGGCTCCAGGCGAATACCAATAATGCTTTATGCCGATGATACGGTAATTTTAGCACAGTCCTGTATAGGACTCATACGTGCCCTGCAACACTATGGAACCTATTGCAGAACTGAACTCCTCACCATTAACTACGCAAAAGCAAAGATTCTGATAGTAGCAGCAAAAAAATCCCACAAACTGTATTCATGGAGTATTGAAGGGAATGCTCTCAAACAAATTTACTCGTTTAAATATCTGGGTGTTTTCTTTTCCTCCACCCCGAACTGGGCTTCTCAACCCCTATTCTTTTGAGCTTGGGCCTGAATTGAACTCGAACAATAATTAGGAAAAAAGTACTGGACAGTACTTAGGAATACTTAGGAGTACTTAGGAGTACTTAGGACAATAATTAGGGGGAAAGTACTCTACAGGCAGACGCTTTTGTGACTACCCAGAAAATAGCTCCGCATTATAGGCTGCATGACACTTCTATTTTACGCCCCTTCTATTTGTATGAATGGGCAGATTGTGAACAAAGAGTGGCATTTACAAGGATAAGATAAAGTCCTCCGGGATCTGAGAATATGTGATCTTTGCACTGCTGGCGAAGTCGATACTGACAAACATATTTTGTTAAGGTGTTCTGTCTACACAGGCCCAAGGCTTAAATATCTGGGAAATATTATAGCAGAACATCAAGCTTTACATTTTGATTATATGAGACCAAAAATATGTAGCCCTTTTATCTCTGAAACCACCTTTGTGGTGGCAAATTTTTGTAAAGCTGCGATTAAGATAAGATGCAAGATGTTTGGCAAAGACCCCTAAAAGTGACACTTAGGGATCTGATATATAGGTGCCTTAAGTATTTTCCTTTTATATATCACTATAAGGAATTTTTAATACCAATCATTGGGAATTCATCTCCTGACCTGGGGGGACATTATGTATTGGTGATATATGTTTGTGGTAGGTTTGTTATCTGCTATGCTGTGCTAAGAATTACGGTTGATGATATATATTTAGTGCCAGCTGCCTTCAGGGTCTATTGATCTGGTAATTACTGCTCTGGACTAATTTGCTGTTGAGACCCTTTGCTAACTTGCTTTTGTTGCTTGTAATTCTGTTTGGTCTTCTGATGCTTTGCTTTAGTGATTAATATTACATTTTTATAAATAGTTGATAATATCTTAGTGAATTCTTTGTATTTCTCTGTTGTATCCCTCGTGCAGACATTGCTAAGGCCTAAGGCTAAGGCTGCAATAAACATTTATTTATTTATTATTTATGGCTCTGCCACAGAGAGAGAGAGGGGGGGAGCTCTTTCAGCAGCAGCAGCAGCAGCAGCAGCAGCAGCAGCAGCAGTCAGAGTCTCAACTTGCAGACACTACAGCACCACAGGTGGTGGTGGTGTACATGGTGGAAATGGAAAGAGGCGAGTAGGCAGCACTGCAGCAGCAGAAGCACCATCCATTCACTTGGTGTGGGAGAATGGGTATTGCTCTTGGAAGGACTAGAGGCATCACCATGAATGCAGGATATTATGTAGGTGTTCTTTATGTGTTCCTGTTTCAGAGCGGGTGATGATGATGACACCATTGGTGCCAGAACCCCTTCATGGTGGAGGTCGCAGTCACAGGAGCTACCTGAAACCAGGCTAACGAGGTCCACAGTGTGGAGATATTTCTACACCCCCAAGGGTGGATTCTCAGAATGAAAGGTAAGGCATGAGGGCTGGAACAACAGGAAATGGATTGCCCTATGACCTGTTAGGAAGTCACCCGCAGGGAGAGAGATTGGCCACCCATCCACTTATGGAGACAAAATGCAGGCAGGGCTTGATAGACCATTGGTCTGACACAGTATGAAACTTCTTATGTTCCTATCTTTTTATGTTCTTTAGATCTCAGACAAAAAGATTAATAGAGGGTCACGGGGACCACATCGGGGCTGATTGCGCACGTGGAGAATGTTCACCTAATTGAGGTGACATGTGATGGTTCTCAGGCTAGAAGGTGCAGCAGGGACTCCAGGGAGCAACAGCCCACTAAGGAAGGGGGGAAGGCATGGCAGAAGTGCCACCATCACAGCCCTTTCCCCTCTATCCCGCTGAGGAGTTTCCAGCCCCCTGTGAGTAGACCCATGAGGCAACAGCATTTCAGACTGAACTGGAGAGGCCAACAAAAAATATATATGGACGGACTCAGGGTCCATGCCTGAAATATCGAGGACAGGCTGGTGGAGCAATTTGAGGAGCTCCAAGTAAGGGAGCACCAGGCGGAGGTGTACCGGGAGTACCTCCGCACTGAGAAGGATGCCCTCAAACTGTTCCTCCAGTCTGTCATCAAATGGAAGGTGTCCCTGGAGGGGGCCCTGGACTTTGCCCACCAACATGACTACAAGATGAACGAGGTGTCTCCTTTTCCCCATATTCCAGGGGACAAACCCACAGACCCCTAATTTATTTTCCTTACTTTGTTTATTACTGTTTGTGGTCCCTTTGAAGCCCTCGAGTGGAGAGGTGTGTTCAGCTCATAGAAAGATTGCCCCGGGGGGGGAGGGGGGAACTTGCAGACAGTGCCCCAGGTAGAGCAGCCGGCCAGGAATATCATATTTTCTGTCAGGGGAGTGCCAGAGAGAAAGAGAGAGAGGCTCTTTGACAGTGGGCAGCAGGCGGTGGGTGCTGGTGGACAGAGGCACTCTTTCAGCAGCTTCAGTGGGCATCTGCGGGTGGGTGTGGAGAAGTAGGATGCTGTGGGGGCAGGCTTGTGGCCGGGCACCGGTAACCACTGGCCAGTCAGGCACAAGCAGTAGCAGCACCCAGATGATGGTTCTTGGGACTTGAGTGACTGATTCTGGATGCAGTGGAATGGAATGACAGCCCCCCGTGACTGGAATGATGGTTCCGGGATCTTAATGATGGTTCCTGGGACTGCAGTGGCTGCTTCAGGTACAGTGGAATGACAGCCCATGGGAATTGAATCATGTCCCAAGAATTAGTGCTTGGTTGAGCAAACTTCATTCAATTATTCCAATAGGTGGTACAGGGAGGTACAGGTGATATAAGGAGATACACAGGCAGGGGCACATAATTTTTTTGTGTTATTTCACTTTCCTCTAATTCTGGTAGGTTTGCTGCTGGCTGTGGGCATTGAGCATGAGAACAGATGAGATATCTTGCTGGTTCTGGCAGGTGGCAGCTTGAGCTGGATACACCTCTCCTCCTCCACCCCCATTTTTCTCTTTCTAGCGGGCAACATCTCTCTTCCTCTCTCTCTCTCTGGCCATATACTGCAGGTGACAGCATGAGTGTCATCGTGGCTGTCTCTCCTTCTAGCAGTGGGGAGATTTTCCCTTTCTCTCTCCTCTCACCATGAGCAGCAGGTTGCTACCTCATAAATAAAGGTTCTTCATGCTGGCTCTCATCATTCTCACCATGTCACCCTGCATTCCATCCCTGCATGGACTTGTATTATATCCCTAAAAAGGGTTAATTGGAACTGTGACTCTGAAAGGGAGAGTGCTTCTTAGCCTAGAGAGGAACTCGAGGCCATCAGGACAGGTATGCCATGCTGGTGGGCAGTTGCTTTGGGCACGAGCAGCAGATTGCTACCTCATAAAGAAAAGGTGGAATTATAGCTCCCTGTGAGTGGAATGACAGCCCCAGAACCCTGATGGTGGGTCCTGGGGCTGTAGTAGCAGCTTCTGGATGCAGCGGTACGACAGCCCTCCCTGGCTGGAACATAGGCCCCAGAACCCTGACGGTGTGTCCTGGGACTGGAGTGGCTGTGTTTCTTGATACGGTAGGATGACAGTTCCCTGTGAGCGGAATGATGGCCCCAGAACCCTGAGGGGGAGGGAAAGTCCTGGAACTAGAGTGGCAGCTCCTGGATGACGTGGATGGACAGCCCTTCCTGTCTGCAATGTAGGCCCCAGAACCCTGATGGTGGGTCCTGGGGCTGGAGTGGCTGTATTTCTTGTTACGGTAGGATGACAGTTCCCCGTGAGAAGAATTATGGCCCCAGAACCCTGAGGGTGGATCCTGGGACTAGCGTGGTAGTTTCTGGATGAAGTGGAATGACAACCCTCCCTGCCTAGAATGTAAGTCCCAGAACCCTGGTGGTATGTCCTGGGGCTGTAGTGGCTGTGATTCTTGATTTGGAGAATGACAGCTCCCTGTGACCGGAATTACGGCCCCAGAACCCTGAGGGTGGGTCCTGGGACTAGAGTGGCAGCTTCTGGATGAAGTGGAACAACAGCCCTCCCTGCCTGGAACGTAGGTCCCAGAACTTTGAAGGCTGAAGTGGAGAAATGTTCAATGCCTGTTCAAATGGAACCTGAGTCAGTCGGTCCTAAGAGATAGGAGAGCACCAGTCACAGCCAGGAATGGTCTCAAAATGAAGACCGTGTGAGCCAGGATCTCCCATTCCACCCCATTGTTCACCCAGTCCCCGGCCGCCGGTGCTCTCACCCGGGCTATGACCATCTTAAAGTTTGAGGAGCAAATGGTTGATATGCATTAACAGCAGCAGCAGCAGACATTGAATTGCCAGGGCACAGTAACTGCACTTGGCAACCCTTCTCGGCCGGGCATTGCAGGCTGGCTGGCATTGGTGGAGCAGCGGCAGAGGCTGGGCCAGGGCTCAGTGGCTGGCACCTCTTCTTGGCCAGGCATTGCAGGCTTGGGTCAGACTCAACCGAACTTAAGAAACTCTATTGCAAATTGGGCAAGCCTTGCCCAGTAGTGAATCTCATGTTTACCCAGCAGTACACTCATCTGAGCTATGGCCATCTACAAGATTGAAGAGAAAATGACTGACGTGCATTATCACCAGTAGCAGCAGCAGAGAGTGGATTGCCCGGACACAGAACCCATGGCACTGACAGCAGAGGCTGCATTGGCAGAAGCAGTAGACATTGGATTGCCCGGGCACAGAACCTGAGGCACTGACAGCAGAGGCAGCATTGGCAGCAGCAGCAGACATTGGATTGCCCGGGCACAGAACCCATGGCACAGACAGCAGAGGCAGCATAGGCAGCAGCAGCAGACATTGGATTGCCCGGGCACAGAACCCGTGTCACAGACAGCAAAGGCGGCATGGGAAGCAGTAGTGGACATTGGTTACCCGGGCATAGAAGCCATGGCACAGACAGCAGAGGCAGAATTGATGGCAGCAGAAGACATTGGATTGACTGGGTACAGAACCCGTGGAACAGCAGAGATGGCAGCAGCAGGATTTGCCTGTGCACAGCACCCATGGAAATAGAATGATAGGATTTTCAAGGAAAGAGCTCTCATACAGAAGCAGATGGCAGCAGCAGGATTGCATGGGCACGTTTGGATTTTCCAGTGGAGAGCACCCATGGAGCAACAGACAGAAGCAGCATGATTACCAGGCCAGTGGAGCACATCACCCAGGGTTGCCAGGGTAGGCAGACACTGGCACCTTGGCATCAGCAGAAGGCAGGCTGAGGCAGGGTTTGATCTTGGCAACCTAGGTGGGCAAACAGTCAGCGTGACATGAGCATGGGAAGGCAGGCTGAGGCAGGCTTCGATCTAGGCCACCTGGGTGGGTGGGCAGACAGGCAGCGTGGCATGAGAGGCAGGTAGACTGAGGCAGGGTTCGAGCTTTGCAACCTGGGTGGGCGGGCAGACAAGCAGCATGGCATGAAAGGCAGGCTGACTTAGGCAGGGTTGGAGCTTTGTAACCTGGGTGGGCAGGCAGGTGGGCAGACAGGCAACGTGGCATGAGAGGCAGGTAGACTTAGACAGGGTTAAAGCTTTACAAACTTGGCGTGTGGGCGGGCAAGCAGATAGGCAGCATGGCATGAGCAGAAGGCAGGCATACTAAGGCAGGTTTCGAGCTCTGCAACCTGAGTGGGGGGGCAGACAGGCAGCGTGGCATGAGAGGCAGTAGGGAAGGCAGGCTGGGACCTTGGCAGAACACTCAGATAGGCTGGCAAAGACTGTGTAGCATGAGAGAGACAGAGCCAGTCACATAGGTGGACCGAGATCGTCTAGCCAGAGGCCAGCTGGCAGGCTTACAGTTTCCCAATGCCACCCTGCGTCATCATGAGGTCAATCAGATAAGCCGGCCAAGGCCATCTAGTATGATATATATATATATATATATATATATATATATATAGAGAGAGAGAGAGAGAGAGAGAGAAGCAGGGCAGGTGCCAGGCATTGGGAGGGAGGAACAGCACCTCAGCCCAGCAGCAGCAGCCCTGATTGACGAGGAGTTCCGTCCCAAGACTATCCCTGGCATGGGATGGCGTGTGCCACTGCACCATCAATCCGTATCCAGGTGCAGCTTGGGGAATCCCAGCACTGGAAGATTCACAGGAAGGTGCACTTCAGGAAGAGCAACTGCTCCACCCACTTGGCCACCAGTCTCAGGCAGTGTGGTGAGCAAATATCCCCCGCCATGGAAAACACCCACTCACTGGGAACACTGGTTAGTGGGCAGGACAACAGGCCCTTGGCCACTTTGGACAGGGCCGGCCACACATTGGTCTTTCCAGCCCAGTAGGCCAAGGGATCGCTGCTGGGTTCGATGCATGGGTCCTCCTCCAGGTAGGTGTCCACTGCTGCTGAGGCGGCATCATTCTTGTTCTGATAATTCTGCCTGGGTACCACCTCCACCACTTCCCTCAGCAATGCTGCTTACCATGCTGTGCATGACCCCATGTTCACCAGAGTGGCCTGCACATAGGAGCTTCTGCTGCTTCTGGCAATAGGGGTGCTGCTGCTGCTCAGCCTGGTGCTGGTGCTGGTGCTGGTGCCACTGTACAGGGATAGACCCCGCCAGCTGAAAGGGGTGGCTGCTCCCACTCCCACCATTCCCAGGGGCATCCTGCTGCTGCTGCTGTGCACTCTCAAGAGCCCTTTCTGCCTGCTGGGCCGTCTCCACCAGCTCACCATTCCAGTGGCATAGAGGGGTGTCTGGCATGCCACGCTGCCCTTGACCCTAGGGTCCAGCATGGTTGCCAAGACGTATTCTGCCCGCCGCAGGAGCTCATTGAAATGCACCTTCAGCCCTGCTTTCAGTTGCCACACCAGGTCAACCACCTCATCAGCCAGCTTCCTACCCTGAGGGCCACAATCCCGCCCCTGGAGAATTTCCTCAAGCTTCTTGAGGAGACTCTGGACCAGAGGGGTCACCTGGCTGATGGTGGCCATGGAAGAGCTTATGTTCTCCGTGATGTCCAGGAATGGTCTCAGCATGAAGACCGTGTGAGCCAGGATCTCCCATTCTGCCACATTGTACCCTGGAGGTGCCCAGCTCTGCATCTCCTGTTGTACCTGTTGCAAGGCGGCTTTCTCCTCAAGAAGCTGCTCGAGCATCAGGAAGGTCGAATTCCACTGGGTAGACACATCCTGCACAAGCTGGTGCACTGGGGATCATTGCTCAACCTGCTTTGCCTGGAGGAGGTTGCTGCCTTTCAAGCTCTGGTTGAAGAAACTGGCCAGCTTCCTCCCCCAGTCGATCAGGGAGCTAAGGGTGCCTGCCCCAATCCCCTTCTCCCTTAAGCCCAGAGCATCCCTGACCACCAGGTGAAGGGTGTTTGTGGTGCAAGTGATGCTAGTGAAGCCCCCCTCATGGACTGACATCAATATGTTGGTCACGTTATCAGTGAACACGCACCCCTTGGTGAAGGGCGCACCTGGCGTGACCCACTCCCTCACCATGGTGGTCAGGGCTGCCTCTATGTTTCAGGATATGTGGGGGGCATCCATTACTTCCACTTGAAGCAGGGCCCACCTATACCCAGCTTTGGGACCCCTTCTGCCACTGCCAAATGCTGCCTCTGAGTCCTGCCACCAGTGCGCCATCACCATCAGGTAGGAATGCTGAGCATTCCTGCTCGACCACAGGTCTTTTGTGAAGTGGATGGTGGCACCCCCAGCCCCTGCCAGCTGCTCCTTCACCCACTCCTTTAAAGCCCTGTACAAGGCTGGCACCACCTGCCACCTCAGAATGGTTTGCGATGGCAGCTTAAACTGGGGGGCCAGGAAGGCAATCGGGAACCTGAACCCCATGACCCCGATCACTAAGAAGAGCTGCCCATTCAGGGTGATAATTTCCTCAAAGATGTGTGTGGCTTCCGTTTGAAAGCCACACCACCCTCCACGTCCTGCTGCCAACTAGGGACTTGGCAGCTGCTCCCACCCCAGCTCCTCCATGGTGGACTGACGTTGCTGCTGCTGCTGCTGCTGCCACTCCCTCCTAACACCAATACCTCTTCTGCTGCTAGAGGCAGGATGCTTGCCCGCTACAGTCGGGAACCCGTTGGCATCCACTGCCTCTGCCTGCCCGCTTAGCAGCACAGCGCTGTGGCATCCCTTAAGGTGCCTCGCCATGGCAGTTTTGACAAGGTTGGTGAGCACCTGCCCATGCTTCACCACCTTCTGGCACAAACTTCACTGCACCTCCCTGGGATCATTCGCCCACACCAACTGAAAATGCACCCAGACGGAGGATTTTTTGCCTCCTCCTGTCTTCTGGCCCGCACCGAGTGCTGCACTGCTGACACTGCTGCTGGGAGGGGCAGAACATGGTGGTGAAACATCTCTCAGAGCGACAGCCATCGTCTCAGTGCCAGACATTTCTTCTGCAGGACTAGTGTCTTCCTTGCTGTCCCCAATCTGAGTGATGCCCCCCATGAAGGGGAGTACTGGGACCCTGAGGCTGATGGACTGCCCACCATGCTGCTACCACTCTCCCTGCACCCTCTATAGCTCCTGCTTCTGCTACTGCTGGTCCTCTCCCTGCTGCCATTGCCCAGGGATCAGGCCCTGTCTCTAGCAGCCGGGGTTGGATCCACCAGCCCTGGAATGCTGGGGATCACCTCAACAATGGGGGACATTGGTGGTCCTTGAGGAACATCTGACTCCGAAGCACCTGCATCTGCGCTTGCAGCCACAGCCTCCTGGACTGCAGGCCTTCCATTGCCCTGCGTGGCAGTGGAGGCAGCTGGCAAGAGGTGCCACCGAACCACTCCCTGACTAGTACCACTGCTGGGAGCCTTGGATGCTTGTCACCCAAAATCAGACCTGTGGAGTTTGGGGCATGGTGATGGGCTTGAGCTGCTACCTGCTGCTACTCCATTGGCACGGCCCCTACCACCTCTGCCACGTGCCCCATTGCACACCTTAAGGGCAGCAGAGCGACCTCTTCTGCTTCCCTTCTCCATTTTTCCTTCCCAAATTATGCAGAGGAAGATTTTATATTTTTTAAATTTATTTATTCAAAATTTGAATATTACACTAACTCTGACTCTAACTCTACACTAACTCTAACTGGTATTAACTACTATACTAAATCTATGGAACTAAATGGAATATTATATCTACAAAGGTCTAGTCCTACAAACACACTAAAAAATATTAAACCGAATAACTACAACACACTGTCTCTATCCATCTCTATAACTAACCTAACTCCTACATCTATCTATCTATCTATCTATCTATCTATCTATCTATCTATATAGATAGAATAAGGAGAGAAGCAGAATTCTCATCAACACACACTAAATACCAAAAGTTTTAATGGAAATCGCACTTTTGGTAACTGTCGTGCTTTCCAGTCTTTGCCTTCACCTGGCCAACAAGTGCAAATAAGTTGCAGCTTCTTTCAAGCTTTGTAGATCTAAAGTCCCCCAAATAAACCCCATCTTCCGAGTAGAGTCCCAAAATCTTCTGTAGCCCAGAAGCTTATTAAACCAGACATATCTTATTTCCTAAGACAGCTATATAAAGACAGCTTAATATAATATAAGAAATGCCATCGACTTATTCCAGGCCACAAGGGCATCGCAGCTGAGACCAAGGTATAGACATGAAGCGACCTTCAATTACTTTCGATGAGATAGACTGAAAATGGAAGAGTATATAAGTCTTTCTTAATTTAAAGTTCTGGGGGGCAGTGAGATAGTTCTGTCTATATATACACCGGGAATGGTGGGGGGGCACAGGCAGCTCACAACAAACAATACAGGGAAGGGTAAAAAACTGAAAAGAAATCTAAATCAATCTAATCCTACTCTACATAAATCCAAAAACAGGGGAAGGGAATCAGTGATGGGATATATAGTTGGAGGAGGGAAGGATTCAATGGAGGGTAGGGAGAAAGAACACATGGAGGGGTAAAAAACAAAATTAACACCTAAATATATCTAATCTAATCTAAATAAATGAAATTATGGAGGTAAATGTGTGGGAATGGATGAAATAGGAGGAGGATGGCAGTGGACTGGGAGGAACACAAACTGCTGGGAGAGGGAGACTTCTGAAAATGCCTGCTGACAGGATCAGTGGCTAGCTCAAAAGGAATTGGAAGGGGGGAGGGCAATGACTTTATTACTTGCTGTGACCACCTTACAACAAGCCCCATTGGCTCTGTGCAGCCTAGTCTGTGGCCAATCACAGACTGCGAAGCCATTGGTCTGAGGAAAAAAGGGATGGTGATTGGGCAGGCTGGCCACTACTCCAAGCCTCTCCACCCCTGGTGCCAGTAAGTCTGCTCCTCAGATGCCTCCCCTCCTCCCTGGGCCTGCCAATCATGTTTTTTCTGCTCATACTCATCCAAACTCATCCAAATGATACCAAACTGTTCAGTCATTTTCGAGTTTGGATCGAGTTCGGTTCGGTCATTTTGGGTTCGGTTCATTTCAGATCAGTTGTTCGGTTCGGTTGTCCGAATGGGTTGAATTCAGTCCGAACTCCGAACATCCAAACCGCATTTGCACATCCCTAGCGTGCAAACACAGCACTCACCGTCAAGTGGACTGGTCCCTTTCTGCATTGGTTGTGTGGACTGGATGGACGTCCTCCTCATGATCTTCAGTATCCACTGTCCTTGTGAGGAGGTGCTTGTGTCATCTTAGGACAAGGACAGCAACAACAACAGGAACAACAACACACTCCCTGAATACAAAATTAATATTTTTAGATTTTGGTTAAGTAAAAAACTAGGTAAATTGGTTTGGAGGGGAAAAAACTTATTTTTGTACTCTTTCTAGGAATTATTAACTGGTAGCTCGTAAAAAAAACCATTTGCTTTTTAAAGAATATTGGAGCATAATTTAGTCGTTTTCCAGAATGCTTTAATGGATATCTTTTAAAAATTGATTCTGTCAATGGAATCCATCTCTGTCATAACGTGAAAGAATCTCTGGAAAAATCCCTATGCCAAATTGCATCCATGTCTCAATATCGCAGAAAACCATGGATTGCTCTGTTTACGTTTCTCATTGATTTCTTAAGCCAGCAAAGATTGGTTGTGTGTCTATTAGATACTCTTTCAATCAAATCAGATATCAATATCTTGCAGTCTGTAAATGATTCTACGATAGAGAACATCTCAGCTTTCATATCTTGCAATAAAGCAACACCTGACAGTACACCCAAATCATTTCCACCACAGTGAATCACAATTCCAGAAGGAGGTGGAATTCTTCTCCTCTTAATCTCTTCCAATTTGGGCACTATGTTCTGCCATTTCATTCCTCCTTTTCTGAACCAGTAGGTGTTATAAATTTTGTTATCAGAGAAAAAGTAAAGCCTCCCTTCCCTGAAAAAACTGCTTCAATTGTCTAATATAGGAATCTCCAATAATTCAGATAACTTTCTCCAAACTTTGTGTAAATCACAATCCACTTCATTCCATTTAATTTTCACTGAGTCGAATAAGAATAAGACAGGTGTCCTCCAACTCCAAGGTATTATTGAGAAATTGTATGGATGTGTACATTATTAATAATTAATTATTAGTATTATTGTTCAAAGGCCAGTTTGTGAAACACAATTCCCTCTCCCACCAGTATGCTCTATGCCCCCAGTATACCCTCATGCCCCTATGGTGTGCATGCTCTTCACTGTGCCACAGGCCCCTGCCAGTAGGTAATGTCATCCCAAAAGAAACCTGATGCAAGCACTCCTCCCCGCAACTCAGAATTTCAAGTATGCCCCACATGCAAGGTTTGGGCAACCCCCAGCATTGTCCTTATGGATAGCCCAGGGGAAGTTGAGCAAGGCAGACCCCTCTGGCCTCCATGGTGCCATGAAGAGCAGGCAGCAGTGGCACCCACTTTAAAAAGGAATTGGTGTGGTACTGGCAACCCCCAGCATTGCCCCTATGGACAGCCCAGGTCAGGGGAAGTGGAGCAAGGAAGAGGATCCTATAGCCCACCTGTTAACCGCCACCAGTGCACCTTAACCTCTATTCTAATGCCTCCAGTCAGAATTGTTGTTCTATCTTGTTCCCTTTGCTTTGACCAATTGGCAACTGGATTGTAGATTAGTAAAGGAATCTGCATACCAGCCAATCAGTGACAAGGAAGAACAAGGGAAAATACAGTACAGAGAAGATAGAAGAAATGTGGTACTGTGTCAGTATTTGGGTTTTGAAATGGATAGAAAAGCAGTAAACTGCAAAGCTGTAAACTGAAAAGCAGCAAGCAGGATCCCAATAAATTGAAAGTTGGTAAACTGAGAAATGAAATGTCAATCAAGACATTGCCGTGTACCAAGAGGTTCTCAATTCAACTGAGACAGTATAGAGAACCGGGATTTCAGAATTTCTGTTTTTGTGAAATCTCGTTTCAGCCCTAACAAAATGAAACCTAGAGCAATGGATATTTATCAAAGTATTTACTACTTAGGGATCTGCGCATGCATCAGGGCTAGCGGCTGGAAGCAGCCCGCGCTCTGCACCGCTCAGCTCTAAAAAGCAGATAAAGCCTGTCAAAAAATAGAAAAAAAGTCCTTGAACTGATCAGATATGGCTGGTAGATGCAAACCTCGCCAGAAGCTTTCACAAGCAAACGCTTTGGAGAGGTTCTGTCACAAAAGCCAGCCCGCTGAGCTGCGGCAGGGGAAGGAGACAGGCAATGAAGAAAGCAAGATGTCAGCAGCACCGGCAGCAGAGCGGGAGCGTGAAATTGACCACGATTCTTCCTCGGGATCAGAAGGTGAGGAGGGAAGGGGCTCAACAGCAAAAGAAAAAAGACTTGAAAAAAACAAGCTCCCCATAAAATCAGCACTTGAGAATCCCTTATACAGGCTTACCAGCAAGCCTAGAACTGCGGGGACAAGGCAGGAGGGGGAGAGAACCAACGGGGGGAAAAACCTGGCAGTTGAGGCAGAGCGGGAAAATGAAATAGACCAGGCCCCTGCAGGCAATAAAGCAGAGGGGAGTGCAGAGACAGCCTCCTGAAGAAAAATACTTGGCCAGATGAAAAAGGAATTAAAGCAAGAGGTGAGGCAAGTAAAGCTGGCAGTAGAGGAAGGCAACAGGAGGATGGAAGGGATAGTGAAGAGAGTGCAGGCAGCTGAAGGAAGAATTTCTCAGCTGGAAGATCAGTCCCTCTCTACCCAGGAGCAGTTAGAGAAATGGAAAGGTGAGACTACTTTTCTGCTTGCAAAGTGTGAGGACCTGGAAAATTGCTCACGAAGAGGGAACTTAAGGCTGAATGGCATAAAAGAGGCTGGGGCCATGGAAAAAATAAATGAAATAGTTTGGACTGTACTAAAAGAAAACTTTCCAGAAGAAGCTCAATTTCATACTGTCCCAATTGAAAGGGCTCACAGAACAGGGCACCCTCCACAGAAGGATACAGATCCCCCCCGCCCAATTCTAATTAAGTTCCTGAGCTACAACATCAAGGAAGAAATTCTTAGAGCAGCCAGGGCCAAGAAAAAATTACAATTCCAACAAAAAAATATAAGAATAGTCCCTGATTATGCTGCAGAGACAATAAGAAAAAGAATGAGATGGGGCAAGTACTTTGGAGAGCTGATTGAAAGGAACCTAAAACCCCGGTTGCTCTTTCCTGCCAAAATGATGATCTTTGAAAATGGAAAGAAAAAAATCTTTGAAGCGACAGAGGACTTAGAAATATTTCTTGCAGCTCAGCCAGGAAGAGTTAGAGAGAGAGTGCAAAGATGAGGCTCGATAAAGGGTGTTGTACAGAAGGGAACAACATAGAGATGGATGAAGAAGGGATAAAAGAAGTGGGTTATAAATGGATGCTGAATAGTTAAGAATACTTAAAGTTTATAGATAAGGGAATGGTTTGATAAATAGATAAAAGAAATGTTGAGTTTGCTAACCACAAGGCATTGGTATTTTATGTAATTCTTCTGATTCACAAAAAGCTGATTGTAATTGGTCATGGTTGGTGGGATGACAGAATGTTGCTGAAAATAGTGTTGTTGTTTTAGGGCGTAGTTTAATATTGTATTATAAGACATTGGCTGGTCTGCTAAGAGGTTAAGAGAATTAGATATAATTGAAATTCATTGAGAGCTGGGGGGGGGACGGAAGGATGGGCACACGTTGGATTATCTTAATTAATCCGGGTGATTGGCTTCCAGAAGATCCTCGTACGGGGAAAGGGGAGAAGGAGTGGTGAGCGAAATAGCTCATGGGAGGGATGAGAAGTTTAAAGAGAAGGGGTAAGAAGGAGAAAAGAGGGGAGAGAAAGGGGATTGTTGGGGTATGGCGTGGAAAGGAGAAGAAGAGGAAAAAAGGAATACAGTTTCTGGGACAAAAAATTTATAAGGACAAGAGAGAGCCAGTTATAGGGAAACATCCACCTGAGTACCTTCAGAGAGTAAGAAACACAGGCATCAGAATTATGGAGGGGCTGATTATTCGCACAAACTATGTTAGAGCAATAGATGACTGATACTAAGACTATCACTCTGAACGTCAGAGGTTTAAATTCTCCTCAGAAAAGAAAGAGGGTTAGAGACTTTGTGGAGGAACAGGGGGCGGATATATTTTTTCTGCAGGAGACACACCTGTTAGTGAAGGATGTCCCTAGATTTAAGACAGTTAGAATAGGAAATGTATGGGCCTCGTGTGCTAAGAGGAAAAGAGCAGGGGTTATCATTGGGTTCACTAAAAAGAAGGATTTTGTTTTAGAAAAAAGTTTAAAGGACAAAGAAGGAAGATTTCTATGCCTGGTGGGTAAATTAAATGGATGGCAACTGACTTTAGCCAACATATATGCACCCAATACAGGAAAGCTGAAATTCTTCAAGGATTGTTTTGAAAAAATTGCTCATGTCTCCAAGGGCTCAGTGATAATACAAGGAGATTTCAATGCTACCCTCTCTGAATTGGACCACTCCAGGCTGGGAGGCACAAAAGGGGAACAGAGGGAACTGAATAAGATGCTAGAGCAGTTTGGCTGGATTGACATTTGGAGGCATTTAAATGGTAGGGAGAGGGATTATACTTTCTTTTCCACTATCCATAATACCTATACACGGATTGATCATGTTTTAGTAAGTAAAATAGACGCACATAGAGGAGACAGATGTATAATTGTTCCTGTAGTGATGACTGATCACAACGCGGTGGTCACCAGGTTTAAAGAGCAAGGAAAAATGCGTCAGCTAACTAATAATTGGCAGCTTAACAGAAACTTGCTCAAGAATAAGGAAAACAGAGATCAATTAATGAAGCTCTTGCTAGAGTTCTTTGAGCTCAATTTGGGTACAGTTGATTCTCCGGCTACACTATGGGAGGCAGCAAAGACTGTAATTAGAGGTGAAATAATTGAGCTAAATGCGAAAATAACAAAGGATAAAAGGCAGAAAAAAAAGGAGGCATATGCAGAATTACAAAAATTAGAGGCCTTAAACAAAATTAGGTCCACTAAGGACTTGAGGCGGCAAATTATTAAAAGCAGAGAAATTATAAACACCATAGAACTAGAGAAAACTAAAAACCAACTGAGGAAAATAAGATTCCACTTCTATGAACACAACAATCGGGCAGGGAGAACACTGGCTAACTTAGTAAAGAAAAGGCAAAGTAAGGCCCACATAGCTAGGATCATTGACAAGAAGGGGAAATACTGCACAGAGCCACAAGATATGAAAAGGGTTTTTCTGGAATTCTATAAAAAAATTTACACTTCCAACAACCCAAAAGACTCCGAGATACTAAAATTTTTGGAGAGACTACAAATCCCCAGAGTGAATACAGACCAATTAGCATTTTTAAATGCAGACATTACAATTAAAGAAGTAAGTGAGGCAATAATAGCAGCAAAAAACAATAAGGCGGCAGGGCCGGCCGGGTTCCCTAGTGAGTTCTACAAGTCATTTGCAGATATCCTGGCACCCCATTTAACAGCAGTGTTTAATAACATTTTAGCTGAGAACATAATGCTGCAAAATTTTTACAACGCGGTCATAACAGTAATCCCAAAACCAGGAAGAGATCCGGACTGCTGTGGAAGCTATAGACCGATATCTCTGCTGAATTGTGATTACAAGATCTTTGCAAAAATTTTAGCAGACAGGCTAAAATCAATAAGTGAGGAAATAGTACACAGAGATCAGACAGGCTTCATACCGGGTAGACAGGGCAGGGACAACATAAGGAAAGCTATTAATATAATATTCGCATTGAACAAGCAAAAAACCCCAGCTATGGTCATCTCCGCTGATGCGGAGAAGGCCTTTGATTTTATTGAACCAAAGTGCTTATTTAGAGTTTTAGAAAGGATGGACATAACTGGTAACTTTTCAAAGTGGCTCCGTGCAATATATAGAAGACCAGAATCTAGGCTTTTAATCAATGGGGAACTCACAGAGTCATTTAATTTGCAAAGAGGAACGAGGCAAGGGTGTCCTCTTTCCCCATTGCTCTTCAATCTGGTCATTGAAATGTTAGCCTTGGCGATAAGGCAAAACGAAAAAATTAAAGGTGTTAAAATAGGAACCAATGAATGCAAATTATCTTTATATGCAGACGATCTCCTGCTATACATAACAGAACCAGAGAAAACATTGCCAGAATTAATAAAGACTATGGAAGCTTTTGGGAACATTTCGGGATACTCAATAAATAAAGATAAATCTCTGGCTCTAGCCTATAGCTATGGAAATGAACAGGACAAGCGGTTGAAAGAAATGTCACCCTTTCCTATAACAAACGCAGGGATAAAATATTTGGGGGTAGTCCTCACGAAAACCCCTAAAGATTTATACACAGCAAATTTCCATCCGATGATAAAACAATTAAGGGAGGAAATACAGCCATGGCGCAGGATGGCGGTATCTTGGTTGGGCAGAATTAACATGTATAAAATGTTGGTGCTGCCTAAGCTGCTTTATAAGCTAATGGCAGTACCGATTGCATTACCTGAGGCCTTTTTCAAGCTTAATGATGATCTAGTAAAAGACCTGGTGTGGAATGGTAGAAAACCACGAATTAGGAAGGCCACACTGATGCAGCTCAAGGATAAAGGGGGGCTGAATGTACCTAACCTAAAATTATATCACAGAGCAGCAATTACTCTGGGGATATATGACTGGTATCAAGAAATCAATGCACCGGAATGGGCTAGGCTAGAAAAAGAATTGACTCAGTCTAAAGATTTAAAGGAACTCCTAGTGGACCATGGGAAAATGCCGGTGGAGATAAGATGAGAACACCCGTTTGTAGGAGTACTCTGTAAGAGCTGGCATGTGTTGAGGAAAAAAATGGGGTTGAAGGGAGAATATTCCCCCTTCACTCCAGTAGATTCAATAATGGCTAGGGAGAGATAATTAGCACCGGGGCTAAGGAAATTATTAAGAAATAAGGGGATAGTAAGAATGGGGCAACTTTTTTCGGGAGGAAGATTTCTTACCAGAGATACAATAGAAGAAATCACACAAGAAAAAATAGAGACCCTACAGTATCTTCAGATAAAAGGTTTAGCTAATGCCCCAAAAAACAGAAAATTTTAGTAGGGAGCCACTTAAGTTAGAAATGCTATTATTAAAAAAAAAAAAATCTTCGGGAAGACTGGGAAGATTATACAAAGCAATAAAGGAATTATACTATAAAACACCTCTAAAATATATAGAAGACTGGAGGAAAGACACTAACCTACCAATAGAGCACGATCAGGAAAGGGAGATATGGCACCATTTGAATAAATGTGTGGTTTCCCTAGAAATCAGAGAAATTCAAATTAAACTGTCCTTAAGGTATTACCTTACCCCAGTAAGATTAAAATTCTCAGGTTTATTAGAGAAAGGGCTCTGTTGGAGAGGATGCGGTGAAATAGACACCTACAAACACTGTTGGTGGGAATGCCCGAAAGTGTGTCTATTTTGGAGCAAAGTATGGAGATTGTTAAATAAAATAGCAGGGGAAGATGTCCCTCTTAGAATCGAACTGGCTCTGCTGGGTTTATACCCTAAAACTAAAAATATGCTTATATGTCAGAATTCCTGTAAAATAGTTTGCCTCGCTGCAATAGCAGTGATAGCCAAACATTGAAAGGGGGCTGATGAACTGTCAATGGAAGAACTATATCGGAAAATATGGTACATGTACACTATGGAAGGAATGCACGCTGACCTCCATGATATAAGGACTGCCTTCGATCAGACATGGACGCCTGTGATAAGGGCTTTGGACTAAAAACCCATGGTGCGGAATCTGAAGAATACTGGCTCCAAAGACGTTGTTTATACAGAGACTTGATCCTTGAAATGAAATACAGATACACTGTGAGAACTTTCTCTTCTCCTCTCTTCATACCCCCTGTTAAAATTGTGTTGAAAGTTTTAATTATAATGCAGTAGATCGTATGTTAATCTATTTTTGTATTGTAGTGATGGACTTTTAATTGTCACTGCTTGTTTCTTCTATTCGTTAATAAAAATAAAATTTAATATTAAAAAAAAAAAAGTATTGACTACTTAATCACTATTTATTAATGGAACCTTAGTAGACTGTGAGCATTATTTCCACACTTTCTTTTAAAAAGAAAGGCTGTATTTAATTGGACTTTAATATTGAGAGAGCTTCTCATCAAGAGGCAAACTAGGCAGCAATGGATTTACTGTCCTATTTCTAATGGCAATAAAGGAGATACTTCATTCAATTTAATCTGGAAACTTTATCTACAGGATGCAGTCATGAGATTCTTTATGGGTGCAAAGGTTGGAGGACCTATTGAAGTAAACACTGGGGGAAGATTCAGAATTCACATGGATAAATGACTGCTTGTGAGAACGAGAATTAATAGCTAGGGTTACCAAACCTCCCCTTTAAAAGAGGTCATTTATGAAAAATACATGGTGCAGGGTTGCATTGATTGCAATGCAGCCCTGCACCATGTATTTTTCATTAGCATCCTCTTTTAAAGGGGAGGTATGGTAACCCTATCGATAGCAAAACAAATCTGCAATGCAGACTAGCAGAGAAGCAACAGCACTCCATGGAGTGAGGGTGGAAAAACATCCCTTGGATTTCCAAAGCCCTGCCTCCCTCACACCCAGAATAGCAGCAGCCAGGTGGGGAGCACTGGTGGGGAGCACAGTGACTCAGGGAACAACCTCCCCCTGCCCCTTAATTTAAGCTTACTGAGATATTCACCATGGCTGCAAGGAGTCAGAATTAAGGAGAAGTCTGTCCCCAGGTCCCAAAACTCGGAGGGGGAGGGGGGAAGGGCTGGGTCTAGTGCATTAAAGGCACTAGGGATGTGCAAACAGAGGGCAGTTCAGATGTTTGGCCGTTCGGTAGTTCGGTTCGAAAACCGAGTCTGGGTTCGGTTGTTCGGTTCGAAAAAATTCAGTCTCACGGAACATTCAGCTGAGTTTGGACCTGCCGAGAGGATTGGGAGACTCCAGAGACCCCCGGGGGACCTGTAGCAGCATGGCAGGCCATCAGAGACCCAGCAGCAGCAGCAGAGACCAGGAAGGCTTGACACTTGGGACCCTGGCTTGCCCGGGAAGACCGGCTTGGCACTTGACCCCTGGGGGTGCCCATGGCGCCAGAGCTGGTCGTCTGAGACCCAGCAGCAGCAGCAGCTGCAGAGACTGGGAAGCCTTGGGGATTGGCACCCCAGGTTGTGCCTGTGGCACCAGGGATGGCCATTGGAGACCCAGCAGCAGCATCAGGAGCAGAACCCATGGCAATAGCAGCAGCAGCACCACCACCACCACCAGCAGCAGCAGCAGCACCAGCAGCAGCAGACAGACACCTTGATGAAAAGCAACCGCTCCACCAACTTGGCCCCCAGTCTCAGGAGGTGCGGCGGGCAAATGTCCCCTGCCATAGAGAACACCCACTTACTGGGGACACTAGTTGGTGGGTAGGACAAGAGACCCTTGGCCATGTTGGACAGGGCCAGCCACACGTCCCTCCGAGAGCTGTGTCGCCACCATCTTCTTCCCCTCCCATATGTTCCATTGAACCCATCAACTTGAACTACCTGGATGACCCCGTGGACAGCAGCCCTACCAACAAGATAGAGATCAGCATGGACTGCATCCGGGTACAGGATATGGATGTGGGCGACCCCATATGGGTGAATAGCAAACCACCTGTCAAATCTTGCCTGGACTTTGGTCTCTGGAACACTCGGAGCTGCCACCACCTGTTCTGGTGCCCGTAATGTGGGCAATGGGGCATGTGGCAGAGGTGGTAGGGGCTGTGCCAGCGGAGCAGCAGCAGGCATCAGCAGCCGCCTGAGCCCATCACCACACCCCAAACTGCACAGGCCTAATTTTGGCAGTCAGGCTTCAGAGCCTCCCAGCAGTGGCACTAGCTGGGGTGTGATTCGGCGGTGCCTCCTGCCAGAGTCCTCCAATGCCATGCAGTGCACTGGAAGGCCTGCACTCCAGGAGGCTGCAGCTGTCTCCACTGCGGTGTCTGCAGGAGCAGGTGCAGGTGCTTCGGGGTCAGATGTTCCTCCAGGGACACCAATGTCCCTGACCTCAATTATTGAGGTGATCCCCAGCAGTCCAGGGCTGGTGGACCCCAACCCAGCTTTAAGAGGCAGGGCCCGATCCCCGGGCAATGGCAGCAGGGGGAGGAGGAGCAGCAGCAGCAGCAGCAGCAGCAGCAGCAGCTATAGGGGGCACAGAGAGAGTGGTAGAAGCATGGTGGGCAGTCCATCAGTCTCAGGGTCCCAGTACTCCCCTTTGCGGGACATCACTCTAATTGGGGACAGCGAGGCAGACACTATTCCTGAGGTGGAGATGTCTGGTGTTGTTCTTCCCCTCCCAGCAGCACTGTCAGTGGTGCGTCACCCGGTGCAGGCCAGAAGGCAGGAGGGAGCAAAAAATTCTCGGTCTGGGCAGGGCACATTTTAAGTTGGTGCGGGTGGATGATCCCAGGGAGGTGCAGTGCAGTTTGTGCCAGAAGGCAGTGAAGCATGGGCAGGTGCTCACCAACCTTGGCACAACTGCCATGGCAAGGCACCTGAAGGGTTGCCACAGCGCTGTGCTGCTAAGTGGGCAGGCAGGGGCAGTGGACGCCATGGGGTTCCCGACTGCAGCAGCTAGTCGTCTGCCTCCATCAGCGGGCAAGCGTCCTGCTCTAACAGCTGCATGTAGCATCAGGAGTGGTATTGCTGCTAGGGGGGAGCAGCAGCAGCAGAAGCAGCATCAGTCCACCATGGAGGAGCTGAGGTGGGGGCTGCTGCCAAGTCCATTGGCACATAAGCACGGGGGAGGAAGCTGTCCTTCAATTGCATGTTGGGGGAAAGGATTGCGCTCGAAGGGCAGCCATTCTTGGCTGATGGGGACACGGAGTTTAGGCGCTTGATTGGCTTCCTGGCCCCCCAGTTTAAGCTTCCCTTGCACACCACCCTGAGTCAGGCTGTCACCGATGCCTGGCAGCCTGCAATGCCCAGACAAGCAGGAGTGCCAGGCCAGCCATCAAGTCCTGGCCGGGCCTCTACCGCTGCTCCATCGATGCCTGGAAGCCTGTAACGGCTGGCCCTGATGGTGACTAGAACAGTGGAGAACCCAACCCAACACAGCATAGAGCGAGCAGAACTGGAGGCCTGCCAACACCACCCTGAGTTGGCAGGTGGTGCCACACCTGTACTGGGCTTTAAAGGAGTGGGTGAGGAAGCAGTTGTCAGGGGCTGGGGGTGCCACCATCCACTTCACCACTGACCTGTGGTCGAGTAGGAACACGCAGCATGCCTACCTGGCAGTGACTGACAACGCACTGGTGGCAGGACCCGGAGGCAGCGTTTGGCAGTGGCAGTAGGGGTCCTGAAGCAGGGTATATGTGGGCCCTGCTTCAGGTGGAAGGCATGGATGCTGTGGCCTCCACACTTCTCAGAACATCGAGACACCCCTGACCGCCATGGTGAGGGAGTGGAGGGAGTGGGTCACGTCAGGTGCGCTCTTCACCAAGGGGTGCGTGGTGACGCACAACATGGCCAACATATTGAGGGCAGTCTCCAAGGGGGGGGGTCACCAGCATCCCTCCCTTCCCCTGGTGTTCAGGGATGCTCTGGTCTTGGGGGAGAAGGGGATTGGGCCAGGCCCCCTTATCTCCCTGATTGAGTGGGAGACGAAGCTGGCCAGCATTTACTTTAACTGAAGCATGATGGGCAGAGATCTCCTCCGGGTGAAGTAGGCCAAGCAAGGCTCCCCAGTGTACCAGCTGGTGCAGGATGTGTCCACCCAGTGGAATTCCTCCACGTTCCTGATACTCGAGCGGCTTCTCGAGCAGAAAGCTACCTTGCATCAGGTTCAACTGGTGACAGACAGCGGGGCACCTCCAGGGTACTATGGGGTGGAATGGGAGATCCTGGAGCTCTATGGGCACTGGAAGGGTGAGCTTGTGGGGAGGCTCTGGCAGGTAGAGAGGGCTCTGGAGAGTGCGCGGCAGCAGCAGCAGCAGCAGCAGCAGCAGCAGCAGGATGCCCCTGGGGATGGTGGGATTGGGAACAGCCACCCTTTCATTCAGCGGGGTCTATCTCTGCCCCCAGCCTGAGCAGTAGCAGCATCAGCATCAGCATCAGCACCCCTTTTGCTTCTGGATGACGTGAATGAACAGCCCTCGCTTCCTGTAATGTAGTCCATAGAACCCTGAGGGTGGGTCCTGGGGCGGGAGTGGCTTCTTCTTGATACGGTGGAATGACAACTCCCCATGAGAGGAATGATGGCCCCAGAACCCTGAGGGTGGGTCCTGGGGCTAGAGTGGCTGGAGAAATTTGAAGGCCTCCTAACTGCTTGCAGGAGGGGTGAGATATAAATATATTAAATAAATAAATAAATAAATAAATAGAAGTGGAGAAGGGTTCCATGTGATGGCTCCCCGTGAGCAGAATGATGGCTTCAGAACCCTGAGGGTGGATCCTGGGGCTGGAGTAGCTGGCACCCCTGCTCAGCTGGGGTGCCAGCAGCAGATGCCTGGCCAGGGCTCAGTGGCTAGGGGAGCAGCGGATGGGGGAGCAGCGACAGAGGCCTGGCCAGGGCTTGGTAGCTGGCACCCCTACTCAGCCGGATGTTGCAGGCTGACTAGCCTTGATTTGGGACACTTACAGACAAGTGGAACAACAGCCCTACCTGCCTGTAACGTAGGCCCCAGAACCCTGATGCTGGGTCCTGGGGCTGGAATGTCTGCTTCTTGATACGGTGAAATGACAACTCCCCATGAGCAGAATGATGGCTCCAGAACCCTGAGGGTGTGTCCTGCAGCTGGAGTGGCTGGAGAACTTTGAGGGCCGAAGTGGAGAAGGGTTCCATGTGATGGCTCCCCGTGAGTGGAATGACGGCTTCAGAACCTTGATGGTGGGTCCTGGGGCTGGAGTAGCTGGCACCCCTGTTTGGCCGGGCATTGCAGGTGGAGCAGCGGCAAAGAAACCAGCCAAGGCTCGGTGGCTGACACCCCTAATCAGCCGGGCACTGCAGGCTGGAAATGCTAAGTGTCACTGCTTCAGAGCACGCACTCAGATGGAGTGCTTAGGGAGGGATTAAATCGGGCAGCTCTCAGCATAGCTACCAGAGCAGCAAGCCACCATGAGCTCCCTCTGCCATGGACCATGGGGGAGGGGGAAACTGGGCTGGCCTTCGCAATTGACATGTCCCCACCTGATGTGAGCCCTGGGGAACCCTGGCTCACTGAGTGCCAGGAGAGCATCGCAGTTCCGGTGGTATCCGATCAGCTCCCACTGCCCCTTGAAAATCTTTAACTTGGCCCAGGGACAGTCGGATCTATTCCTGTTGGACACAGACAGAGCTGAAGAAGGAGGAGGGCCACTGCAGTGAGCCTTGAAGCAAAGTGCATGGGCCCTGGTGGAGCCAATCCAAGGTGCATATCTTGGTGGTATTAGCAAATAAATAATATTAAAATGAAAACCTGTGGCACAGCGGAAGCAGCATTGGCAGCAGAAGCAGATATTGGATTGCCTGGACACAGAACCCATGGCACAGACAGCATAGGTGGTATTGGCAGTTGAACCCTGAGGGTGGGTCCCGGGGCCAGAGTGGCAGCATCTCTGGTTGCAGTGGAAGGACAGCCCTCCCAGTCCCTGCCCTTTATGTACGTATCCTTCTGGAGAAGGTTGGAGTGAGTTATTGACTATTTTGTAACCTCCCTCCCTTTCTATTTAAATAGACTTTATCCCTGAATGCTCGAGTGGGAAATCTGTTTGCTGTTATGGGTTAGGGGACTACAAGGGGATATCCCACAGACCCAGCTCTCCACGCACGCCCCACGCACTCTGTCACTTGCTCGGGGCTCCTCCACGAAGGAATAACTTCCCCTCAGGGAAAAGGTGGCCGAAAAGTCCCTAATGGGATACGGGCCTTTTCATCATAGGGGTCCGAAACCAACAGGCCCTGTGTGAAGCCCCCGCTCACGGTCCCACACACAACTATAGTACCCACACCCAACATCCTCACTTGTATGCTGCTCGGGGGAGGAAGGTGCAGAAGTAGTGAGGGGTGACCGGGTGGTTCTAGGGGGGAGAAGGTAGGTTGAAGGGGGGTCCCCGAGGGAAGGGTAGGCGGAACCCTGGAAGGGGGGAAGGGGTTGGAAGTGCGCACCACACCACACCAACAATAGATTTAACACTCTCACTCACCCTTTCACTCCGCACACTCACCCTGGTTACTGATACAATTTCCACTTTCAGACTTAGCTTTGCTCGCTCCTTCACCACGCTCGTGGCCAGTCTCACAACACTGCTGATCACCGGCAGTGTGTGAGCCTTCTCGCTGTCTCTATATGGAGGGAGCCCCGCCCCCCTGCGCCTGCATCCGCGCTGAGCGGCGTCGGGTTTCCGGCTGTCCCACCCTTGCTTCCACCTGTGCTGCCTGGGGCTTAGTTTGGCCAGCTGTCTGAGCGCGGGGATGCATGCTTACGTCCCCGCGCTGCCCCCTCCTTCCTGGGGGCGTGTCTCCTCTGGCCTGCCCCTCTGAGCATGGTGCTGCGTTTCTCCGTTCCCCGACGTCTGCAGGGGGCGTGGCCTCTGCCTGCCACCTTTTCCTATGAGGGTTTGTGCCGCCGCGGCACCTAGGCCACCCGAGGTGGGGGAAATCCCTAAGATTTGCCCTCTTTGCCAGCGTTGAAAGCTGGTTTGGCTTGCATGGGTGGGGGAGCAGCAGAGGCCCAGCCAGAGCAGCAGTGATCTTGGTGGTAGTAGGAAATAAACAATTATATTCAAACAAGAACTTTGATGGACGAAGTGGAGAAGGGTTCCATATGAACAGCAGTCACTGAACATGGGTCAGTCAGTCCTAAGAGA
Source organism: Sphenodon punctatus (assembly GCA_003113815.1). NCBI lineage: Eukaryota > Metazoa > Chordata > Lepidosauria > Sphenodontia > Sphenodontidae > Sphenodon > Sphenodon punctatus. The sequence goes on along the minus strand of QEPC01003071.1, from coordinate 53,669 downwards.
TGCGAGCCGGGCCCTTCCTGTGGATTGCCCCAGGCTGGCTTGTATGGGTGGAGGAGCGGCAGAGGCCCGGCCAGGGCTCGGTGGCTGACACCCCTGATTGGCCTGGAGTTGCAGACTTGCATACTACTCTCAGGATCTGAACAAGTTATTCTTTAAATTGGTCAAGCCTTGCCCAGTGGTGAATCACGTGGCCACCCTGTAGCAAACATTGGGTTTCCCAGCAGCAGAACCTTTTGCACAGACAGTGGAGGTGGCATTGGTAGCAGCAGCAGACACTGGATTTCTCGGGTACAGAACCCATGGATCAGACAGCAGAAGCGGCATTGGCAGCAGCATCAGACATTGAGTTGCTGGGGCAGAACCCATGGCACAGAAAGCAGAGGCAGCATTGGCACAGCAAGAGCAGACTTTGGATTGCCCAGAGGCAGCAATGGCACAGCAGGAGCAGACTTTAGATTGCCCAGAGGCAGCATTGGATTTGGCACAGCAGGAGCAGACTTTAGATTGCCCAGAGGCAGCATTGGATTTGGCACAGCAGGAGCAGACTTTAGATCACCCAGGGGCATCACTGGCAACATTGGCACAGCAGGAGGAGATTTTAGGTTGCCCAGAGGCAGCATTGGCACAGAAGGAGCAGACTTTAGATTGCCCAGAGGCAGCATTGGATTTGGCACAGCAGGAGCAGGCTTTAGATTGCCCAGAGGCATCACTGGCAACATTGGCACAGCAGGAGCAGATTTTAGATTGCCCAGAGGTGGCATTGGCAATATTGGCACAGCAGGAGCAGACACTGGATTGCCCAGAGGCAGCATTGGATTTGGCACAGCAGGAGCAGACTTTAGATTTCCCAGAGGTATCTAATATATACAAAGGCCTAGTACTACAAACACACTAAAAATATTAAAACTGAATCACTACACACTATCTCTACCTATCCTCTATAGCTAAGCTAACTCATCTAATCTATCTGACATTGACTCCGGGGAACAGCAGAACTCGCCGAGCACCATCCCTGACAGCTACGAGGAGTTTGGACCGGGGGCGGAGTTACCAGCTGGTGTACCTGTAAAAGGGGCACGCTAACCTCTGGCAGCCTGACATTGACTCCAGGGAACAGCAGAACTCACCGAGCACCATCCCTGACAGCTGCAAGGAGTTTGGACTGGGGGCGGAGTTACCAGCTTGTGTACCTCTAAAAGGGGCACGCTAGCCTCTGGCAGCACCAGAGGCGCACGCTGAAGGGCTGCGTGCAAAAGGGTGCGTACCCTTTTGTTTGCCCTTCAGCGCGACCGGGCGCAGGGGGCTTATCCCTTCCTCCTTTCTCCCTTTGCCCACTTCTAATCCTTAGACACCCCCTGGCTTGTTCCTGGCACCTAAGGGTGCACTGTTAAATGGTCTGCTCTGGAGGCTTGGCGACAGGGAGCAGGAGTGATTGTCTTTGAGAAGAATATATCTGAAGTGGGTGGAGGGTGAGTGTATTACCATCAGTGGTGGGGGGCTATAGCAGGGGGGGCCTAGAGATTTGGTGTTTGCCCCTTATCCCCTGACTTGCTCTGCTACTGGTGGTTACCATTAAGTAGTTATTACTTTATTTATGGCTATTAAGCGAGGTCGGGGGGAGTTTGAGGAACCTTCACCCCCTTGTTTAAAAATGTCTAAACAGCAAAAAATTGAGGACTTTTTAAAGAAACCACAGTCTACCATACTAGGAGATCCTAGTTCTCACTCTCTAACTAAGGATCATCTGCAAGTGCTGAGCCAGTCACATAATATAACTAGACATGAGATTCTGCAGCACTCTGTACATCGGCCCTCACCATCTGAGCCAGCTCCAGGGTTGTCACCTCCCTCTGACCAGTCCTTAGATGGTCAGGAGGCTTTGGGTGGAGAAAAGATGGCGACTTTTTTAGCAAACCATCTTCTGCTGTCAGCTGATATGCTGAAATTTGTTCTTGATCGTATTGCCAACCTTCAGCTGGCAACAGACTCTATAAATGCCAAGCTGATGAAAGCCAAATTAGTAGATCTTTCACAAGTCTCGCAAGTTCAATCTAAGGCCCCCTCTTACAGGACACTTTGGTGCCATACCCGTTTCAGGGCCACACTTTGAGATACAAGTTCTACACAAGTCTCCTGTTCCATCAATCATTACAAGCGAAGGTGATAGCTCTTTCAAGGCTCTCAATAATGCCCTCATCTTTACTATCTATCCGCCTCCTGGGATATTTAGGCCAACTTGGGCCACAATCCTAGATGTAGCGGAGCACCTTCATATGTTACTCCATTTAAGAGTGACAAGGCATGATATTATTTCTGCAGATCAGTTGCCTTCTGCGAAGGATAGGCAGGCACTTATAGTGGTTTTCACCTCTCCCGGTCTTATTGCTGCAATATCCTCAAAAAAATCCTTTCTGGAGATGAATGGTGTATTTACTTCCCGGGTTTTCCACCCAGTCTTAAAGGATACACCATCTAGCTTAAATCAGTGTATAAGCGGGGTGTTAAGGGATCTTCCTAATGCCCAGTCTCTTTTGCAGTCTTTGCAGAAAAGTAAGGCTACAAATGATAACGTGAAAGTTGTCCTAGCAGAAGAGGTCTCTACTAGAGTTAACAGAAGCCCCTTAGAAGGTTATAGCATGGAATTGGAAGTTGTCAACGAAAGTAAAACCATCTTTGATCTGCAGCCTAAGAGACCAACTAATACTCTAGACGATACAGCTCTAGCCGTTACCCCTGCATCCCTGGTGAAACGGCTGGAAACTGTCCAGAAGCAGTTGCTTCTATTGAAGGTTAATGATTGTGGTTTTGTAACAGAGGAGGGGAAGAACGCTTATGAACCCCTAACGGGTCCCTGCAAGGGTAAGCAGGAATGCAGAACACTAGCAGAGAGATCTGTCCCCGGTGGTGGAACCACAAGTGGGGACCTGAGAACTGTAACAGCTCCCTCTAAAAATTTTCTGGAACCCCACTTGGAAGTTCAAACTTCAAATAGATCTGGCCAGCAAGCTTTAGCTGGGGCTATCCCCCAGCCTTCCTCTTCTGCGGGCTTTGTTAATTATTCCTCTCGGATGGAGGGAGACGGGGTTACTATCGGAAAGGAACTAGGACCCCCACTTGAGTCTAGATTAGGATCTGAGAGGCTGGATCATTCCAATCTCTCAGCAGACTCACCAGGATTTCCGCTAGCAATTTCCAGCCCAAACAAGCCCCTCCCCAGTAAACAACTGGTGGTTTTGGATGACTGACTAGGTAGGGCCTCCTCCTCAGGACTCTTATTGCTGTCGTGGAACCTAGCGGGATGGAAGGCAGGATATCTGAATTTTGTATTTTTGTTGTATCTGAACCAATTCGATATGATCTTAGCCCAAGAAACCTGGTTGGTAGATATCTTAGAAGCTACTGTCCTTAAGGGTTTTAAATGGTTTGGGTTAGAGGCGATGGCCTCTGACTCGGGGGCAGGCCCAGTGGAGGCCTGGACCTGCTGATTGCTGAAAATGTAAGTATTAAAGTTGAAATGGTGGATAGTTATAAATCAAATTTTGCTCTTTACCATTGTCAATTATCTGGTGGGTTAGAACTTCTTATTGGAAATGTTTATGTACCACCTGTTCAGTCTAATTATTATTCTGACCAAATATGGATGGTAATGTTGGACATAATAGCTACTGCTCAGAGTAAATTTCCTTGTGCTGCTTTGTTTATAGGGGGAGACTTTAATACTAGGTTAGGAAGTCCAGTTTTCTCAGGATGAGCCAAGTATGGAAGGATATGATAACTATTTTTTCCCCCTTCGCCATTCTAAAGATGCTCATTCGAGCGGATGGAAGGAAGACATGGAATTCTTCCTCCAAAGCCTCGAACTTGTAGTACTAAATGGACGCACAATAGGCGATGAGGAGGGAGACGTTACCTTCCACTGTAGGGGAGGTTCTAGCGTTATAGATTATTCTTTGACCACCTATAGTAGGCTCGATTCGGTAGTACGGCTAGAGGTTGTTCCCAGGCTAGAGGTTGAAGCAGTCACTTCCCCCTGGTCTTGGAAATCAAGAGATGGAGGTTGGGGCATATAACACCTGAACCTAAGGAGCCCCAGAGGGGGAAGATTATAAGGTTCATCAAACACTCTGTGGAACTGGTTAGGGCCTGCAATTACTTCATTAATATCCCAGAGGTTAGGGAAATTCACTCAGCACTGCCTCTTCAGGAGAAGGGGGATCTGTTATGGTATGGAAACCTCATGTGTAGGCTAGAAGAGGCAATTACACGAAGTGATCCTGTGGATTCATCCCACAGGAAATGTAAGTCCGTTTCCTCCTGGTTTGATGGGGAATGCCGAACTGAAAGGAGATTGCTTAGAGCCTTGGCTTGGAGTTTGAAGTCTGTGCTGTCAGAGATTAATCGTAGGTGGTTAAGTATACAGAGGAAAAAATATCAAAATCTCCTGATCAGCAAGAAGGAAATTTTCTGTAAGATTCAGTGGCAGGAACTACACAAGGCCGCCGTTGAGAAAAATATACAGAAGTTTTGGTCTTTGGTGCGCTCCCTTAATAGACCAAAGGGTGAGGCCTATGCCCCGCAAATAGATGCTCAAAACTGGGAGCTATTTTATGGCAATTTATATATGGATGTGGTAGGCACCGATATGCAACTAAGCAGTCAGCTTCAGCATAGATTCGAGCTATGGACCCCAGTCCCCTCTGAGCAGGTTAAAGTCCTCATCATGGGCTTTAAGGGAGGGAAGGCCACAGGTCCTGATTGGGTAACCCCCGAGGTTCTTAAACTTCACTCGGATTGGTGGGTGGATATCTTAGCCCCTCTATTTTCAGAAATAAACAAGACAGGAGTGATGCCATCCTCCTGGCTAAAAAGCACGTTAATACCTATCTTCAAAAAGGGGGACGGCAGATTTCCTTCTAACTATCAGCCGATCAGCCTCCTCAGTATAATTGGGAAGTTATACACTCGCCTCCTTTTGTCCAGACTGGAAAAATGGATCAAAGATGCTGACCTCATTGCCCCTGAGCAGGCGAGCTTTATGGCAGGCAGAGCCACTACTGATCATGTGCTGGTTCTGTCAGCCTTAATCACTAAATATACAGCTAATAAAGGGAAGCTTTTCCTGGGGTTCATGGATTTAGAGAAGGCCTTTGACTCCATCATGAGAGACCGGCTATGGGTTAAGCTTGACCAGCTCTCCACTGAACCCCGGTTATTATATCTGCTTATCCAGTTACATTCAGGAAACACATTGCAGGTTAAGCTTAACTCTTCTGGTGAGTTATCTTCAGCAGTTCCAGTGAGACGAGGGGTTGGGCAGGGATGCCTCTTGGCCCCAGTACTTTTCAATTTATATTTAAACTATGTCGTTCAATATATGAGAGGTGAAGACACGCATGCACCTCTTCTGGGGCAGAGGCGCCTGCTTCTAATGCTTTATGCCGACGACACAGTTATTGTGTCCCAAACTCGGATTGGTCTCAGAAGACAGTTGGGGCTTTTCAGGGACTACTGCTTGGTGGAAAATTTAAAAATTAATTATCAGAAATCGAAGCTCCTTGTGGTTGGCCAGAGAAGAACTAAACTTTCATATTCTTGGTATGTAAAAGAGGACTCCATTTCTCAGGTGAGCCAGTTCAAATATCTAGGGGTCATCTTTGACACCAAGGCCAAATGGCAGTCCCATATTGACCATGTGAAATCTCAGGCTAGATGCTCCTCGGCGGCAATTCTAAAATTTTATCATGGACGGGGGGGGAAATGATAATGCCAGCTCTTAATCTCTTTAGGACAAAGGCTTTGAGTCAGGCCTTGTATGCAGCTCCAGTATGGTCTCTGACCCAAATGGACAATCTTGAATGTCTCCAGAACTGGTTTTTGGCCTCTTTGCTAGGATTGCCGGCTGGCACCCCTCAGTCACTCTCTAGATCTGAGACGGGCTCTTCCCCTGTGAAGGCGCAAGCTCTTCAGCTAACCATAAATTACTGGATGAAGGTGATGGGCCCATCTAAGGTGGAAAATCCCCTGTTGATTATGGCCCGGGATGCAGGGTTGCTTAACCCCTGGCTTACCCAGGTTACCCGCTTGATACAACTGTTGGGGTTTCCCCCCGAGATCTGGGGAAGAGTTGGCTCAAAAGCTTTCAAAAATTTGTTCCGACAGAGAATTAAGGAGCTCTGATAGCTCCGACAGAGAATGAAGGAGCTCTGATAGCTTCGCAAAGGGTCGCTCCGGATCTGGTGACTAAAGATGAGTCACGTTTAGATTCTTTCTACCTTTTTAAGTGGCCACACCCTGAAATTAGAGTTGCATTCACTAGAATGTGTATGCATACCTTTCCCTCTGCTTCCGTAGAGGGAAGGTATAAGGATATCCCCCACGAGTGCCGGAAATGTTTGTTGTGTAAAACTGGCAAAGAAGATACAGTGGCCCACATTTTGCTTGATTGCCCCGCTTTGTCGGGGCTTAGAGCTAAATATTTGCAATGTGCCATATTAGATTTACAGTGGTACCCTAGATTTAGACTCTTCAGACAATTGCTCAGTCCTCTGGATTCTCCTAAGACGAGGGCTGTTGGAGTGTATGCGTGGCGGGTGATGTTACTGCGTGAATCCCCTTTGTCAAAGGGTGGGACCCCATGACAGACCTAGAAGGCCGGTAGGGGAACTGTTTAGACACCAGAGGCTAATGTTGCTGATCAGCAGTAGCTTTTGGATATATATGAGGATGTCCCTAAGGGACAGTTTGGGACAGCTCTGATTAACAGAGATTAGTCCGACCTTTTATTTTATTATTCCTTGCACAACTGCTCACTGGTATTTTGTGCATTTTGTGAGTTTGTGATGATTGTTACACTAGCTATATGAGCTTTTGTCTGTGTTGTTTTAACTGTATATATTGTGAAAGCTTAGGCTAAACAATAAACTTTATCTATCTATCTATCTATCTATCTATCTATCTATCTACACACACAGGGATGGACGGGGGTGGGGAGGGGGACACAGACAGCTCACAACAAACAACACAGGAAGGGGTAGAAAACTGAAATGAAACCTAAATCAATGTAATCTCCTACTCTAAATAAATCCAAAAACAGGGAATCAGGGATGGAATATATATAGGGAGGAGGGAAGGATTCAATGCAAGGTAGGGAGAAAGAGCACAGGGAGGGTTAAAAAAGAAAAATAACACCTAAATCTATCTAATCTAATCTAAATAAATGAAACTATGAGGCAAAT
>QEPC01003071.1:5437-29529 GCA_003113815.1 Sphenodon punctatus | reverse complement strand
TAGCCGCTGATAGTAATATGTTTTTGGACGATGGTGTACATCTTTCACAATCTGGCATGTCTATGTTCTATAGTAACATTAGGTCTGCAATATTACAAAATGTATTGTGATGTGTGTTTTTAGGCATGCATATTGATATAAGACCATGTTTTAATTTACATTTATTTCTCAATATTTTGTACATTTAAAAGCCCTGGAAACTTTTTTAGATACACTAATTTTTTCTCAATTTCTTTCTGTAGATTATCAAAAGAAAAGAAGAAATGGCACACGATTCTGCAAAGTGGAAATGTGATGATTCCTCTTTTAAGGTGCGCAATAGAAGTCACTGTCCGAGCCCTACATTGTTGCTTCACAATGGGCAAAAATGGGTACAGGAGACAGAGAACCTTCAGAAGAAGCAGCACTCCGAGTCTCGCCCACCACAATTACCACAATCTTTTATGGAACTCCAGCTGTTGCTTTATGGACCTCACACTCACAGCCTCCTCTTGTGTTGTGACCAGAGTCCCCACAGCAGTCTGATGTTGCAGAATTGTCTCAGTTGCTGCTATCAATGCATATTTTGCCAGCAAGAATATCATTGTCGCAGCCTGGCAGTTCTAAATGCCGCCAGTACTTTCGTTCTTCACATGAGGCACTGGTGGAATACCTTGTGAAATGCACCACTGTCCGATGTAGAACAATCATCATTAGAATCAGGCAAAGCTATAGAAAACCAATTATTGTCACAGTACAATGATGATGAAATGCTTCCACTCAAAATCGAATGCACAACCAACAAATCTCAAAAATGCATGCAGGAGGCAGTAACGCACCGACGCGACACCCAGTGCCGATTGTCTACTTCAGCAAGAGATGCGGAAGAAATAGAAAACACTCTGGAAAGTGAGGCGGTACTACTGGGTGTGTCTGACAATGCCATTGTGAGTGCTGCGCATCATGATGCCGACTCAGACAGTGATGTCACCGCAGATGATGTTGACATTATCAATGATGTCTACGGCTACGACTATGAAGATCCAACATACACCGCGAGTTACGCACCATCGAAATTGGCAAGCCAAACAAGCAAAAGAGCCAGCATTGATGACAAACTGAGAAATGTGGAACAGCGAGGCTAAGGAAAGGATTTCACCTTGCAATCTAGAATAAGGAAAAATATAGTGCCGATGTTTAACAGATATTTGTCTAAAAGTCGATCAACCAGCTCCAACCGCACCACCACAACAACAGCAACCAACACCAGCAGTCCATCACCAGTGACTCGTAGCACAACCATTACTAGAAATTCTATGCCTGCGTGTTCCCCGGCTCCCTCAACATCAACAAATGATGACAGTGTTTCATTGTTGTCACATCAAGGAACAATCACCCAAACCACCAACAGCCATGCAGATGCAAGAAAAACTCAAAGGTCAGACATCTGGGAACATTTCACTGCCTGTGATGAAAATAAATTTGTAATCCAGTGCAAATACTGCTGCAGGAAAATAACATGAGTGAAATAAGGAGGTAAGAGCCACCCTGGTACTAGTGCATGCACAGCAACATGAAGCACCATCACAAGTCTGTTCTCAATGCCTCTGGTAGAACACACGGCAGAACGACAAGCACCTCTGATCCATCTAGAAGTACTTCTAGTGCTACCACTGTGCAGACAACATTGCCAGAATCTGTGCAAAATCAAATGAAATGGCCAGCATCTCACCATACTGCACAGTACTACCTTGCACTGGTGTCCAAGATGCTTGCAGTCGACATGCTTCCCTTCTCATTTGCTGAGAACGAGGGATTCCACGAATTAATGGAGGGAATGGCACCACGATGGACGGTACCATCATGATTTTATTTTGCTACAAACACTATTCCCAAACTCTACGAGGCATCATGCAAAGCAGTATCAGATGCTATGCGTGACTGCGAGGTCAATGTTGTGCACCTTACAACAGACATGTGGACCCATTCACAGCACATGGATTACCTATCCATTACTGGCCACTGGATTCATCGTGACCCCAAGNATAAGTTTCCTTACCACATGAGTGAAGGGGAATGACATGTTTCCGGCAGAAACAGCATTCACTGCAATTGCTCATTTCAGGACTACTTAGCATACACCAAAGAGCCCCAAATCTTCATTTTTGAGTACCGCAAAAAGTACTCAATGGGCTACCTAGGTAATAATCTGGTAGCCAGATACCTGAAAAATTAGTAATTTCCATTACTGATTTTTTTATTATCTGATTACCAATTAGTATATTGGGATGGAAAATCAAAAGGTCAGGATGGAAAACAAAAAAAATCAGGACTGGAAGTTGAAAAATTAGGACCGGATGTTGGAAAATTGGGACTGGAAGCTTACATTCTGGGACTGGAAGTCATCTTTCCTTGACATAAAATTAACAAAATAGTGGTTGGAAGTAAAAAAAAACAGCACAGATGTAAAAAATTGGTACCAGAAGTCAAAATTCCACAGCTGGAAGCAAGTGGCGGCTGGTTAGTTCTAAGGCTGGTGGGGTGCAGGGTGTGGTCAGAAGTGGGTGGAGCCTGGTCAACAGTAGGCAAAACCTAACCAATGGTAGGCAGAGCCTAGCTGAATTTTGAAATTAATATGGAAATTTACAGTCTCGGTTCCCCATGACCCCATCTATAAAAAAACCCTCTAAAAATGGGAATGGGTGTGTGTGTTTCTCTCTCCCTGGGTTCCCCTCATTCTTGATCTTAGATTGTAAACCCACTGGGCCAGGAACCTGTCTCCAGCAACAACTGTAAAGTTCCAGCCAGGTACAATGGTGGCGCTATATACATCCTTAATAATAATATGCAATCAATTAAAAAAACCACACTGAATATAGATCTTGGACTCAAAGCAAGTGTTTATTAAACTGCAACCAAACACACCCTTACACACAACCTATACCACAACCAAAGACACCCACACATAACAAACTAGTCAAGAACTAAAGAGCAAGCTCTTATCCTCCCAGCTCCTTTGTCTCACCAGCCAATCACCTCAAAAGGTTTCCAATGCACTTCATATACAAACATTTGCATGGGTCTATTGCTTGTACATAAAGCAATAAAGCAAGCACCCTGGTAAAGTTAAAGCCACCTGCTGCATCCAGGCAGACAGGGTAGGGGATAGAATAGACAAGAATACATTAGCCAAAACATGTGGCCTTCTTGTATAAACACACACACACACACACACACACACACACACACACACACACATACACACACACACACACACCACCTACACCAAACTGCAAAGGAAACATTTCAAAATGCACTTCAAAAAAATTCAAGAGGAAAAAGAAGACAAACCCTTCCTGATCAATCCACACCCACCACCTTAAAAGTAGAAAGCAAAGCAGACAATATGGGAATAACAAGGGGACTCAGTGACCAGGTCCATGGCCATTTTAAAGAAGACCAAGAGCCAGAGGCAGCTCAGCCATGCCCAGTTCCTGTTGGGCCCATAAAATGGTCTCTGAATGCCTGGGGGTGATTTCAGATGTTACGAGATCACAGTCAACCACAGTGAACCACACTAAACCCCGTGGCAGGGCCAAAGGGCCCTGAACATCTGTTCAGCGGCCGCCAGATATTCACCACAGACAATCCCCAGCAGGGGACAAAATTAACCACCCTTCCGGAGGTCTGGCATGGACCATCTCTGAAAGCATGGTCAAAGCAATTCCCACCGGGAAACAACAAAATGTAACGTCTGAACGGCAACCACCGGCCAGAATCAAGCAAACCGATTCCCAGCCAGGGACATAGCATGCAGCATCGATGCCAAGCAATGAGCAACAACACAAGCCGGGGAGAGAAATTTAAAGGACACACAGCAGCAGGGGGATGTGGCGTGATGGAGCGAGGTGGAAGGGAGAGGAGAGCGAAAGCTGAGAGAGCAAGGGAGGAGGAGGAGGAGGAGGAGGCACAGGCATAAGAGGTGGTCGTGCTGCACATGGAGGCGGTGGGGGGAGAGCAGCAGCAGCAGCCAGGACAGGCCACCCCAGAGCCGGCAACTGGCCTGGGGGACGAGGCACCCCAGAAACAGGTAAGGAAACTGAAGGGGGAGCAAGGGCATGGGGGTTGGGCTTTAGCGGTATACCGCTGTGGCAGCTGTTACCGACTGAAACCCCTATTCCGCGTATCGTAGCATGGTTCGGCAGAGCCTAGGGCTGTAGTGGCATACTGCTGCGGCAGCTGTTACTGACAGAAACCCCTATTCCGTGCATCGTAGCACGGTTCAGCAGAGAAAGCTTTCTGACGGCTACGGCTTGTCGTGAATGGGTCCGCGGCATTGCGACTGGTCAACAGAAGCGGAACTTTTGCGGATTTCAATAAGAAGCGGCACCAACTCCCCTTTCCATCAATCACCAAATCTTTGTGGTTATCTGATCGTTGTATCATGTTTACGCCGCCTGGAATACAAGGTGTCGTGAGACCTGGCGGCATGATCAACTCTCCGATCCTGTTGAGACACCCGATGCCCAATTTAATTGGCTAGGCTTTCCCAGAGAGACATGTCCCACCTTCACCATTAAGTATAAATAGGTGTGTTTGTAGCTTTCTTCTCCCTCTTGATCCCCAATCGCAGTGAGAGTGAGTGACTGTTGGAGCCGTGCCGCCAGTGCCTGTGTTTGTTAACAAACTCTGATCTTCCACGCTCCACAACAAAACACTGCATCACGACTCGAGGAGAGAGAATCCTACCACTTCCTAATTCATAGCATACCATCACTTTTGGATAAGTGCAGACTACACACAACATAAAGAAGGTTTTGTGTAAGTGCTCGAACTTTTCTGCTAAACTGTGCTTTTTTTAACTACTAATTCAGTGCTAAAGCAGCTAAAGTAATTCTGCTACAGATACACTTTACATTTTCCATTATCCTTTTTTTAAATAAATGTACACATATGTTGCTTGCTGTTGGCCTTTTAGTGTTTACGTATATGTTTATTATCACTCAGTTTGCGCTTATGTTCATGATAATGGCTGTTGGTTGGATGGATGGTGGGATCATTGGATTATTACTTGTGAAAACTATGCTGTTGGGTTGATAAGTGTGGCTGTCCCAATTCTTTTATTTTGTTGGGAATGGTGGGCAAACGGCGACCGCAGCTATCGCCTCCCACCCCCCTCTGTGCTCTCCCGTGACTGACTCCCCTAGCAGCTCCCCCCACCTATTTCCCCATGTGCTCAGGAGTCCCTGCTCCAGGCTTGCCAGCGGCTTTCGTGGTTTCCACAGCTATTGGCTATGGACCTCCCTCCTCCTGGCTCCCTATTTAGTGACTCTCCCGGCAGCCCCCCCTCATAGGGATGGGCGAACAGATCGTGGTTCGAGTTCGGCCATTCGGTTCGGCTGCGTTCGTTTCGTCCGTTCGGTTCGCCCGTTCGGTTTGGTTCGTCAGTTTGAATGTTCGGCCGTTCGGTGGTTCGGATCGAACGTTGAGTTCGGATTCGGGATTNTGGTGTCCAAGATGCTTGCAGTCGACATGCTTCCCTTCTCATTTGCTGAGAACGAGGGATTCCACGAATTAATGGAGGGAATGGCACCACGATGGACGGTACCATCATGATTTTATTTTGCTACAAACACTATTCCCAAACTCTACGAGGCATCATGCAAAGCAGTATCAGATGCTATGCGTGACTGCGAGGTCAATGTTGTGCACCTTACAACAGACATGTGGACCCATTCACAGCACATGGATTACCTATCCATTACTGGCCACTGGATTCATCGTGACCCCAAGAATAGACTGGTGAGGCAGCAAGTCATACTTGCTTTGAAGCACTTTCCTGAGACAAACACTGCCGAAAACAACTGGGGAAAATTGTTACAACTGACAGAGCAGTGGTTGCAGCCCCTTGGTCTCTCCCTTGGGTGTGTTGTTTCAGACAATGGGGCAAATATAGTGAAAGGCATTTCAGATGCCGGTTTCCAAAATGTATCCTGCATGGCTCATTCGCTGCATCTCGTGCCAAAGAAATTTCTCAAAACGGATCCATTGATTAAAGACACAGTGGAGTGTTCAAAGAAATTGGTGGCACACTTTCGTAGATTGGCAACATTGCGCCGCCAGCCTTAGGCGCTGGACATTGCCGGTGCCCAGGATCCGCAGTTTTATCTAGCGATCTCTATTTGTGGGGTTAGTTTAGGAGAGTTTCTGCACATTTGCCATGATGCCGCCTCCGAGGAAACAAGTGGCTAAGGAGAGTACGATGAACCCTCCCTTAGTGAAACAGAGGAAGTTGGATACCTTTTGGGGGTGAATATCGGGGCCTTTGACCTCTGCACTGCCCTCCCCTCATGTGGTCCCTCAGCTGCCTAAGATCTTTGATGGTGACAGCCCCTTGGGAGTACTGAGAGATGACTCTCCAAAATTTGTTACCTGTGCCTCCTTGGTACTTCAGTCACCGGATTTGAATCAGCTGACTGATGTGTTGCAGGAGTCCCTGCAGGGTAAGATAGTGGGCCCCGACAGTGGGGCCCCCTCCAATATTCAGTTGGATCAGCCTTTTTTGTTCCATCAGACTTTTCTATTAATTTTGTCATATCTTAAGACAATTACAAACAATATGGACAAGACTTACGATTTACTGTCTAAAGCGGTTTCTCCCAATTCTGGGCTCCCTGAAAGGGTCCCTTGCAAAGTAGGCAATAACATTGGGCCAATAGTTAACAACATCTATGATGCCACACGGGCTCCCGCAGGAAGGGTTGCTGTGAGGCATTCCCCCCAAGCAATATGTACTGGAATCTTGTGTAGTGGGGGCCGTCCCTGGATAACTATCCCACTCCATGTAAAGAGGCTATTGCTTTTACTGTTTTTCCTAGGATGGACGGTTGTTTCCCGGCCTGGAATACAGCTGATCTGGTAGCAATGCATTTGTCCTTATTAACCAATCAGTCTTTTAGTCTTAGGGATATTCGAACTCTGAGAATAATATACCAAGGCCCTAATAGATTTCAATGTGTTATTATTTTTTGAAAGGGATATAAAGGTAATATTATATGGAGGTCAGTGGGGAAGCTCCATGCCCATGGGATTAGGCTGGCCCAAATTTTTGTACAAGATAGTCAACACCAACAGAGGAGGGAGTTGACGAGGGATATCTTGGAATCCCAGGATAGGGGTAGATTGCAGACAGTGGATGGTAACCCCAATCTGATTCCTCAGGGTACCAAACGTTTAATTAGGACCAAGGAAGGAGTTTTTCCTCTACTAAGGAGATTAGTGGAGGATATAATCCAGAGTTCCTCCCTTATGGAGGGATCGCACTTGTGGATTTAACCTCCCCTACCCCTGTGGAGGGGATTCAGGGATCAATAATAGCAGCTGAAACCAGCATGGAAATGATTGAGTGGAACACTGTGAATACAGGGAGTAGCCCCATTCGTAGTACTATATAATCTGGAGAATCCAGGCAATTAGGAAAAGGCCTGGTAGATCAGCTGCTTTTGGAAATTCCCTGCACGTATAATGAGGATCAGGGTAGAGGATTACAGATATGTATGCCTGATTTGCAGGAAAAGGAAATATCAGGATGCAAGCATCTTGCTGTCTGTTATTCTCCTACTATTTGTGTTCTTTCAGGAGGGGATGAGGGTAGTTTTATATCAGTGGATGGGAATCTGCAGTTAGGGGTGGAGTATGAAGACAATCCAGGCGTGAGTATTGGTGTATGTACCAGTGCCCAGTGGGATGTGTATAGGCAGCTTGAGCCATGGGAGGATGGGGATCTGATAGTGGAGAAGGTTGGTAAGGGGGAGGGTGGTTTTGAGATACCAAAAGATCAACAGTTGGCGGATAGAAAGGGAGTGATGTCGAAGGACCATTTCTCCTCCATTCCCCCCTTTACTTTCCCTATTAAAGAACAGGGTAATCTGGGAGAGATTTACTCCTTTGGGAGTTCACAGACAGAGGAAGGTTTGACAAAACCCTCGGGCGGTACTACAGTAAATGAGGGTGGCCCATTGAGTGGACCAAAGTCCCCATGTCAGTTATCTATAGAAAGTACCCCCCAATTAGGAGGGGTGGCATATTGAGTTATTCCCGAGATCAGGGTGATTTCCTGGAATGTTGCCGGATGGAAGGCTAAGGCAGCTGATGGGGAGTTCCTGTCGTTTTTAATGACAAATGATATAATTTGTATAAAAGAAACCTGGCACCAGGGCCCTGTATCTTTACCCGGCTTTGATTCCTTTATATCAGATGCTTTACCTACGTATGTATGTATGTATGTATGTATGTATGTGTGTATGTATAAATAGTTTATTGTTGGCCATAGGCCGTAACAAAATTCAATAAAACAACACAACAATACATAAATTACTAAATTGAGAGAAAACCCAACAACAATAAATTCAATCATAATACAATCAAAATTTGGCTTACCCTTCTTGGGGGTTATGCGGCCAACATTTGTCGCCTGCTTAATCATTCCCTTATATTTGGGGGAAATTCATCAACAATCAAAGGTCGGGGGCAAGGAGCCGAACAATAGCCCACACAGACAAAACTGCTTAAATAGATCACAATTACTCATACCTTCTAGCAGGTCTAAATCCCCTTACAGCCAGAGGGCCCACAGGGCTCTATAGACAACCAACCCAAAACTAACACTTCCCCCATTGCAACATAAAGGAGGGGTCCTTATTTATGCTCTCGGCCTATGGCCAATCAAGAAATTGGGGCCCAGGTACCAAACAAACAAAACAAAAACCAACACTTCTTAAAGTAGGGGGCAAGATGGCCTACACAGCCATCAAACCTTTTAACAAGAGGACACCCCCTCCAAACGAAGCTACTGCTCTGGAGCAGCTGGAATTATCTCCCCTCAAAAGGCAACAAACCCTTAAGGCCTCTGGTAAGTGGTGTGGGATTTCATTAATAAAATAATTCAGGTTTTTATCCCACAGGGCAGTAAGACCAGGGTAGTATAACAAAATATGGGCGGCAGATTCCAAAACAGCCATATCACAGCTCTGGCATAGCCTCATCTCTTTAGGCATCCTTGCATATCGCCCCTCTAGGACAGAGGAGGGGAACATATTGCATCAAAACAACGTCAAAACCCTCCTCTTCTGCTCTTTCACCCAATTAATATATCCTGGCGGAAACACATTGCGGGGATAAAGGGAATACTCAGGGGCTACCCTCTGGAGAGACAATGCTGTCTGTTCTGCTTGGATCGCTTGGTCCAAAAGTCTTTGTTTTATAGCCCTAAAGGCCTGCTTAGGGCTCCAGAGTCTCAAGGAATCCGTTGCAAGACCCAACTCACTATAGGCTTTCTCGATTGGCCTTGCCCAGAGATCAATAACCTTATCGCCCAAAATAAAGGACAACAAGGATTGGACTTCTGGGGGAAAGACCACCACCCTTAGTCAGAGTTTGAATAAGGCCATCCTGGCCTGTACCTGGACTGAACGCATTGCCAATTCGGCTCGCAGGATTACCTGTGGAACACCTTTTGGGAGGCCAAGGATAGTATGCAGAAAAATATTCTGTGGCGTCTCAAGTTTAGAAATAACTGCCTCGCCCCAAATAGCTACAGCATATAGTAGCTGTGCTAATACCTTCACCTTAAACAGGCATAGCGCCGGCTTCACCAATTTACCCCCTTGAGAGAAATAGAAACTTATTAAGGCCTTTGAGGTCTTCTGGGCCTGGAGCATCGCTGCCTTATAATGGACATGCCAGCTACCCGAAGAGGCAAAAACGATTCCTAGATATTTAAAGCGGGGGACCTGTTCAATTCTTTCCTCACCAATAAACCACCGGTGGCAAACATTTGATCTACCTGCTAGATGATTTACCTACAGGGGGGAAGGTTCATGTGAGTGGAGGTTGTTTCTGTTTTATTTCTAAGGCATTATCGGTTATATGCTCTCCATTACCAGGCTGTCTGACCTTTGCTTGTGGGAAATTGTTGACATTTACTTTGGGCATGCTGGATTTAATTAATGTATATATACCTCCTTACACATCTCATTATTATAAGGAAGCTTGTTGGGATGAGATGATGACTTTGATAGATCAAATTGGAGAATCCTATACCCAGGTTGGGATACTTCTTCTGGGGGACTTTAATGCCCTTCTCGGGGAGACAGACCAGGACTTTTTTTACTCAGGGGGACTAGGAGTGTTGGAAGATGAATTTTGCCCCCAGAGAAGCTCGAAGGACAGGGTGATCAAAAGGAATGGTTTGCTCTTAGCTGAGATTATGGCGAAAGCAGATCTGGTGGTAGTGAATGATAGAGACTTGGATGATTGCCCAGCCGAGTTTACCTTTATATCCTCGCAGGGGTGTAGTGTTATCAATTTAATTATTATATCAGCGGCATTGTTTCCCCTGGTGGGGTGACTTGAAGTGGGTTATCACCCTGGGAGGGATCATCTTCCCGTGGTAATGCAGCTCCTGAGAAAGGGGCCTTTTAAATCTGAGCGAGCTATCCCTCAAACTCTGCAGGTCCCCCAGATCTCCCTAAGAACCAAGTGGAATCAGGCAATGGGAATTAAGGTCCGACATTTTATGACCTCAGTCGAGGGCATCAGCTCTAGCTATATGATGGATATAGCCCAGGATATGGAGGCTCTTTTAGCAGGGTATCAAAGCATAATAGAGGAGATGAATGACCTGCTTAAACCAGCTGCCAGGGATAACAGGGTTAGCAGTAAGGGTATTAGACTCCCAACTAGTCCATGGTATGATAAGGAGTGTTTTCAGGCGAGGAAGGTGCTAAGGTCTTCATATCATCAGTTCAGGAAGGACCACTCAACCCATGCATTGTTATTGTTCCGGCACACTAGGGCCAAGTATAAAATTATTGTCCAGCAGAAGAAGGATAAATATTACCATGGTCAATGGGAGGAGATTGAGAAAGCAGCCTTGAGGAATGATTCTGTTTGTTTTTTGAATTCTGCTCAGGGGTTGTGCCAGGGATAGGAGGGAGAATTTAAATAACGTTACAGCAGAAAGCTGGGAAGTCCACATTACTAATTTATATGCAGCAGATCCGGCACCAGTAGTTATATTTCCTGGTTTACACCCTCTCCCTGATTGCGCACCCGTGTCAGTCTCTGAGATTATAGAGATACTTGAGGATTTAAAATCTGGGAAGGCGCCAAGATTGGATGATTTGCCAGCTGAGTTTTTAAAAACTAATATAGACTGGTGGGCCCCTATACTCACCTATCTCTTCATTGGGATTAATCTCTCGGGGGAGTTTCCAACGAAGTGGGATCAGGCAGAAATTGTCCCTATATATAAAAAGGACCCTCCAAGCGATGCTGGTAACTACAGGCCTATCAGCCTGCTTTGCGTAGTTGCCAAGATTTATGCTAGGTATCTCTTAAAGAGATTGTAGGACTGGCTGGTTAGAGAAAAAGTTTTGCATGATGAACAGATTGGATTTAGGGCTGGGCGCTCAACAATAGACCATTGCTTTGTTTTTAAGTCATCTGGTTACCATGTACTATCGAACCACAGGACTTTATGCAGCATTTGTGGATTTGCGTGCTGCATTCGATCTGGTGTCCAGGAACCATCTTTGGTGAAAACTTTCTCTCACCACCATTGATCAAAGACTTTTATGCCTCATTCAAAGGCTTTATGCTAATACTTCTCTTAGCATTAGGTTGGGCCAAAGGGACTCTTTGTCTGAAGTGATCCTGGCTAAAGCAGGGGGGTCAGGCAGGGATGTGTCCTGGCACCCACGCTTTTTAACATCTTCCTGAATGATCTAATTTCAGCGGTTTCTTCATCTGATAACCACCCCCCTAGGATTGGCACCACTGAGGTGGCAATATTATTGTATGCAGATGATGCTGTCCTTCTGTCAAGGACACATGTGGGGTTAAAAAGACAATTACAAGCATTAGGTGATTTTTGTTCTGCAAAATTTTTGGAGATTAATCACCCAAAAACCAAGGTGATGGTCTTTTCCCATAAGCGGAAGATTAATAAATGGTTCTTGGATGGGCATGAGCTGGAACAGGTGACTTTACATAAATGCCTGAGTGTGATCTTCCAGGCCAGTGGATGTTGGGGAACCCATGTAGCTGTGGTATGCAGACAGGCAATGAAAGTAGGGAGAGCAATATGCCGTTACTTTGGGGCTAATCGAGGTCATCTAGTTCTCCCAGCCTTGAGGGTGTATAGGGCTAAGTGTCTTGCCCAACTATTATATGGTGCCCAATTGTGGACATTAGGGAAATCTGCCACCTTGGAGTCGGTCCAGACAACATTTCTCCGCTCACTCCTGGCCTTGCCTAAACATGCACCTTGTTGCGCAGTGTGACTAGAGTGTGTAGTTCAACCTATAGAGACTAGAATTTGGCTCCTAGTAACAGGCTATTGGTTGAAGCTCCATTACGGATTAACTGCTCCTTTGAAGTCCTTAATCTTACAGTAAGGGTCCCATAACGTATGGGGACAACATGTTCAAAGGAAGCTAAGTAGCTAAGGGCTGCCACTGGACAATTTACTCTCCTTGGGGTATCTGGGAGCCAGGAGACTTATTTATCAGAGAATTAATGATGTCAGCACTCAGATGGAATTAGTCACCATGGGTGAGAAGGGATCGATGGTGGAGTTGATGGATCTATATGAGTTTGCCCAGCTCCCACCATTGTATCTACAATGGCAGCTCCCCCCTCAGGTTCAAAGGTGTGTTACTATGGCATGAATAAATGGGTTTCCAACAGCATCTACAGAGGGCCGCTTTTGTTCTCGACCCCTGTCCCTTTGTCTTTGTGGGTGTTCCCCTGGTTTGGTAGGCACCTTGGAACACACCATCCTATATTGTACTAAAATTAAGGACAATAGGGATAAATGGCTGATGCCTTATATTGAGGAATCTTCCTCTAGGCATGCGGCCCCCCTATTACTTGTATTGCTGGAAGGTCGGGAAGAAAAACGTACAAAAAGTGGCCTTTTTTTTGTACAATGTACTACGGGTTAGTGGGCAATAGTACTGACTGAATTGTTTTATAGTTAATAGGATCCCTGATCTCAGGTTATTTGTTTGGTGTGAGGATAGGGTATATGGGAGGTTGTTGCTTTATGTTTGGATGTCGATTTACGTTTTGTTACTAGCTATTTATATGTTATGTCCTTTTATTTGTTGAATTGTACTTTGGATGATATGTTTTATGTTTTTTGTGATTCTATGTTACGGCACAGGCCGAACATTAATAAACTAAAAAAAAATTAAAAATCACGCCACGAGCTACGGAGGATCCAGCAGGAGACAAACCTTCCACTTCATTTCTTCCCTATCGATGTCTGCATGTGGTGGAACTCCACATATCATATGCTGAGGAGACTGCATTCCCAAAGACTTGCAATTGAGACTTTCTTTGCTGTGGCCACAAAGTCTGTAAAAGAAGCCTCAGATATGCAGATAAATCTCAGACAGTTGAATGTAATAGAAAATCTCATTATTCTGCTGGAGCCCTTTCACGCCATGACTGATTTTGTGAGCAAAGCCGATGCAACAGTCAGCCAGAGCTTGGCCTTGCTTGTATTATTAAGGAGCCAAGTCAAAGACATCGCTGCCTACTTTGATCATCAGCAGGTGGATGGTAAATGTCTTTTCATTATCTTCGGTAAAATTATCCACCAGAGCACCCAGTTTGAGAAGATTGGTGAAGATTCGTTGTACCCGATGGCAACAGCTCTGGACCCATGTTTCAAGAAGGTTAAGAAGGTCTTGGAGGGGGGAAGAATCCGCTACTGCTACATGCGAAGAAATCGCTGCACAGATGGTAGCAGAGCATGGCAACAACATGCATGATGAATCTGAAGAGTATGAAGCAGAAAGCGTTTCTGAAGATAACACTCAACAACCTCAGGCTTCTTCGATATGGTCAAACTTCAAAAAGTTTGGCCTCCTTGCACAAATTTTCACTCAACGGCCAAGAAGAGTTGATCCACTTCACCGTCGTTACCATCCAAAAACACTCGCTGCAGCCGAGGATATGTACGATCAGTACCTTTCGTTGGATGGTGTAGTTGGCATGAATAACGATCCACTCATTTACTGGGCAAAAAAAATAGAGACTTGGCCAGCACTCTACAGTTTGGCAATCACACTCCTTGGTTGTCCTGCCAGCAGTGTCCCATCAGAACATTTATTCAGCTGTGCGGGCGCAATTGTAGGTAATAAAAGAACTAGTTTTTCCAGTTTAAATCTCAAGCACCTAGCATTAATTAAAATTAACAGGTCATTCCTACCTAAAATTACTAAAGATTTCCTGCAAGCCACAGATGAGGAAATGAGGTGCCCCTCTGAGGTGATTGATCAAAAGAAAAAAGGTTATGACCACCCAGACGAAATCTTGGAAGGTATACACAAGCACTGAGTGAGGAAGTAAGCTTGGCCAGTGTCCGCTAGTGAGCAGCAAAGGTTGTATTGCTGTAATGAAGTGTCAGTGATTCTGCTGTCTTTGGGTATTTTCAGACGTTACGAAACCACACTCAACCACAGTCAATCGGCAGTGGTGGCGAATGGTCCCGTAAAGTCTGTTTGAACCCCGCCAGATGTTCACCACAGTGAACCACTGGAGGGAATCAAATAACCATGCTTTCAAGGATGGTCCGGGGACCATCTCTGAAAGCATGGTCAAAGTTGGTCAAATAACTTCCCCCCCAACAGACGTGACATTAACACGCTCAACCATGGTAGAATTCACCGTGGTTGAGCGTGTCAACATCATGTCTGTTCCCTGACCACAGCCCGGAATCGGCGGCCGCGCTCGCCGCTGATTCCGGGCCGTGGTCAATCTCTTGGGGGATGGGCGGGCGGTTGCCACGGCCGCATTGGCCACTGCGCCCGCCCGACTCTGGGAGGGCGGACTGCTGGGGGAGTGTGGGGGGGCGGGGCTGTTTGGCTTCACATAGTGCTGTGCAGGCCCGCCCTCTCCCCGATTCTCTTGGCGTGCCGGTATTGATCCCGGCAGGGAATCAATAGGGTGATTCCGTGACGGGGCGAATGCCACCCCATCACATCTGAAATCACCCTGTGATTGTGTAGTGATTGTGTAGTGAGCAATTGATTTGTGCTGTCTTTTTCTGTTTCACACACACAGTTTGAAGAACTTGCAGGAACAGATTGCGGAGGCAGAACTCTGCAGCATGGATCTATTTTTCAGTATAGCAGCACCCACCAATGATTCCAAAAGCCATGGATGCTGTGTGATCATGGCCTCAACGGAATGACACATAGGCAAACTGGGCTTGGGAATCGCATGGTTTGGTCCATTTAGAAATAGCATAGGAAAGCATTGGCATAGTGATTGTGTAGTCAGCAATTAATTTGTGCTGTCTTTTACTGTTTCACACACACAGTTTGCAGAACTCACGGGAACAGATTGCAGAGGCAGAACTCTGCAGCATGGATCTATTTTTCAGTATAGCAGCACCCACCAATGATTCCGAAAGCCATGGATGCTGTGCGGTCATGGCCTCAACGGAATGACACGTAGGCAAACTGAACTTGGGAATCGCATCGTTTGGTCCATTTAGAAATAGCATACGAATGCATGCACTGAGTGTGTTGTGTGCATCAGGGAAATAGTGTGTTTTTAAAAATAAATTAATGTATTTAATCTTCATCTTGGCTATTTAGGGAAAGCGATGGTCCGTATGAGTGAAAGAACAGCAGGCAAGAGAAGTGATCTATCCAAAGTTGAAGCTAAGTATAATTATTTTGTTTAAAACTGATACATATGGCCTATGTACATGTACAAGTATGTGCACACGTACAATGTGTACATGTACTTGTACATGTACAGTACAAATACAGATCCATGTACAAGTACAGATCTGTGTACAGATCCATACTGTACACATACTTCTACAATATTGCTACTTATCTTTGATACATATGTATATATAATACATTTATATAATATGTGATAGCTAGAATTTTTATAAAAAGTGTTCCTTCAAATTCTCTATTAAAAATCAAAAATGCAAACTGAACAACAATCAGCGTGACTAATAAGTGTGATTTTTTAAATGTGTTTTTTTCCAGGAAAATTAATCAAATCATGACAGTAACATGTAACAGCTACACACAGTCAATTTGTAGCCAGTCACTGCCTGTATTCTTCAGGGATTGAGTACTGATCTGATTGCCATTTTCATATGGAGTCATGGAGGAATCTTCCAACCACAATCAATTTTTTCCCCCACAAGTCAGTAGTGGTTTTTTTTATATATATCAAAAGTTGGTTTTGCCTTCATCTGAAGAATAAAACAAATTGGATTTGCAACCAAATTGATTGCTACAGCTACCAACCTGTAGTACATATTAATACCTACATCGAATAAAAATAATTTGGTATTCATTCCTGTATGTGCTTTATCGTCTTTCACTCTCTGATCATACACTGGACACATGGTATATATTCTAGTTAAGAAAAGAAATCAGAACACAGACGGGGGTCACTCATAATGAGGCATGGCAAAGGCCTATAGCAAAGTTTTACAATCATACTGCAGCTGTGATAACAGTGCATTCTGTAGCTCCTAGTTTTTATCTTAAAAAAGTAGCCCATTTTGTTAGTGTTGCCTGCTGGGAGGGATTTTAAAATAAAGTATATAAATTAACTACTAGTAAGTAAGTAATTTATTGCGTGGTCTGTGACCAATGCAAACATACAATATATAAAACCAACACATATACATAAACATGATATAAATACAACACAGCCGCTCTGCAACCTATTAACGGTGGTTGGAAGCCCTGAGCCAGATTAAACTTTAGCCACAATTTAAGGGCTAGCAAATTAGCGGTCAGCGACCATTCCTTCTGACCGAATTCCATCTGAACAGCCGCTGATGGAGTGACCCTTGGGGCTCCCAACAGCCTCTGCAAGAATCCAGATTGCAGTCTGTCTATTTCATGCACACAATATGGAGCCCATATCTCGGCCCCATATAGCACCTGAGATTTGATTTTACTAGAATAGACCTGTAGAGATGCCACCACCACTGATCGTCCCTGTTTGATAAATAACCACTTGATGGATTGTGCTGCACCTTTTGCCCCTCTAAGTGCCCTTAAGATGTGTTCTCGCCAGCTACCTGACCTATGAAAAAGGACTCCCAGGTACCGGAAAGCCGGGACCCATTGAATAGTATTCCCTTCAACGGCCCAGGAGTATTTCTTTAACCTGGACGAAAAGATCACAATCTTAGATTTGTCATAATTGATACTAAGATGCTTAGCACAGAAAAACTCTGCAAAAGCCTGGAGCTGGCGCAACAGGACCACAGGTGTTTGGGAGAGCAAAGCGACATCATCGGTGCAGCAGAGACAGCCGACGTGTCGCGCTGCTAACTTCGGAGGGAAGAAGCAGGGCTTGGCCATAGTTGGTATCACCTCATCAATAAAATAATTGAAGAGGGCCGGGGCCAACACACATCCCGGTCTTACTCCCAGCGACGTGGAAACTGGCAGTGACATATGCCCTTGCTGAACTAACTTCACAACAAGGGACGAGTGGGCATGTAATGACTGGATCAGGGCAAGAAGTCATTTGTCTATAGTGGAGTCCTGGAGCTTTCGCCACAGGGCCACCTGATCTACCGAGTCAAACGCTGCCATAAGGTCCAGAAATGAGACAAACAAAGCACATTCTGGGCCCTATATTAAGCTATCAGATGTTGCAGAATGTAACATTGCTCTGTCGTCGAGCGGCCCTGTTGGAATCCCGCCTGCTCCAACAATAAAGCATTAGACTGACCCATCCAGGCAGATAGCTTCCCCAACAGATATTTTGCATAAATTTTAGCAATGACTGATAGCAAACTAATAGGTCTATAATTTGCGGGATCTGTTTTACAGCCTTTTTTAAAGATAGGAACAACAATTGCCCTATCCCAGTCCGGCGGGATCCTCCCAGTAGTATTAACGGCAGTAAATACCACCGCCAATATCGGGAGCCACCAAGCCTTTTGGGCTTTGAGCTATTCCACTCAGATAAGATCAATCCCTGGGGCCCTGTTATTACAAAAAGACCCAACAACAGACTCAATCTCTTCCTCCACCACCGGAGGCCATAGAGGAAGGTCTCCCAGAGCCGGAAACATCAGATCCTGAGGCTCCACCCTCCTGCTGGTATTATAAAGTTTCTCAAAATGGTTCGTCCAGGTAGCTGGAGCCACAACTGGTACAGAGATCTTACACTTCCCTCCTAATGCACCGTTGGTCAGCTGCCAGAACTTCCTGCTGTCCTCTGTGTCTGCTGCCCGCAGTAGGTTTCCCCATTGCGCGTCCCAGGAAGCTCTCTTCTTCACATTTATGAGGGCTCTATACTGTGCCCTAAGGGTGATGTATTCCAGGGGGAGTGACACTGAACCCGCCTCTCTATAGCTATGATACACAGCTTTTAGGTGAAGCCTAAGCATTCGACATTCCCTGTCGAACCATGGCTGACCAAACCATTGGCATTACAGACCCTCCCCCCAGGCCTTGGACATGGGCACGTAGACCTGTAGACAGCCTGGTGAACATATCCAGAGTGACCTCAGGACTAGAGGCCGCAATCCGATTCTCCCGCAGAGCCACAATATGGGAATGAGATGTATACTCCACCATGGACTTTGCTGTACTCTCGTCCCAGCGGGGAGCCCAAATGATCTCACACCCAGTCACCTCCACTTTGACCGCTGCCCCCGACCACAATCCAGGGCCAACCCAGAAATACAGAAGGAGAGTATTAATGGCAAATGGTCTCCAACCACCACTGGGCCTAACTTAAAGTCAGTAATATGAAGCAGGACCCCAGCAGAAACCAAAATAAAGTCCTTGGGAGCCCACGAAGGTGAACTCTCCCTGGGGGTCAGAAAACCCAGAACCATTCAGCACATGTAAACCTTGCGCTATGACTAGCTCAGCTAATCTGATCCCTGACGCATTCATATGCGCATCCTTAGATCTCCTGGAGGCGGGGCAACTCCCCGAGTGTGCAGAGCGCCCGTCACAATATGGCGCAATTGTCTGATCATCTGGCCCCATACGGGCATTGAAATCCCCTGCTAGTACTAGAAGACCTGCAGGCTATCTGGCCACCACATCATCCAAAGTTTGCTCCAAGGACCCCCACATGGAGGCCTGAAAGGAGTCCGCGTTGCATGGCGGGACATAAGCTGTTAAAAATATAAATATTTGAAACCCCGCTTTACGGACAACACCCAGAAGAAAATGGGGAACACCTATGATCTCAACAGTCTCTAGCATAACGTTTTGAGAAATGAGACAGCCAACGCCCCCACATGGGCGGCCTTTAGCTTTCCGATGAACAGCTGGGAGAGAATAGGCCACATATCCCTCTAGTTCCAGTGGAACTTTAGACCAGGTTTCTTGGATCAATATGATCGAGAATCCTGTTAGATATTCCAGAAAATCAGGATCCCGACAGTGCCTGGCCCAGCCAGTCACATTCCACGAGAAAACGGTGAAGGAAGGACCAGGCACTGTCTGGGCTTGTCAAAATGAGGAGGGGGGTATTTGATCTCGTGGGCCAGAGCCCCACTGCCCAGCCTGTGGGCTCACTACCACCACCCCCAATGGCATGGCGTCCTGGGTCACTACAATCTCTGGGGTTGGCAGGCTGCTGGCCATAACTGACCGTACAGCCTCCATCCCCTTAGGTGAACCCCTATCCATACTATCGAGCAAATAGGGGTCTACTGGGTGCAAAATCCGACCATTTGTGGTAGCTTGAGTAACTATAGCCGGGGCCACTACATTTTGAGGATGACATTCAAGGTTGACCTCCTCTAAGTCCTTACCATTTTCTTGCCCAACAACTGACGGCAAAGCATTGTCCTCAGTATTACTGCACTTAAAGGCAGGGGGTGGCACCAGTGCTTCCAGATCTATATATGGTCTGTTTGGAACTTGGGGGCCTGTACACAAGTCTACTGATGTTTGAATGTGATCATCAGAAATGGTCCTAATTGGATCCTTGGCCTGAACCTGCTCAGTAGTGTCCAGGAGAGAAACATCCTTAGCTAAGCTGTCTACCAATGAGCCAGGGGATAAAGGCACTGCCCCTGAAATCATATAGGATTTGCCATGGTCTTGAACATCCAAATGTGGGTGCACTATACTTTGGGGTTGAAAAACAGAAGTAACCCTCATTGACTCCTTGGGAATTACTGGCTCAACAGTCACCAACGCCAAAACCTTGGCAGCTGGATCATGCTTCTTGTAGCCGGGAAAAAGTGACAACACTACCAGATCTATATATGCACTGGCAAGAGAGATTCCCCATATAGTGAAAGCCGTCGGCTGAGAAAGCAGTTCCTCCACTATCTGCAGTGAGGTAAACTGGATCATGACCCGGGACAGGACAACTGACACCGGGAAATTTAAGTGGCGCACTATGTGAGTAGAGGGAAAGAGCCGGTCCAAAATACTAGATAAATGCTGGTGCATGTGGTGCTTAGCAGACCAGCGGGGTAAATGGCCTGATGGAAGTTGCATGATATGGAAAACCAGGGCACAGGGATCCAATACCATGGGGATCTTCCCCTTGATGGGGAAAACCTGGGGCCCAAGGGTCTCTCCCTGGTCAGTTTGAACCCCCCGTGTGGACTTCTCCCAAGATCTACCCTGGGCGTACTTCAATGACTCCTCCCTCTGCAGACTAAGCGTAGTGGAGTTTATGCCCAGCTGATTCCTCTAATTCCAGCTGCATATTAATGCTTTCAAGTTGAGTATAGAGTTTAGTAACAATATCCCCAATAGCAAAACATTGCTCACTCAGGCTGTCCAAGGGATGGGGAGCAGGAACCGCCGGAGCCAACCAGTGAGGGGGGGACAGATCTGGAATATCAAGTCCCACCCTATCCCCCAAACCTTTACCCCCCTGCACAGCTTCCGTTGGAGTATTCACGGTTAATTGTCCAACACAGACCTCTTCTTCCAATCCAGTCCTGGGGCTCTTGAAGAAATCCTCAAGTGTTGATTGGGACAGACGGGAGCGCGCCCTTGTGACCATTCCCCTTGCAGCTTGCCTCTTACCCATTATTCAACTGAGAGACCTAACTCTGAGCACCTCGTCAAGGGTGGTCAAAAGAGGCGCGCCCACGCCTGGCCTCGCTCCTTCTTCCGCTCCCATCCACAGGTGTATTTGAGAAAGAATTACAGCGCTCTCGACACTGGGCACCCACAAACAGAGGGTTGGGCACCACTCCGCGTCCCCAGCTAACGGGCCCAGCCAAGGGGCGGCACCCTTTGGATGTTGCCCAAGGACTGACGCCCACAGGGTCCCCAGCCCCTGAATAAGTAAATACCTGCAGGGAAAAAGAAGCCAATGACAGCCAAGCAGGCACTCCCGCTGCACCTCCCCTAGTTTCTCCTCCCCTGTGGTGTTACACAGGCTATGCCCACAGGATCCCCAGCCCCTGAATAAGTAAATACCTGCAGGGAAAAGGAAGCCAATGACAGCCAAGCAGGCACTCCCACTGCACCTCCCCTAGTTTCTCCACCCCTCTGGTGTTACACAAGCCACCAGTTAACTACTAAAAATCCTTGCCACTGTGCTATTTTTGCATTGCGATACATTGTAAATTAAAACTAGCACAACAACCCATTGTGCAGCATGCAATAAAACCTGTATAGCCAGTTGGTGGGAAATGGAATTGGGAATTTGATAACAACAAAAAAATAGTGAGATGACTGCTAAGTTCACAGACATTCTCTAGCTGCCTTGTAACATAAGAAAGAGGTAACTATGCTGGGTGTCTGTGTTTTGATGCATGAGTCGTTTTCTCAGCTGACCTGTGATATGAGTGCCTCCACATTTGAAGAGACACTAAATTGGTTTGGATTCATTACATCTGAGAAGAGAGTGAGGCACACATCTGAGAGGGGAGGGGGATGTGATAGAAGTTTATACAATCATGAGTGTTGTGGACCAAAAAAATTAAGGGAACAGTTATTTACTCTCAAAAATGTCTCTTGAGAGTAAATGTCATGTAGGGGACACCGAATTAAACTAATTTGCACGGGGTAGTACATGTTTTTTTAAAAAAGAAAAAGGGGAGTCCCATCGCACAATTAAGTGGTGGTACAATTGTCTGACAGACAGTGCCAGATGATGTGGTCAGGGAAGTCCAATTGTATAGCTGTGTTTAGGACAGGAAAGGGTTTGGAAATATTCTGGAAGATGGGTTCACGTATGTTTGGGGAATGTAACTTCTTACTGTTTTAGGGCTGGCAGTGGCACGCTGCACCAGTCAACATAAGGGAATGAATCACCCCAATGCTGTGTGGATGGAATTATTTCAAAATGGCCCTGAGGTGCCTGGAGAATTATTTATGATCGGTTGGTAAACATTCTATCCGCTCCCATTCCCTGATGAGCATACTAGACTTTCATAGCAAGAGATCAGGTGCTGCAGATAGGGTTGTGTCACTTGTGTGTTTGGTCACTTCACTGGTGTGTGTTGTGAGCGACAGGACAGGAGCAAAAATAATGAGCAAAAATGAACATAAGTGAAAAATGAACTATTTAATAGAAAAAATATTTTAAAAGAAACTATTTAAAAAGATATAATTTTTGGAACATTAACATTATTTAACTTAAAACTTTGGTTTTTAAAACATATAACTTTCTATAAATCAGCTGTCAGCTCTGACTCTGAGAAGTCATAACACGTACCTCCTGCAGTACTTGATCAAGCAACACACACACAGGGCTTCATTATCCTCCCTCAGATGTTGCACCAATTTGAGCTGTGCCTCCAGTTGTTGTTCTGTAAAAATGGAATACAGTTAGTGTATGCATTCTTAAACAGCAGATTTTTTAAAAAAAAAATTAGTGGAACACTATTCACAAGGGTACTAGTAACTAACTATGGATCTTAGAGAAATCCTTACCAATTTTCTCCTGTCTGGTGATTATGTTGTGGACTGCATCTGCGATGTCCCAAACCGTGGCCCAAATTGCAGCAGCAACGTCCACCAGTATTTCCCCGGTAATGTGAATGTAAAATAAAATGTATCAATGCACTATTAATGACAAAAGCCCTACTAATGTAAAGCATGGAATACAGTGAGAGATCACATTTAAAAAAATGGATTTAACTTACCAATTCGAATAAGTCCATCATGCAACGAAGCAAACCCTGCCAAAGCCATTCTGTCTGTTTTTAATTGAGATAGATTTGACACGAAAACATGCACCACATGTCCAACGTGAAATAAAGCCTGCCTCCCTGTGTTAAATGCCCGTGGCTGTCAGTCACAGGGAAGGACTGTTCCTATTGGTGTGTGTCCGTTGCTAATTAAATGACCTGTGTGGCCGAGGTAGGGCGGGTTCGTCAGCTTCATAGTGACAGCTTTAAGCCGCCTCTGTCTATCTGGTAGGTGTGGGAGCATGGGAAGGTCTCAGGCAGCACAGCAGGTCTCAGTAAAAGCACCAGAGACATGGAGGATGGCTATTGTTCAATAAATACATTTCAATACATTTCTTAAAACAAACAATTAACAGGTGGGTTGTGTGGATGGGTCAGTCAGTGAGTGAAAAAATAAAGTGTCCCCCAATCCCCAGCCAGGAGGAGCAGACAGCCACTGCCAGTGGCAGTCTGGCAGACAATCAGTTCAGTAGTGTTCTCTTTGAGGGGTTGGGAGATTAATAGAACTCAAGCTGCCTGGCCACGGCTACTCAGGTTAATGTAATAACTAAGCATATTTTTTGGTGAGCAACACAACACAGCAATAATTTTATGATTAATATACAATAACAGTAATGTAAAAGTAAACAATTTTTTTTTAAAGTAACAGGGAATAGGGATTTGAAACCGCAGCATGACAGCTTCAAATTGTACAGCAAGCGGGAACCTTAGCAACTATGCCACCATGCCGTATTACTTTTGCTGGAGTTGTGAGGGATCTTGAGGAGTGAAAACTGCAGAGGGCTCAGGGTGGATGTGTGCCTGGAGATAGGCAGGAACAAAGCACGTAGCATTGCTGCCAGGCAACGAGCAACAACACAGTCCAGGGAGGGAGATTTAAAGGGCACACGCTGTCAGCAGCAACAGGGGA
>QEPC01003066.1:127360-159300 GCA_003113815.1 Sphenodon punctatus | reverse complement strand
CTCTCCTGTCCTCCTTCCCTCCTGACTCCCTTGAGGAAATCTCCTCCCTGCTCTTCTCCTTCAACCCCTCCATTTGCCCCCTGGACCCCATTCCTTCCCGCCTCCTGACTTCCATTGTGTCCACCATCACCCCTCCCCTCCTGCACATCATCAACCTCTCCCTCTACCGGCTTGTTCCCCTTTGCCTTTAAACACGTCACTGTCTCCTCCATCCTCAAAAAGTCCACTCTGGATCCCTCTGAACCTTCTAATTAGTACTGTCCTGTCTCGCTCCTCCCTTTTGCTTCAAAACTCCTCAAACGGGTTGTCTACTCCCGTTGCCTTGATCTCCTCTCCACCAACTCCTCCCTTGACCCCCTCCACTCTGACTTCCGCCCCCTTCACTCTACTGAAACCGCTCTGGATAAGATCACCAATGATCTTCTTGTGGCTAAATCCAACCGCCTTTACTCTCTTCTTGTTCTCCTGGATCTCTCTGCTGCCTTCGACACTGTTGACCACTCGCTCCTGCTTGAATCACTTCACTCCCTTGGATTCCGGGACTCTGTCCTTGACTGGTTCTCCTCCTACCTCTCTGACCGCTCCTTCAATGTATCTCTTCCTAACTGCTCCCCCTCCTCCTCCCTGCCCCTCTTGGTCGGGGTGCCCAAGGCTCTGTCCCTGGCCCTCTCCTCTTCTCTATTTACACCCAATCCCTAGGCAAACTCATTGCCTCCCACGGTTTCCAATACCACCTATACGCTGACGACACTCAACTCTATCTCCACTCCTTCCCTGTCCCCCTCTGTTCAAGCTCGTCTAACCAACTGTCTCTCTGATATCTCCACCTGGACATCTCAACGGCAACTCAAACTGAACATGGCAAAAACTGAACTCCTTATCTTCCCTCCCAACCCTTCTTCTCCCTCTTCCCTGTCAATTGCCATTGACGGGATCGCCATCATCCCTGTCCCTCAAGCCTGTAGCTTGGGCTTCATCTTCAACTCGCACCTCACCTTCAAACCCTACATTGACTCCGTGGCCAAATCCTGCCGCTTCTCCCTCCACAACGTTGCTAAGATCCGCCTTTTTCTGTCGGTCTCCTCTGCCAAAACTCTCATCCATGCCCTAGTCGTCTCACGCCTCCCCTGCTCTGCCAACCGCCTTTGTCCCTTCTCCCTCGCTGCCCCGCACGCCTGGAACTCCCTCCCTGCCCTCGTCTGCCTTGCCCCCACCCTCCACACCTTCAAGTCCCTCCTCAAAACCCACCTCTTCCACTCCATCCCTCCGAACTCCTGATAATCATCCCCACCCAGGATTATCCCCCACCTGTTATCTGCAAACTCCCAATGTACTGTAACCAAGCCAAGAACGGGTACATGAGCTCTCGCATCCTCATGAATGTTGCATTCCTTGTCTCTCCCCCTGTTCCCCCTTCCCCATCTCCCCTCCCCCTGTCTTTAGATTGTAAGCTCTCAGGCAGGGACCGTGTCTATCTTACTCTATGTAAAGCACCAGGTACATCGCTGGCACTATATAAAAGATTATTATTATTATTATTAATTAATAATAATTAATAATAATTAATAATTTAATAAATAATACTACTTAGTAGCAACTTTAACCACATTTTTCTTTCCTTATAGGCCTGTCAAACTAGCAGAGCCTCTCTGCACTTTGCGCCAAGTTAACCCAGATGCAGGGAGCCGTGTTGATTGTATCTGCCACATTGGCAACGGTGGGGAGAATGCGTTGAATGCAGGCAAAGATACAAGCACAAATACAGAGACGATACAAATACTCGACAGCCCTAGAAAGGACCCAGGGCAGTGAACGTAATGTACAAACTCAACAAATTCAAGTCAGCAGGGCCCAGCGATCCGCACCCAAGGATCTTGATGGAGCTAAATGCCGAACTCTCCGAGCCAACGTGGCGAGCTCGTGGAGACCCTGCGAGGGGCCGGAGGCTGCAGAAGAGCAGACGCTAAAATGGAAAGAAGGAAGGGCCGGGAAATTCTAGACTGCTAGAGTGACTTCAGTATTTGGGAGGTGTTAGAGCAAATGATAAAACAGTTTGCTTGAAAGGGGCTGATTTCTGAAAGGATTTCTTAGGAAGGAATCATGTCAGACCAGCTTAGACTGTCTCCTAGATAAGGCAGCAAATGTAGTTGACGGGGAATGCAGTGGACATGTCTCGACTTCTGCACGGCTGTCGCTTTAGTCCCGCACAGCGTTCTCCTAAGCAAGAGGAGAAACATGGGCGAGAAGAAGCTACTGGAATTGGTCGGGAAACCACACTCAGAGGGTAGGAAGCGATTTTGAAGAGGGAGCAGGTATCGAGGGGCCTCTGCAGGGATCCGTCCAGTGGATGGAAGCTGGAAGTTATTTCCAATAACTTCACTAATGACTTCCTCTGCAGGTTGGTTTAAGCTCGAGCTCAAGGTTGGTTCCCATACAAGATGAGAAATTCAACTGGGGGTTTTCCAAGGGAAACCAATAAGTATAGTTTGTGGGGTTTAAAATGTCTTTTCCATAGCAGCCTTTATACATCCCTGTATCCCTTATAACTGGCAGTGACTCTTCATACAAAGCCTTTTTTTACTTGCTGAAACTGGTGTTGAAAATAGAGAGGTGAGCCCCCACCCCTTTTAAATGTTTGTTTATCTCAGAAGGAAGCCCCCCAATGGGGACGGCTCTCAGTTTCCACGTGTGAACGTGGTTAGTTGTTGGAGCTGCTCCTTAGGACAGGAAGCTGCGAGGTAGAGAGGTGCAAACTAGCTGTGCAGACTCCAAATGGGGAAACGAAGACCGCTTTCACACCCCCTCCCCGCACAGATGTTGGCTGCAGGAGGGAATGTGGGAGCCAGAATCTGCGCAGGGTGAAAGCCCCCTCCCGAGTGGCTTTGCCAGGGAACAGACGCAGAGAGTCAGAACAGGAAATCCAGCTCTGTATCTCCATATGTGTCTGCCGGCAAAGCCGCGCGGTGGGGGGACTTTCCGACCGACTGAACCCTGCACAAATTCTGGCTCCCGCATTCCCTCCCGTAGCCAAACCATGCGCGGGGGGAGGGGAGGGGAGGGGTGAAAGCGGTCTCAGTCACAGCTGTGTCTGGAGGTGTGCTGGGATTCTGTGTAACACACACACACTTGGGGCAGGGCACCCTCTCTCTGGCTATTAATTATTTATTTATTTATTTTGTTATATTTCTATCCCACTCCTCTTGCCTCTGGAGACCCGGAGCAATGTGCAACATTAAAATATCACGCATGAAAAAGAGACGCACATGCAACATATAAAAGTACACAAGGCAAATATCGATCCTTCCTCCCCCCCTGCCAAAAGCCTGACAGTAGAGCCAGGTCTTACAATAAGCATAAGTCTTGGCAGGATCCAGCCCAAGGATCACATGCTCTCAGGGAATCAACTCAAGATTGCTTTAGTCAGGCGACTCAAATAGCTTCAGTCAGCATTAATACAGTCTTAGTATTCTCTGTGGTCACACACACACACACACACACACACACACACCAGCTCACTCACAGGTACAGTTCCCACTCTCAGTCCCAGGAGCTTCCAAACATTCCCAGCTCCTCGTACTTACTCATAAGTAAGAATCCTGAATCCTGACAAGACGGAGGTGATGCTTGTGGGTAGGTCGGTGGAGTTGACAGCTGCATCGATTGATGGAGTTTGCCCTCCACTGACGTCCCAGGTACAGAACCTGGGGGTGCTCCTCGATGCGCAGCTCCGCCTGGATTCCCAGATGGAGGCTGTGGCAAGGAGTGCCTTCCGCCGGTTACATCTGGGCGGCGGCTTCGGAAGCTGGTTTCGGTTCTGGATCTGGCCACGATCATCCACGCTTTTATCACCTCTCGGTTAGACGACTGTAACGCACTCTACATGGGGCTACCTATGGTGCCGGCTCGGAAGCTGCAGCTGGTGCAGAATGCGGCGGCCCGGCTCCTGGTGGGGTTGGGTTGGGTTGCCGGGAGCTCCGGTATCTGCACTGGCTGCCAATAGTCTTCCAGGCCCGATTCAGGGTTGGTTTTAACCTATAAAGCCCTACATGGTCTGGGACCTGTTTATCTGCGAGACCGCCTCACTCCCTGGGTCCTGGATCGGCCCCTGCGGTCGGCTGGAGGTGCCATGTTGGAGGTCCCCCGGGTTTCCCGGGGGGCCACACAGGGCAGGGCGTTCCCGGTCGCCGCGCCGCAACTGTGGAACTCCCTCCCGGTGGGGATGCGTCTGGCCCCGGACCTTCCGGCCTTCCATAGGAACTGCAAACCCTGGCTGCTCTGTCAGGCATTTGGTGAGGGAGAGAGGGAGGGTGGAGTAGGGTGGGAGGTGGGTATTTCTCTGTTTTGTTTTATTTTATGATTGATATTTTAAAATGTGGAACTGTTTTATATTTTGTATGTTGTTAGTCGCTCTGAGCCGCTGAGGCGGGGAGAGTGGGATATAAGTTATGTGAAATAAATAAATAAGTCACCTCTCTGTTATCCGTGTTATTATCTCTCGCTGTCTCTCTTCTGAGCTCAGCCACTTCCGTTTACATGCTAGGCCCTGCCCCAAACACTCTGGTTTCCTACTGGCGGCCATCTTGGTTGGTCCGATCTTACTATGCCTTGACTCTGCCACAACATTCTATTGGCCTTCACAAAATCCTACAGCAAGGAGTTCCGTAGGTTAACCAAGTCATATGTAAGGAAGCGGGCCTGTCAGACTGAGCGCTGTGAGATACCATTGAACAGTTCTGCTGTTACTAGGGCTGAAATAATATTTCGCAAAAACGGGAATTCCCATGGAAACCCCAGTTCCCAATACTGTCTCGGTCAAATTGTGAACCTCTCGGTCCTCCTCTGGCTCTGCACTCATGGAAGCCCCACCATAATCTCTAGCCTCACCATCTCCATGGTTTGTCTCTACTCTTCACATAAACCACACATCAACCCTTCCTCCTCAATTTACCTTTCCAGGTTCTAAACAACTGTTTTGTTGAGATGTTGTAGTAGTCTTAGCTGTGTGGATGGGTAGCTGATATTTGGAGTAAAAGCAGTATTAGTGGTGTGGTTTGATATCAAAGTGTTGGGGCAGCAGCATTAGAAGTGTTGTCCGGTAGTTAGACTTTGGGGCACCAGCATTCACAGTGTGGTTAGGTAGCTAAGCATTGGGGCAGCAGCATTGACAGTGTGGTTGGGTAGCTAAACATTGGGGCAGCATCATTCACACTGTGGTTGGGTAGCTAAGTGTTGGGACAGCAGCATTTGAAGTGTGACTGGGTAGATAAGCATTGGGGCAATCATGTTGAAAGTCCTGGGCCTTCTTCTTTCCTCTGTCCTCATGTCACCTCTCTCTCAGCTCCCAGTCCTTTCTCTTGCTGAGCAGGAGGCTGGTTAACAGGACGGGGTGCAGAGGGATCCCGCCACTGGGAGAGAGATTTAGATTCTCAGCCCCCTGCCTGAGGAACACTCCCCAACGCTCCCAGGGATCTGTGGCCGGACCCTTTGGCAGCCTCTTCCGCCGCAGTCTCAGTGCTTACACGGCCTGATCAGCAGGAACTCCCGGGAGAGAGCCTCCTGGTACAGCCTTCGGGAGGGGCCCGTGCAACTCTCGGAACATGCCCCGCTTCCTCATGCCCCCAGAGGGTTGCTCCCCTGGACAAGAAGCTTGGGTGAGAGACTCTCCCCCCACCCCCTTGGCCATGGGGGAAACTGTTTGCTGGTGCCAGTCTCTCTGCCAACCCGCAATGCCCAGGTGACAGGAATCCTGCTGGGATCCCACAGCGACAGCTATAAACCGCTCTGCCGATTCTGCTCCCTGGCACTTAGTGCCCAGAGAGTCTCTCTTGCATTCCTCGGGTCTCGCTGGCAGGGGAAGCTGCTGCCCTTCCTACTGAGGCAGAGACAGGTACGTACAGGGGCTGGGAGCCCCTTGGTCTTGGAATCAGTGCCAGATAATACGAAGGGGAGAGCCTCAAAACTGGGGTGGGTGAAGCCCCCCAACCCCCAGGCAGGGGGCTAAGAAAGAAAGTGGGAGAGAGGCTGACGGACACAGGTTTGGGAGATGGGTTTGAGCAGGAGTCTTTCAGTCTTTTCTTCCCCTTGGGCTCAGTCTTCATTAACAAGTCCTCGTGCATCATTTCCAAGTCACGAGAACTCACACCGCTTTAAACGAGGCGCTGAAAAGCGCCTCCTGAGCCCCGCGATGAGAGAAAACCCCCGCGGGGTGTGTTTACACGCTCCTCGTGTTGCCGGAAGTGACGGGCTCCCCGTTGCCAGCGGCGGCTGGAGATGTGGGGCTTTGAAGAAGCGCGTTCCGAAAGCCTGAAAAGTGAGACTTTCAGAACGCGGCCCTTCAAAGCACCGCATCTCCAGCCGCTGCCGCCGGCGGCAACGGGGAGCCCATCCCTTCCGGCAGCGCGCCGTGGGGAGCGTGTAAACAATACACTCCACACGTGGCCTTTCTCTTAACGCGGGCTAGGAGCCGCTTTTCAGCACCTCATTTAAAAGCGGTGTCAGTCCCACTCTACTCTGCGCTGGCCAGAGCTCGTCTGGAGTCCGTGTCCTGTTCTGGGCACCGCGCTTTAAGAAGGACATTGACAAATTGGAACAGGTTC
Source organism: Sphenodon punctatus (assembly GCA_003113815.1). Taxonomy (NCBI): domain Eukaryota; kingdom Metazoa; phylum Chordata; class Lepidosauria; order Sphenodontia; family Sphenodontidae; genus Sphenodon; species Sphenodon punctatus. Next base: position 152,704 of record QEPC01003066.1, on the reverse strand, counting down.
AGAGGAGAGAGACAAAGATTGTCTGGAAACCAAGTCCTGTGAGGAAAGGGTGAAGGAGCCGGGTATGTTTAGCCTGGCAAAGAGAAGGCTAAGGGGAGGCACGAGAGCCGTCTTCCACTCCCTGAAGGGCCGTCGCAGAGAGGACGGTGAAGATTTGTTCTCTGTTGCCCCTGGAAGCAAGACTGGAAATAATGGGATCAAATTACAAGGAAGCAGTTTTCTGCTAAACATTAGGAAGAACCTCCTAGCGGCAAGAGCTTTTCGACAGTGGAACAGACGCTGCCTAGGGCGGGGTGGGGTGGGGCGAGGCAGGGGGGTGGGGGCAGGGGGGAACTCTCCTTCACGGGAGGTTTCCAAGCAGAGGCTGGGCGACCCATCTGTCAGGGATGCCGTCGCTGTGGGTTTCCTGCACTGAGCAGGGGGGGGTTGGACTAGATGCCCTCGGATACCCCTTCCGACTCCATGATTCTATAATCCAAACCACAAGAGCATCCAGGGAGATGCAGAAAGGACCAGGAGAGTCTGTTTGTGCCCATCCACCTCATTGAACTCCCCTTTGCCATTCCTGCATCTGAACCCAGAGCAGCACAGTGAAGTCAGGGTTAGGAGCCCCTGGCCACATCAGCACTGAGGCTACAGAGCCTGGAATCACAGGGGGAGGGGCCGGGGCGGGGGCTGGGTTTGGCCAAGACTAGGATGTTTGGGGCGAATTGCCGCGGAGTAATTTCAGTGAGACTGAGACCGTTTCCTCATGCGCGTTGATCGGCGTTGGGAGGGAGTCCGGGGCTCAGAAGACCCGCAAACATGCACGTCCAGCAGAATGCCTGAATCCGGAGCAGGGAAGGGTGGAGGGGCAGCTCGGTGACGTGCTCGGAGCAGGCTGTATGGATGAAGGGAATTCCCTCCCAGCAGAGAGAGATCCATCCGGCCGGTGGGGAAATTCAGCCTAGGAAGAAGGCAGATTGTGAAGTGAGACCAGGCAGACTCCGCAGGGACAGGGCAGTTTCCAAGAAAGCGTTTGGGATCTCAGTCTCCTCTCTGAGCCCGGCATCACCCAGCCTGGAGAAACTCCCCCAGTAATCCCTGCCTTGGGCCCAAGACTTCAGCTTGGGCTAGAGCAGCATGAGCCTCCCTCCCTCCCGTCCAGCAAAAGCAGAGGGATTCTGATGCGGGGTTCTTGCCGGAGCCTGACCACAGCCCAGCAGCAATAAATTTATTTATATTTATTTTTTATTTATTTATTTTTCAGATTTTTATCCCGCCCCCTCCTGCAATGCAGCTCGGGGCGGCTAACAACAATAATAAAAACAATTAAAATTCAGTTAAAAAATCAATATAAAATACATCAAAAAACAGGGCTAGAAAAACAATCATAAATAGATAAATGGGCGGGGGATTAAAAACACCCCCCCCCCACCCTCCCTCCCAAAGGCCTGGGCAAACAGCCAGGTCTTACAGTTCTGCCAAAATGTAAAAAGGCTTGGGGCCAGGCGAGCTTCCTCCGGAAGGGAGTTCCACAGCCGCGGCCCTATCACCGAGAATGCTCGCTCCATCGTGGCCCCCCGCTTAACACGGGGGACCTCCAGGAGGGCACCCCCGGCAGACCGCAGGAGCCGTTCCGGGGCGCGAAGGGCGAGGCGGTCCCTAAGGTATGAGGGGCCAAGGCCGTATAGGGCTTTATAGATCATCACTAGGACCTTGAACTTGGCCCGGCACACTATCGGCAGCCAGTGCAGAGCTCGGAGCACCGGTGTAATGTGCTCCCGGCGACCCGTCCCCGTAAGAAGACGAGCCGCCGCATTCTGCACCAGCTGCAGCCTCCGGGCCAAGAACAAGGGAAGCCCCACGTAGAGCGCGTTGCAGTAGTCGAGCCTCGAGGTGACGAAGGCACGGACGAGGGAGGCCAGGTCCGGGCCGGAGACATACGGACGCAGCCTACGTACCAGGTAAAGCTGGCGGAAGGCAGGGAATGACGAGGGGAGAAGCCATGCTGGGTAACGGGCATTGCAAAGAGAACCCCCAGCATTAGTAATGATTTATAGAGCCCCGGCAATGTGCCTGGCACTGAATAATCCTCCGTTAGAGACAGGCCCCTGGGCTGAGCTCTCCTCTTTGCTGAGTGGAGATTCCGGCAGAGCGTCGCCTGGAGGGGCTGGCGGGTGCGCGGGGGGTGAGGCACCTGCTCGCTGGCGGTGAGAGGAAGCCACTGGGCTGTCCCGTTTCGCGTGTGACCAATGAGAAGCGGGTTGACATAGTCAAGAAGATTCCAAGGAGAGCGACTAAGATTGATTGGATTGGATTGTTTAGTGAGTTGAATGACTCATCCTGCCCTTCCCACGAAGGCCCTGAGCAGCTAACAGGGACGGGGGAGGTTGCGCCCCTGTGGGTAGGGCTGCCCTAGAGGCAAATTTTCCAGGACAGTTACGGAAAATACATGGTGCCGGGCCTACCCGCGTGGCCCCTGCAATGTGCCTCTGTCTCTCTGACAGTTCCTGCTGGTCCGTCCACACTTTCCTGCTGCTGCTGCTGCACACGGTGTGTTGGAGCCTCCCTTGGGAGGCGTGTCTGCTTTTAGCTTATTTGTCATTTTGCCGGGAGTTTTTACCTTCCAGCCCTGGGGGATGTTTTTACACGACTTCTGTGCATCTGGCCTTTGCTTTTACTTGTGCAGCTGTCGACTTACCTAGGGCCCCAGGGTCGGGGGGAGTATGAGGGGGTTGCTTATACTGAGTCAGTCACACTTTTTAATGTTTTTAGTGGCTATTGGATGATTCCGTGCTTTTTAGCTTGCTCCCTGGGGCAAGTCTAGTTTTAGCTTCTTTTTTAGCCTTGCCGTGAATTTTACCTTTTTCTTTTTTTGCCTTTATTCCTCATGGCTTGATGGCCGCTGTGCCATTAAACCCGACTCACTCACTCACTCACTCACTCACTAACAGGGAGGGAAGAGGAGCTGGCAGAGAGTTTACTCATCTGATTTTCAGATGACACAAAATGGGGAGGGGTTGCAATCACTTTGTGAGGCACGGTTAGAATGCAAAACAATAAACCAGAAATGTCGACAGGAAGAAAGAACGTGAGACTGAACAAAGAGAAATGCAAAGGATTGCACATGAGAACAGGAAACCACAAGCCGCACGAATATCAACTGGGGAAAACTGGCCAGGCGGGATCCGTGCGGAGAAGGTTGTGGGAGCTGTGGGGGAGTCAGTAGTGGGACACGGTCACAAAAGCCACAAATGCCACTTTGGGCTGCACTAACAGGTGCATCGTCCGTATCCAAGATGCAGGTGGTGTCGGGGGGAAGGGGCACGTTACCTCCCGTGCAGTGTTGTGTCCGGTGTTGGGCAGTGCACTGTGAGAAGGATGGAGAGCAGCTGGAGAGGAGGATTCCGAGCAGAGCTACTGAGATGGTGGCGGGCGCAGCTGAAGGACAAGCCCTACGAGGAAAGGCTGAGAGACCTGGGGATGTTTAGCTTAGACTAAAGAAGACAAAGGGAGGGGGGCAGGGAACGAGAGCAGTTCTCAAATATCACAAAGCTCCTCTAAAAAGCTCTCACAGAAGAAGGAATGGGCTTAAATTGCAGCTATGCAGATTTCAGTTCAATATTAGGGTGAAACGTGCTAACTGTTGGAGCTGCTGAGCAATGAAATCAGCTGCCCAGGGAACTTGTGGCATCTTCTGCCTTGGATCTTTTCAAAACCCAGCAGCAGGACGAGCATCCCCCTGCGGAGCTGTAGGGAGAGGGCATCCTGCCTTGGTGCAGGGGGTGAGACTAGATGACCTTGAGTTTCCTTTCAGCCCTGCAGTTCTTCATTCTAATAATGGGAAGGGAGGGAGCAGGGTTGGGGTTTTATCCGGATCCACAGGGGCAGGGCGAGGATGAGAGGGGAGCAGGCTGATGTGCAGCTTAGCCTTGGTAAGCTGGATTCCAGTCACTGCCTGCTGGCGTTGCTGTCTTGATTGACATCATCTTTTTCTGAGCTGCTCCAGAGCATTTCCAAGCAGAACAGCCAAGCCCGGCCCCACTCCTCCCTCCTGAGCTGCGTTGGGAGCAATACCCTGACTGGTTTGGCCGTGGGGAGCTGAACGCCCAGCTCTCCAGGCCACTCCGAATCCCAGGGGTTCTCTCTGGAAAGTGTTTATTTCTTCCAAGCCCCCTGGTTTGGGATTAGCATGTTCCAAGGGCATCCAGAGTGTGCACCCCGGCAGAACTGTGAACTCCGTTCTGGCTGAGACGAGGCTGGGGAGAGGGAGCTGCTCAGAGGCCTCGCACTCCTCTCCGAGCGGTGACCCGTGGCATGCCAACTGTTTCGCCGCTGCTCAGCTGCTGGCAGCAGGAATGAAGACCATAAATGCTCAACTTCTGCTTCCAAGACTTTTCTCTCCTGCTGATGGACAACTGCTTCTTCACTGCCAGGTGTAATACATGGCTGGCGTCATATAAATACTTCCTCCTCCTCTTACAATGAGCAGAGTGGCGTTCTTTCCAAGACTGAACACTAGTCTGCGCTTGTTATCATTATTATTTAGTGTTTCTATAGCACCAGCAATGTACTTAGTGGTGTATAGTCAGTAGTTAGAGACAGGTCTCGGCTGCCGCAAGGCACTTATGATCCAAGAAAGAGAAGGGGAAGGGGGAGCTAGGGAGAGGAGACAGGGAGAGGGTCACATCAGGAGAGACAAGGAAACATTCATGAAGTTGCAGGGGCCCGTGTTTCACTTAGTTACAGGGAAGAGAAGGACTCTGAGTAACACCCTACTAATGAGCTTGCAGGAATAATTGTGGTGCACAGAAAGTGGGGTCCGCTTAAGCAGAATTTGCTTAAATTGACTTTTTGGATAAGTGGAAAGAATTTGTTTTCCCAGCCCCAGTTCTGTGGGGATGGATTGCTTCTAAATCTGGTTAAGTAGAATTCTGACCCTGATATCTTGAATTTTGAAGGTGTGTGGCCCAGCCAGAAGTATCAGGCCCTTTGAGTGCAGTAATGATTTCCTGGCAGTGTGTGGTTAAAACACTGCCGTCTGTCCCCTGTCTGGGTGAGTCTGCGGGTCAGGCTGGCTGGAGATGGGCAGTAGGGAACACCGGGTCTCTGTCTCCAGCTCTCCGGACACACAGACTCGCACTGACCGCCAGACAGAGAAATCCTGTCCGTTCGGACTCTGGAATCTCCAGCGGGCTGCAAGGGGGACTGAGCACCAGGTTTCCCTGTCTCCAGCCCAGCCAAGGCAGTCAGAGCTGACAGGATTACAGACACTCACGCACCACCATCCCCAGGGCCGGCCTGACTGCGGGGTGGCTAGGGGCAGCCGCCCTGGGACCTGCCCCTCGGGGGGGGGGGGCCTGCATTGCACCAGGGTTTAAATTGGTGGCGTGGCTGTTGCGGTGTGTGGGGCCCCACCTGCTGCGCTAACTGGCCAGCCTGTAGCCTCAGCCTGGTTTTTTTGGGCAGGGAGACATGGTACACAATGGCACCGGCCAGTGCGGCTGCAGTGCCCCACCGCCACCCACCCACCCACGCCGCTGCCTGCTCCTCCTCCTCCCTCCCGGCATCTAGGGCCCACATGACCTGGCCCCAGCCATTGGCCGTGCTGCTCGTCCGCTGGCTCCTCCTCCCTCACATTCCCCTGCCCCTCCCTCACAGGAAGTTGCTTTATGCAACTTCCTGCAGGCGGGAACATGCGGAGCAGCAGCAGCTTGTGTGGCGGCAGTGGAGCCGTTTGAGGATCCGGATGGGAGTGTCACGGAGGAACATAGGGTCACACACGTGTAACACGGGTCTACATGTAGACTACAAGTCTAGTAAATATGTAAAGCAAAAGGTGCAACATGTACGTAATGTTACAACTGAGAACTCTAATACCCAAATCAGGACTGTGACACTGACGAAACTCCAGGAAATGCAAAAAGATAAAAAGAATGTGTATTTGGAAACCCTGGCCAGACAGAACCCTGTTGAGATGCAAATGGACCTTCAGCTTTGCCTGGATTGCCTACGTGACAGACCTCAGGTTTCTCCAAGGCGGGAACAAGAAACAAAGAGACCATAAAAGGTACTTAAGCGAGAGCCATTAAGCCACCTTCAGAATCTCTCTCTCGCTTGGTCAGAGCCATCTTGAGCACTCTTATCTGCATCCTGGATCCTGCCAGCCAGCAAGGCTGGAAACTATGGACTGAGACCAGGACTTTGCTTTCTAGCAACTCTAAGACTGAAGACCCAGTCGCTTACATCAAGAACTGAGAAGAACTTGGTAGGGTAAGATGCTTATTTAGGAACTCAACCACTAAAGGTTAGGAATGCGTTATATTTACCTTTGATTTCTAGTAACAACTCTGTATCAACTATCTTGCTTATGTAATCAATAAACTTACTTCTTATCTTTATGAAGAAGTGTCTGTGTCTAACACTGGAACACAACAGAGCAACAAGAGTTCTCAAGCTCTTGCGAACCCAGAGATTAAAGAGTCTGTAAACGGGAAAGATCGGGCCCTTGGGTGACAAAGGGGTTGTCCCTGCTGCAGGCTTGAATTGGCCAGAGAAAAAAACTAATTCAAGTGGGCTGTACGGAGTGTACGTGAGGGAAACTGAGTCACTCAAACTCGGTACAGTGGGGTGCGGACCTCCACCCCGTGACAGGGAGCCTGAAGGTGGAAGCAGCTGCAGTGGCGGAGTCATCGTCAGCGTTGTACCCGCTCGGTCAAAGGAGTCAGACAGGCGGCAGGCTCGGCAGTAGACTTGGCGGCGGTGCGGGAGTCAGGACCAGAGCGGGAGCAGCCAGCAGGCACAGCAGAGTCAGCGGTAGATCCGGGAGCAGTAGTGCAGCACCCACCGGTACGACCGCGGACCCGGGAACCGGCGAGCGGGCCCAGTGCGGGACCCAGGCCAGTGGCGGCGGAGTTGTGGTCAGCATGGTGGTGGCCACGGCGGATGAGGTAAGTGCCCTGCCTCTTCTGAAAAAATGGATGGGTGGAGGTGAGTGCCCACTCTGCCTGTCCCCAAGCCCAGGCCTGGGTGGCACCCCCAGACTGAGCCGGGGAGCGCCCCTAGGCCTGCCGCCAAAGGCAAAGCGGATGGTGAAAGGGGCCCCCACATTTCTCCTCTGCCATGGGCCCCGCAATTCCTAAGGCTAGCCCTGACCACCCCCCATTCCCTGTTGTCTGCTCTGACTCTCTACTTCGTAGGGGAGGAGAGGAGACTGAAAACAGAAGAACCTGGTGCTAGTCTGAGAATCTGTTTTCTCCCTCTGAGTCCAGACTCACTTCCTTAAAATCGGCTTAAATCGAATTTCTGATAACTCAACCTTTTTTTACCTGGCTGGTGAAACTGGGCATAAGGAGACTCCACTGTTCTCCTGTCTCCTTGTGCCTTGGCAAAGCCCTAGCCCAGCTCTGCACGCTCCTTGTATCACGGGGCTGCGGGGTTATCAGGCTGTGAGTGGATTATGGCAATACTCTGGGCATTCCAGGGGGGAATTATGGCAATACTCTGGGCATTCCAGGGGGGAATTATGGAGATGTTTGATCAGTGCAGGTCTAATAAAACTGTTATTTTTTGCCTCTTTGTTGACAGGGGCAGGGAGCTGCCAAGTCCAGTAACTGAGCAGACCCCACACGCCCAACCCACCATGTCCACTTCCAACCGGAGCCTTCTCCACCCCTCCACCTTCATCCTCGTGGGCATCCCGGGGCTGGAAGCCGAGCACATCTGGATCTCCATCCCTTTCTGCACCATCTACGTCCTCTCCCTTCTAGGGAACTGCTGCCTCCTGGTGATTATCAAGACCGAGCCGAGCCTCCATGAACCCATGTACCTATTCCTCTCCATGTTGGCCCTCGCCGACCTGGTGGTCTCCACCACCATCCTGCCCAAAATCCTCAGCCTGTTCTGGTTCAAGGACAGAAACATACACATCAACGCCTGCCTGGCCCAGATGTTCCTGATTCACTCTGTTTCCACCATGGAGTCTGGATTCATTCTGGCCATGGCCTTTGATCGCTACGTGGCGATATGCAAACCCCTGAGACACTCCTCCATCCTGACCAACACGGTCATCGCCAAGATAGGGCTGGCGATTCTGTTCCGAGGGGTCATACTCCTGAGCCCACACCCCTTCCTGCTCAGAGGGCTTCCGTACTGCAGGACCAACGTCATTGCTCACACCTACTGCGAGTTCATGGCGCTGGTGAAACTGGCCTGCGCGGACACCAGGACCACCCGAGCCTACAGCCTGACGGTCGCCTTTCTAACCGCAGGGCTGGATTTGATATTGATTGTCTTGTCTTATGTTATGATTTTCAGGGCTGTCTTCCATCTCCCCTCCAAGAAGGCGCGGCTCAAGACCCTTAGCACCTGTGGCTCCCATGTTTGTGTTATCCTGGTGTTTTACACCCCAGCGTTCTTCTCCTTCCTGACCCACCGGTTCGGTCACGTGGCCCCCCACGTCCACATCCTCATCGCCAACATGTACCTGCTCTTCCCACCCATGATGAACCCCATCATCTACGGGGTGAGGACCAAAAGGATCTGGCAACGGCTTCTCAAAGTCTTTTGCACAAAAAGCAAGTGAAAGCTCTGTGGGAAAGCGCAGCGGGGGAGATGCTGGCGAACAGGGACATGGTGAAGTGCATGGGCAATTGTTTATGGCGTGCAGACAGACAGACAGACAGACAGACTACTTCAAGCATGTAGTTTCAGGTGTGTCTATGCAAAATATTTGCTATGGAGCTCCGGTGCAAACTGCTCTACACTAAAACATCTACCTCCCAGAGCACCTTGCTCCAACCGCAGAACCAGACACACTCGGTCATCTAGTAGTCCCTCTCCAGCCCAGCATCCTGTCTCCGAGCCCAGCTTCCTGTCTCTGACAGTGGCCAAATCTGACCTCTTCAGTTTCAGTTTAACTCTTCAACATGGCAACCACCTTTTCTCTAGTCTCTACCTACCAAGGGAGACTCGTAAACTCTGTTGCAGCTCAGTCGCTTTGCTGTAACTGGAAGAAGGATCACTTTCCAATGACTCTCATACGATCATAAGAGAACATGGTCAGTGTCAGACTGAATCAGACTAACAGTCCATTCACCCCAGCATCCTGTCTCCGACAACGGCCAATCTCAGTCTCTTGGGAGAAGTCCCGAACAGGTCACAACTGGGCGATCTGTTCCATCCCCCGACAATCAGAAGTTACGCCCCTCAAACCTACTTGGCTAATAGCCATTAATGGACCTTTCCTCTTATCCAGTCCTTGTTTAAACCCCACTACTGGCGTTGACCACGTCCTCTGGCAAAAGAATCCCATGAGTTAATTGTGTGTTGCCTGAACAAATACTTCCTTGTACTATCAGAGCGGGTAAATAACAGCTCCCTATTTACTTGTTCCATTACTCTCATGATTTTATAAACTTCTCTCCTATCTCCGCTCAGCCGTCTCTTCTCCGAGCTGAAGAGCCCCAACCTACCCAGCCTCACCTCCTACGGGAGCCGTTCCAGACCCTGGATCATTTTTGTCGCCCTTCTCTGCACCTTTTCTAGTTCAACAATATCTTTTTTGAGATGGAGCGACCAGAACTGCGCACCAGAATTCCCCCATATTGTTTTATATCATTATGATCGCTTTATATTTATAGTATTGTATTTTTTTACTCTTTTACAATTGTTAGCCGCACGGAATTGTTTTTACGGGGGGGGTGGGGTATAAAATGACATATAAATATAACTATAAATAAATCTGCACAACCCAGCACTCCAGGTGCATCCGCGCCATAGATCAACGGAGAGGAACTTTGATATTCTCAGTTTTATTCCCTAACCCTTTCTGAATAATTCCTAATGTTCTGTTTGGTTTTTGGACGGCCGCTGCCACCGCGCACTGAGCTGCGGTTTTCAATTGCCCACAATGGGCCACTCCCATGCCCTGCGTGCGCTGCACACAACTACGCGCAGCAAGTGCGGGCATGTCCATTGAAGGCAGATTGTGCCACGCAGATCCCGTGTGGATCCTGCTTGGGATTGTGGCCATTGACTCCAATATGAGGCTAGGTTTGTATTTTATGGGGACATGTCAGGCGTAGGGAGAGTGGGAGTGAGGGATCGTTTGGGCAGACTCCCTCAGGTGAGAGATAGGGGAGCGGGAAGACAGCAGGTTGAGTATCTTTATAGTTTAGCCGTGACTCCTCTTGGTGGGGGGGGAGGGGGTACTAGGCTGGGGAAGGGAATTCCTCCAAGTGAGAGCTGGAAGAATGGGGGTGGGAAGGCTGGGTTAGTGAGGGATTGTGCGGCAGAGAATGTATTTTAGACGTACTTTTGAAGTGATGTTGTGTTTAAAGGGGATTTGGGGTGTGTATGGTTTGGTGGGGGTGGGATATAGCCACGACCCCTGGGTGAGAGGGGGGTATGGGCTTGTGGGGTGGGTGAGAGATGGGGGAGTGCCTGGGAGATTGGGAACTCCCTTGTGTGAGAGGCAAGGGAGTGGGAATGGGTGGGATGGGAAGAGGGGTGGGGTTTGGGTGCTTGGGTCGCAGGAGGGGTGGGATTGGTGTGTTATATATGTCACTGATATGTTTTATAATTGTTTCAATTATTCTAAGCTGTTTGGGGATGGGATTTGTTTAATACGTTTGACAGATTTGCAGTTGTTTTTCTCCAATTGCTGTAAGCTGCCCTGAGCCACTTTTGGGGATAGGAATTCCTTCAATTCTGGAAGGGAATTGCCTCCTTTATTATTCCATGTGCACGCCATTAATTCTGGTAGGGAATTCTTGTCATTCTCTAGACAGTCTACTATCTCTGCTAGGATATTTCCTCCACTGTCGTCATCCCATATCTCTGATGGGAAACCCAGCTGAAAACAAATCTTTATCAGGCCCTTAGCAACCCCAGTGGCCCCTGTAGAAGCTAGAGTCGTGGCCTCCAGGTATCTAGTTGCTGCCTCTACCAGGGTCAGACCAGGGTGCTTCCCCCTTGTCTTCTGCTTCAGGGGTCCCCCCTGTATCTGTATCCACTCTCTCACAAGGCTGCCCTGTAATTGGGAGTGGCTGCAGAACTGCTTTTCCCACCTCCCGATTACTTGTTCTCCACAGTCAGGCGTGAATTCCACCTCCTGTTCCTGATCTGTCTGCCTGGGCTGCTCCCCGCTGGGGTCTCCTATGCCCTCTGGCTCCAAATCCTCTGAGCTTGCTAGGCTGGGGTACGACAAACCCTCCAGCTTAACCTTCTCTACTCCCCCCAGGGGCACCCCATCCCTTTCTGGGATCCCTACCTCCGTTCCCCCCTTGGGCTCTACACTGTCCATTGTAGGGTTGCCCTCCTGGCCTGCCCCTAGGGTCGCTATTCCCTCTGCCGCCCCCTCTCTGGGCCCTACAACTTCTATTTTGTGGCTACCCTTTAGGCCTGCCCCTAGGATTACTGTTCCCTCTTTGGGCTCTATGTTTTCCCTTCCCTCGATGTCTGGGCAGTTCCTTGCTAGGTGCCCTGGCTTGTGGCACTGGTAGCAATTCCCCTGGCCCCCTTTAGGGGTCTGAGATGAGTTTGGCCCTTGAGTCTGGGGATCTCTGTCCCACCTTCCCCCGGGCTTGTTTTGGGGGGACTTGCTTGGTCCCTCCTGTTGGGGTCTGTTTCCCCCTTGGCCTCCTCCCCACTCCTAGGTTGCCTGGATTAGCTGTGCGTCGTGTTGGATGCATTGCTCCCTCATGTTGGTTGGGATGCTGGGTGCAGGACTTGGCTGAGGAGGACTTCTAGGGGGTAGTGCTCCTCTCAGATTTAGCACCGTCAACTCATGCTGCTGTTGTCTGTCGTTTTCTTCTTGTTCATGCTGTCTTTGTTTATCTTTTTCCTCTTGTTCATGCCTCATGCGTTCCATTTCCACCTTTTGTTCCTTTTCCAGTTTCATGCGCTCCATTTCTAGTTGGATCTGGAGTTTCTTGAGTTCCAGCCTCTCGCTGCTGGTTGTTGGTGTCTCTTCCTCGTGGGAGAGGATTTCAGTAGCTGGTGCTTGTAGCTGCTCATGCTCTCTGAGTTTCTATTTCATCTGTTGTACAGTGAGGCCGGCTGGATCTATGTTCCTTGCCTCGCATTCCCCGATAAGTTCATCCTTTTTCATAGTTTTTAGGCCTTTTATTCTCTGAGCCATCTTTGCTCAGTTTTCTATCCCTGAAATGAATGGGAAAAAAACTTCACATTGCACTAAGAGATCAGGTTCAGCCCTCTGATGCCACCTATTGGCACTTAGTTGTCAGTGCACTTTATGCTTCTTGACTCACTTTTAATTCAGCCAGTTTAGACTAGCTTTTCTCTCTAGCCGTTTTCACTCTCCTTAAGTGTTTTAAGGGGTTCAAATGGGGTACTCCAGAGTACTGGACTGACTCGCCACTGTCACCAAGGTTGGGGCCCTCACTCCCTCTAGAGGCTGTCCCCCCGTTTGCCCACCAGGTCAGCCACAACCCAGTTGCCTGTGCCTGTGTGGGTCCCCACGTGATCAGAAAACCTTCACTGCAATCAGGGAGCTTTCAGAGGCCCGCGGCCCTAGAAACGCCTCCCCTTGATCTCCCAGCCCAGCTGTAACGCAGAGAACGTTCTCTGGCCACCTGTAGCTTGGAAGACTTTGCAGTGGGCTTGTCTTATATGAAAGAGGTTCATCTAGGCTCTCACCTAGATAGGAGTACCCCCAAGTGAATTCCCCAAGGCCAAATAAAGACACAAGCACGCTAGACTTGATTATAAAACATATATTGAGTATATAAAAGTATAACAATTTTGATCAGATAGTGAAAGGTCATAAATCAAACATAAAGTCCACGCGTTCTAAATCCACTGATATTTCCTGACTGTCTCTTACCCTAAGAGGTGCAATACAGGTCCATCAGATGCTGTCTCAGTCTGGAAGTTGAAGACCGGGTTCAAATCTTAGTTCATGGCAAAGTTTCTAGTCCATAGTTGCAACAGCTCCTACTCTGAGCTGTTCACTCGTTCAAGTCCCAGATGGAAGAGAGCTAATTCTTGAAGAACTTCCTTCTTCTTCCTCGCAGGAGGCCCCAGGTCACTTCCTGTGTCTCCTGGCTATTGTCATTGTAACAAGTCGGCCGGGCTGACCTGGCCGTTGGTTGGCAATAAACTGCCTACTTGTTATAACAAAGGGAATACCTCCCCCCACTCTGGCAACTGGATTCAGTATCTTGCTCCAACTGAGCTTACAATCTGTTAACCCTTTATTTACATCACACATATCCCCAAATTGTGTGTCATCTCCCCCCAAATAGGTGTGTTGCCCCCATGTCCCCATGACAGCATCACTTTGCACTTCTCAACATTAATTTCATCTGCCATTTAATTGCCCAGTCTCTGAGTCTTGCAAGATCCCCCTGTAATTCCTGATCCTCCTGATCCTGGTAGGGGGGTGTATGTCGTTTTCGTTATATCAATAACAAAAATGAAATTCGTCATTTTCAATATCGTTATTGCAATAACAAAACCAACAAAAAACAATAACAAAATCAATAACGATAACAAAAGTTGTTATTGATTTTATTATTGCCTGGCAGCCTGGCAGGTGTTTTTTGGAGGGAAATGTGGCGAGGGGAGGAGGGAGCAGACATCTTGGAGCCAGAAACAGTGTTGAACTCTTCAACTAGGAGGGGAAGGACCTGATGGATGTATCTTTGGCCAATGAGCAGCACAAGCAGGTCCGAGGCAGTTGATTGCTCAATGCCTCCTGCCTCCCAGAACCAATCAGGGGAGCTCTGGGGGAGGGCACTGCAACCCTCTATATTGCAGGGCTGGGCTGCTTGACTCTGGTTCTGTGTTAGCTATTGCTCTGTCAGGGGGCATCTTCAGAATCTGCTGATGCTTGCACTGAAAATCCTCCCATATATATGCCTACCACCTTACATGTTACCTTTTTCCTTCGCCTGCATGTCTCCCCCTGTACACATATATAGAGAGATAGGTAGTATAGTTTAGATATAGATATATATATTAGATGATACAGATAGAATAGGGATAGATCAGCGATATACCTCTGACTTTTTCTTTTCCCTTCCCCTGTCTGTCTCCCCCTCTATATTATATAGTTATAGATATTAGTTGTGTGTGTATATATATATATATTCGGATTATAGGATAGGAACATTTTGTATTATGCATAGCTTTAGCTTAGATTGTGTATGTGTATATACACAATGTGTATGTGTATGTGTATATATACACACACACACACACACACACATATATATATATATATATATATATATATATATATGTGTGTGTGTGTGTGTGTGTGTGTGTGTGTGTGTGTGTGTGTATCTATATATAAACTAGATATTGTGTGTATACCAATAATGATACCAAAAACAAAAACTTTGTTTGAAATTGGAACTGATACGATAACGACAACAATAATGAAAAATGACATTTCGTTATTAACAAAAACAACACATTTTAATAACGCAAAATGACAGGGGCCCCTGGTGACCACGCCTAATCCCGGGGGAATTCCACTATTTACTTCTCTTCACGGTGCAGTGGATGTTGGGGAGATACCCACGTCAGAACTGTTCTTTGTAGGGGATGAATCTGAAGAACCGTCACAAATCAACGTGACTCTGGAAGTGGTTCTAGATCAAATTAACAAACAAAATAGTAACAAATCGCCAGGACCAGATAATATTCACCTCAGAGTCCTGAACGAAATATAAAATTGCAGACCTACTACTGATAAGGTCCTTGCACTAAAATCTGCTTCTGTACAGATTCCTGCCCTCCTTTGCCCCCGTGGGGTTGGGGTGGGGTGGGGGTGGACCAGTTAGATTGGTTCCCCCCTGGAGACTAAGGGATCCAATAAGATTTCAGAATTCTCTGGGGGATTTACCCGCTGACTTTGATGGATGCTCTGTCGATGACCTTCTCCATCTGTGGTTCAGTATATTGACTCAGGTCATGGGCACAGCGGCACTCAGGCATCTGCTCCCCCAACTGCTCAGCACGTGTCTCCGTGGGATACGCAGGACCTGCGGCTGCTAACGGGGGCGGGGAGGTGGTTAGAGTGCAGGTGGTGTTCGAATTGTGCCAAAGCCGAACAACTGCGATATAGATTATTATTATTATTTTATTATAAGCATTTATACAATTTTAGCGGACTATGCCATGGCAGCGGGGTGGTGAAGAAAGCTTTCTTTGCCACCACCATAGCGTCTGCAAAGTGCCGTCCAGCAGAGCTCTTCTGGGGGGTGAATGGCCGGTTAAACCTTGGCTTTTCCCACCTGGAGTTAGAGTCATTAGCTCACCGCTGTGATGAGTCTGTGCCCTACTCTGCAGATAATGGGTTGAGGGGGCTCGGTCCTGTTCGGTTTGCTTCGATCAGCTCCTTTATTCAATCGCACCCACCAATGCCGAAGGGGTGCTTGGACTGGTGCAGGCGACCAGTTGTGAGTTAGAGCCGTGCCTGTCCTGTCTGGAGAAAGCCAGCTGAGAGACCTTGGGGCTGTTGCTGACTAGGTTGTCAACATCTCCCTTTGGGAGCAAGGCCAGCCTTAGCACAGGGCACCCTGGGTGACCACCCCAATCCCTGCTCTTTCTGGGGGCCCCAGTGGGGCCCAGTGTTCACCAGGGCAAGGTGACTAATGGATCCAATTAGTCCAGGATCCATGGGGGTCCAGGCATGGCCACTTTTAGAGCCCCACATGGGGTGTCCCCAATGGGGAGGGGACACCAAGAGCCCCACATTTTATCTTTGCCCTGAGCCCCGCAAATTTGAAGGCCAGCCCTGTTTGGGAGAGCAGGGTGCCCGCTGACTTCAACACTGTGGTTGCCCATCCTCTGCTCCAGAAAAATACTTCAGGACTGGAAGGTAGTGAACGTAACACCAAGTTTTAAAAAAGGATTCAGAGGTGACCCTGGAAACTAGATTTCGGTGTGCCCAACACTCCCACAGTATGGTTTTCTCAAAGGGAAGTTGTGCTTCACTAATCTATTATAATGTTGGAGGGTGTAAACAAGCATGTGGATAAGGATAATCTGGTTGATATAGTGTATCTGGATTTTTGGAAAGTGTTTTATAAGGTTCCTCATGAGAGACTCTTGGGGAACTTAAATAGTCCTAGGATAGGAGGCAGCGGAAACAAAGGATACAGAGCGACTTGTCAGGAGGAGTCGTGTGACCCCTCCAAAATTCCCCCTGATCCCCTCAGCTGATCAGCGTAGATTTTAGCCTTTTAGGACCTGCAGATACATCACTTTTCACAAACTGTTTGCTGCTTAAATGGCGTTCAAACGAAAGGGAAGGGAGAAAGCAGGAGGAGAGGAGGTGTCGGGGCCAGCAGGGCAGGGAAGGTGGACTGTTTGCCAGGGAAGATGGTCACCCAGGCAGTCAACACAATCAGGGACACTTAATCCACTGTCTTATATTGCTCCCGTGTTCAGACCACTGCCCTCTCCCCACCCTCCCCCACTCCTCTCCGCTCTGCCCTGTGGCTGGCCTTACACTTTGTGGGGTTCAGGCAGGCCTGGACTTAGAAAACACTCAATACCACCTCCCCATATCCCACTCCAAACCCCCTACCCCAAGCCCCCCAGAAAATCCCCCATCCCTTATCCCTGCCCACCAAATGCCTTTCCAAAGAGAAAGGTCTTACACCGCTGCCTCCGGAAGACGTTCAGGCCCGGACTCAGCTGAATCTCTGGGGGAAGGGGTTTCCACAGCATTGGGACACCATCCGAGAATGCCCCCCTCCCCCCCGCTGTATGAACAAGACTAACAGACGGCAGCCACACGGAGGCGCTCCCGGCTGTTCGCGGGGACCGCGCTGGGACATGGAAGGAAAGGCGGTCTCTCAGACATGTAGGGTCCAGACCACCTAGGGCTTTAAAGGTCAAAACCAGCCCCTTGAATTGTGCCCAGAAAGCTACCGGGAGCCGGTGCAGACCACCTAGTATCGCGTGCTCCCAGCATCGTACTCCCAACCGGTAAGGAGGTGGGCTGCCGCATTTGTAAGCGTAGTTGTTCACAGAATCCATTCCACCTTGAACAAGATCATGGACTTCCCAGAACAGCAAGACCGACCTCAGGCCTCTGTCTTGTGCTGGAACACGGTGCCTCCACCAGCCAGGACAGTGAGGCCCTGATCCCTGACTTCCTTTTATTTGTTTGAAATCTGCTGCCAGTAAGTTTCACGGAGTGTCTCCGAGTCTTAGTTCTATGTGAGAGGGCAAATTACCGCTCCCTATCGACTCCTTCCACCCCACTCATGATTTTACAAACCTCTCTCCTACCCCCTCTCAGTCATCTCTTCTCCAAGCTGAAGAGCCCTGACCTATCCAGCCTCCCTTCGTAAGGTAAAGTACAGATACTGGGGCCGATCCATCTCCCATGCACGTGCGCACGATTCCCACATGGCACAATGTGCCTGCAACAGGAATCCACGTGACTGTGCATAGGATCCACCAGGGTTGAGATCGACCCCAATGTTCAGAGCTTACAGAGGTGAAATAATTTCCACTATTGGGGTGTGTGTGTTTGATGTAAAGTCCCTGGTGGTGGTGGAGGTGAAAAGCTTCTAATAAACCCCCATTTCCCTGCGTTTGAAGACTCTGTCATAAGAAGCCACCAAGCAGCACACTCCCATTCTGGGGTTGGAAGAGCTGGCCAGGGCTGGCCAGAAGGGGAGGTTGGGGGTCAGAATTGAGGGACAACTGAGGAACTGGGTGTGGGGGAGCCCAGGCCTACTGGGATGGAAGGGGGATGCAGCATAGGATGAAGTGAATTAAGATATTGGATCAGAAGCTTGTGCAACAGCTGAACCGAGTCGTTTTCTAACCTCCCATTTTTGTGGGTCCCACCAACCGATATAACTCCAAGACAAAAACAAGCCAGAGTTAGTGCGGTGCTCTTGGAGCTCAGGAGGCTTAGCTCCACTGACTCCTGGCCTATTAGGGGAGGTGATGGGGTGTATAAATGTGGCAGGGAAGGTGCTAAGGCTGTAATGAGGCAGTATCACTAATTACTAACGCGCTGTAGCAAATGTCTCACCAGGGCCTTTGGGACAAACAGAAATGCCCGAGGGAACTGCAGGAGCCAAATATAAACCAGCTGCACTTTTCACGGCGCAATCTGGGTTTGGAGCTGCCTCCTGAAGATGGCTTCCCCCGGCCAGCTGCTGACTCCACCTCGGCTGAGTGCAGTTGCGGAATTCGGGGTGGAAGGGGTGAGTGTTTCACTGGCTGGATGAATGTGGGGGGGGGGGGTGTCCAACACTGGTGGTGCTGGATTTAGTAGCCAGGCTATAACAGGGGGATGTCGGAAGCAGTGGAACCACCCTGGCCCCAATGAAAACAGAAGCTTGCGTAGCCCAGTCTCTCCTCTCCATGGCCTGGACAAAGACTGTTTGGGAGCAGGCTTTAAACCCATCTCCAAGCTACCTATTCCCACCGGCCTAGCCAAGCTGGCAGGCGGATGCCTCTCACTGCTGGAAACCAGCACCAAGAGATACAAGTTTTGCCAGCTCTGTGGGCGTAGGTGCTTGCTATTCCGGGGCCTTGCGCTGAGGCAGGGCAGAAGGAGCTAGACCTGAGCCATCTCTGCGGGGCAGGGGGAGTTATCCACATTATTGTGAAGAACTTCCAGTCTTGGGGACTGTACACGCTCCTCTGGGAGATTGTTCCCCGACACAACTATTCACATGGTCGGTATGGTTTCTTCCCCCCTAATATTTCACCTATATCTGTCTGCTGGGAACTGAAGCCCATTCCCTCTGGCCTGACCCTCAAGTGGCCACCGCCATTTGGGTCCTGTCCTGCTCCTCGCGGCTTGCCACGTACCAGCACCCTGTCCTCTCCGTTGCCAGCCTCCTCCTCTCAAGGCTAACATGCCCAGTTCCTCAGCCTCTCCCCAAAGCTCTTGCTTTCAGAACATCATCATCATCATCATCATCATTAATTATTAATTAATTATTATTATTATTATATTTATGTAGCACCAGCAATGTACAGTGCACCGTATAGTACAAATGCTCAAGGGCATGGAAGGGCTCCAGTAGGAGGAGAGGCTTGGTAGGTTGGGGCTCTTCAGCTTGGAGAAGAGATGACTGCGAGGAGATAGGATAGAGGTCTATAAAATCATGAGTGGGTGGAACTAATAAACCAGGAGCAGTTATTTACCCTCTCAGCTAGTACTAGAACTAGGGGACGCTCCATGAAACTCAGGGGTGGCAAGTTTAAAACAAATAAAAGAAAATATTTGTTCACTCAGTGTATAATTGGGTTGTGGAATCTCCTGCCAGACGCTGTGGTAAGGGCCGGTACTAGAGCTGAGATTAAAAGAGGTTTGGACAAGTTTCTGGGAGATCGGTCCATTAGCAGCTATTAGCCAGACAGGATCCGGGAACATGATGGGAGCTGGGGGGAAACAACAGGGAATGGATCCCCCATTGTGACCTGTTGGGTGCTTTGCCCAAGTAACTGTGATTGGCCACTGTCGGAGACAGGATGCTGGGCTAGATGGACCATTGGTCTGTCCCAGTATGGCACTTTTTATGTTCTTATGTTCTTACTGTACAATAATTAATCAGAGTCAGGTCTCTGCCCCGAGGGGCTTGCAATCCTGGAGAGACAAGGGTGAGAGGAACCGAGGGAGAGACAGGGTCAGGGAGACAGTCACAAAGTTGGGAAGTTGCACAGATGCACATGCTGAGCTTAGTGACAGGGGAGGAGGAGGAGGAGGAGACATAGAAGAAGATGCATTTAGCAAGCAATCTAGGGGGCTGAGGAACTAGTAGGGTTGCCACCTAGACAATTTTTAAAGGAATATTTATGAAAAATGCATGTTGTGGGGCCCTGCATTGGCCTTAGGTGCCAATTCAGGGCCCCAACACATGCATTTTTCATAAGTGATCCTTTAAAAATCACCTAGGTGGCAACCCTGGGAGGTAGGGAAAGCCTCATGGAAGAGGTTTGTTTTCAGGAGGGGTTTAGCAGTTGGGAGGGTGGGAGAAGAACCAATTTTTTCAAAGAGGGAGCTCCAGGAGTAGGGGGCAACAGCCTGGGAGAGGGGAGAAGATGGCTCAGGGAGCAGCAGTCACCTCTGGGGCAGGGGAGGGCGGTGACAAAGGGGGAGAGAAGCTCCCGGGTGGGAATGTAGCAGGAAACAACGGCAGATGGATCAGGAGGACCAAGGCCGCAAGGAGCCGTGAAGGGGAAGACCAAGAGTTTCTGCGGGACGTGGTGAGGAGAGGGTGCCAGGGGAGGGACTGGGCAGGATCAAAGCACCAGTGGGTGGGTGGGTGAGGGGGGTGACCCTGGCGGCAGCAGAGCATTGGACGGAAGTGAGAAGGGAGAAGCCAGGGAGGAGGAGGCTGCCGTCGTCAAGGCAAGAGAGGACTGGCATGTGCACAGACTAGAGTTCTAGCAGCGGGAGCAGGAAGGGTGGGCCGGAGTTTAGCCGTGCGGAGAGAAACAACAGGACACCGGCTGCTTTCCGACACTACAGGGGAAGGGCGGGCGCTTTCGCTATCGCCGCCGCAGCGCTCGAATGGCGAGGATTAGCGCCCATCAGAATGTACCAATCCCCTTGGATGGCGCCAGAACACCCGCCCTTGTAAAGGCTCCGTTTCGGGAGCCCGGTCATGCGGGGGTGTTCCCGTGCCCTAAAATGGGATTCGTGCATTCTGACAGGCGCTAATCCTCGCCGTTCGGGAGCTGCAGCGACCACCCCTCCCCTGTAGTATTGAAAAGCAGCCCGCCTCCTTCATTTCCCCCAATAACTCAGCCCAGCCCTCTAGCCAAGGCCTGCCCAGCGCTGGGACGAATCCATCCAATCTCTTCCTTGCAATTCTGCAGTTAAACCCTTCCAAAAAGGTATTTGCTTTTCTTGCAACAAGCAGTCGCCCGTTGTTGACTCCCATCCCATTTGGGAATCACCCTTACCCCAGTCCTCCGCAATTCCCCACCGCTGAGCCCTGATCTCGCTCCTTCCTGTGGGGTTCGGGGCTGGCTGTAATGGACGCTGTTGCCTTGGTCTTTCCTCAGGGAGCCACATAAGCCGAGAGCCAGGCGGTTACATCATGCAGTCCAACACCTCTGCTGCCAGACCGGCCTCGTTCCTCCTGCTGGGCATCCCAGGGCTGGAGCCGGTGCACATCTGGCTCGCCCTGCCCTTCTGCTCCTTGTACCTGCTGGCGCTGGTAGGAAACTGTACCATCCTCTTGGTCATCAGGATGGATCCCAGCCTCCACCAGCCCATGTACCTCTTCCTGTGCATGCTCTCCCTCACCGACCTGGTCCTCTCCTCCTCCGCTCTGCCCAAGATGCTGGTCATCTTCTGGTTTGGGTCCCAGCACATCGGCTTTGGCGCTTGCCTGGCCCAGATGTTCTTCATCCACGCCTTCACTGCCATGGAGTCCGGCTTCTTCCTGGCCATGGCGTATGACCGCTATGTCGCCATTTGCAACCCCCTCCGGCACAGCACCGTCCTGACCGGCTCCCGCATTGCCAAGATTGGTGGGGTGGTGGTGGTGAGAGGCGTGGTGTGCTTCTCCCCGCACCCGTTCCTGGTGGGGCGTCTGCCCTTCTGCAAGAGCAACGTCATCGCCCACAGCTACTGCGAGTTCATGGCCCTTGCCAAGCTGGCCTGCGCCAACACAGCTGACACCAAGGCATACAGCCTGACCGTGGCGTCCCTCATTGGCGCCTTGGATGTTCTCTTCATTGGCCTCTCCTATGGGCTGATCCTCCGCACCGTCTGCCGCCTGCCCTCCAAGGAGGCTGGCCTCAAGGC
Organism: Sphenodon punctatus; assembly: GCA_003113815.1. NCBI lineage: Eukaryota > Metazoa > Chordata > Lepidosauria > Sphenodontia > Sphenodontidae > Sphenodon > Sphenodon punctatus. Next base: position 130,950 of record QEPC01003066.1, on the reverse strand, counting down.
CTTGGGAACCTGTGGGTCCCATATCTGCGTCATCCTGGTTTTCTACACCACGGCTGTCTTCACCTTCCTCACCCACCGCTTCAGCCACGGCAGTATCCCCCACCACGCCCACATCCTTGTGGCCAACGTCTACCTGCTGGTGCCGCCCACGCTGAACCCCATCATCTATGGGGTGAGGACCAAGAAGATCCGGGACAGGGTGCTACGAGGTCTCCGCTTTCATGTTTCTTGACTTGTGCTACGGCAGGAGCCTCATTCAAAGCATAAGCCGATGTTGAGCGAGAGTGGGTGGTGATCCTGCAGCAGGGACCCCCAGCCAGTACTCAACCCCTTCCCTGCAGCTAAAGCAGTACCCGTGATTGTGGAGGGTGACATCATGGGGGAAGCTGTGTCAGGCCGAAAGCTACATTCCTATAGAGACAAGTGCATTCGAGCCCCGGAGCCCCAGGCACCATAAGGGGATGGGGCTTTCCCGCGTATGCTGGTAGCAATAGTAGACTGACTGTTATCCTGCAGCAGAGCGCCTCGAATTGAGGCACATCGGAGGCACCTGGTGTGTTGCACTCTGCGACGAGCCTCTCCACGCGGCTACTGCACGGTGTGGGTTCGTTCCTCTCTAGAGGGGCGTTTTGACGGAACAGGGCAGAGGCCGAATCCTGCCCTGACTGAGGAGAAGGGATCGTGCTGCTATTGGTGCCTGGGTGGGGACTCGACCCTGGTCATGGGGATTCATGCTGAGGGGCAGGGAAATCCCCTACAGGCACAGAGGGACTCTAACAGGCCTGGCCTACTGATATTCACAGTCATGGGTTCGCTGGCAGGGGAGAAGGAGGAGTCCTGGGATCCTACTCAACCTCTGCCTCTGCCCTGAAGTTCATCCCTGACAACGCTGTGCCTCAGCTTCCCATCCCAGCAGATGGGACAGGAACTCTTCCAGCAAAGAGTCCGTTTGATCTGCCTGGTCTCTACTCTTGAAGGGTTCACATGAACAGAGAGTAACTGCTCGCGTCAACACTTCTCCGTCTGAGGACACTTATCATAGCTGGGTTTAAACAAGGATTGGCTATTGGCTAAGTTCTTGGAGAGTGGGCGGTCCATGCCCCTCAGCCGGCTAGGTTGGGAGGAATGTACCTCTGACTGCCGGGGGAGCGAACAACAGGGATTGGATCGCCCCATTGGGACCGATTGGGGACGTCTCCCACTTGGCCACTGTCAGAGACAGGATACTGCGCTAGATGGACCATCTGACCCGTCAGGCACTATGTTCTTTGGGTGGCGGCCATAATTCAGTGATCATTCCATCCCAGTTGGGGAGTGGGGACTCCCTCTGTTTGCACTGTCTGGACACTACCGAAGTGGAGTAGTTACTTCAGTTTAATTATCTCTGCCATCAGAACAGGGCCTGATCAAGCATCCCATCGGGGGGGGGGGTATTGCTATTTATTATTAATTATTAACTTAATAAATGGAACCCATCCATGACTGAAATATTGATAGTGGTGGGGGAGAGAAGCGTTGTTCCCTGCTGGTTCTGTGGATGGATGGGCAGTTGCGGGGGTGCTGGAGGCCAATCCCGATGCTCTGATGAATTTACAACCCACATGTGCAGCACGCTGCCCTAGTGTTCACACGCCTTTGTCCCTTCTCCCTCACTGCCCCCCACGCCTGGAACTCCCTCCCTGCCCACATCCGCCTCGTCCCCTCCCTTCGTACCTTCAAATCCCTCCTCAAGACCCACCTCTTCCGCTCTGCTCTGCCGTCCTCGACTCCTCACTCCCCTCCCCTAACTCCTGCGGATCCCCTCCATCCAGTACAGTCTGTTACCTGAGCTCTGTGTACTCCTATCCTCACCACACGGACCAGCCAGCCATCATTCTCGATGTGACCAAGCCAAGCGCGTGCATCTGGGACCTCGCATCTTCGTGAACGTTACACTCCTTGTGTCTCCCTCAGTTCCCCTTCATCTCCCCCACGCCCCCCGTCTCTCAGACTGTAAGCCCTAGGGCAGGGACCGTGTCTATTCCATTACTTTGTAAAGCACCAGGTGCATTGCTGGTGCTATATAAATGCTTACTAATAATAATAATAATAATAAATAATAATAATTTTGGGACAGGGCAGTCGGTCTGCACCTGCACAGAATGATCCGGCGCATTAGCAGAACTGCTTCCCTTTTACAAAATGGCGCCGATGCTGCCGGCGTCATGTTTGGGAAGGATGCGCAGGCGGCCCTGGCAGCCATTTTACGCACGTGCAGTGAGATTTGTTTTTATTTATTTTTAATTTTTATTTTGGTAACAAAAACGGTCCCTTTTTCCTTCGTTTTCATCCCTTGTTGTTAGCCCTGACGGACATTTCCGTGTTCTAATTACTAAAACTAAGGGCCTCGTTCCTTTTAATAATGAGATGAAACAAAAACAAGTTGCACCCGCCTGCTGGCTTCCCACATCAGCACGAACAGACGCCGACGCTGCGCCGCCTTCTCCTCGGCCCCGCCGGGCTGCACAATCCCCCCAACCATAATGTCAGGGGGCCTGGGAATAGGGGGTCAACTAGGCCAGGGTTTAAGAAACACTTATGAAACATACATGTTGCAGGGTCTGCCTTGCTGCCTGAGACAGACAGACCCACACCCCTTAGGCACCAAGGCATAAGAACATAGTCAGTGCCAGACTGGGTCAGACCGACGGTCCATCCAGCCCAGCATCCTGTCTCCGACAGTGGCCAGTCACGGGGGCCTGGGAGAAGCACCCAACAGGTCACCATGCTATCCATTCCCTGTGGGTCACCCCCAGGCTCCCGACAGTAAAGGGTTTTGTTCCCCAATCCTATCTGGCTAATAGCTGCTAATGGAACTATCTTCCAGAAACTTGTCCAAACCTCTTTTAAACTCAGCGATACTGCTGGCCTTGACCAGCTCCCCTGGCAGTAAATTCCACAACCTAATTGTACGCTAAGTACAAGGCAGACCCGGCAACATGTATGTTTCATAAGTGTTCCTTAAAAATTGGCCTAGGTGTGAGGCAGCTGGCCGTGCAGGTCCCGCATGATCTCCTGGCGGCGTTGCAGAGAGCCAGGCCAGCAGAGCAGAAGGCTCGACTGGGAGATAATGTACAGGGGCTGATGTGAACCCTGTCTCTGGGCATTTTAAAACACACCTTAAAGTTCCGGATTTTTCAATCTTCTGGGTTTACAAGTCCACCATAAGTAAGTTCCGGATGCATTCTTCACACACACACACAGAGCCCTGAGGCAGTTCCTGGATTCATTGTTCACTAGGCATGGGAAAACCGGTAAATCCGGAATCCGATAATGCCGGTACTGGGCGTACCGGCATTATCGGATTCGACCCGGTAAATCCAGTCCGGTTACCGGATTCCGGGTACCGGATTTTTTTACATTGCAGCCATTTAAAAATGGCTGCAATGTAAAAAGCCCCACCAAAAAAGTAAAAAAAAACAAAAACTCCCCGAGTCCAGGCTGCGCGGGTGCCCTGCCCAGCCTGGATTTTTGTTTAAAAAAAGAGCCCACCCCCAGCACCAGCGGCCGCAGCATCCCCGCAGCCGCCGGTAAGTATAGACCCGATCCCT
>QEPC01003066.1:84670-117669 GCA_003113815.1 Sphenodon punctatus | reverse complement strand
TTATGGACAGAGCCACAAAAGCCAAGGGAGTGAAGGGAATCCAGCAAGAGTGAGTGGTCAACAGTATCGAAGGCAGCAGAGAGATCAAGGAGGACAAGAATGGAATAGAGATGTTTAGATTTAGCCACCAGAAGATCGTTGGTGATCTTAGTGAGATTTATTTATTTATTACAAGATTTACTATCCCGCCCTCTCCTGCCAAAGGCAGCTCAGGGCAACGTACAATATAAAAACATAGAATAAAATATACAATTTTATTCTATGTATATAAAATATACAATACAACTTAAAGCAATAAAACCACCATTCCCCCCCCCCGAACCCAATCCCACCCCTCCCCGTCTCCCTCACTAAACGCCTGGCGGAACAACCAGGTTTTATGTTGACGTCTGAAGACCGAGAAAGCCCTCTCCAGTGTGGCCCCCTGCTGAACACGGGGGACCTCCAAGCGGGCGCCTCCGGCCAACCACAACAGCCGTTCCTGGGGCGTGAGGCAGTCCCGCAGGTAGGCAGGGTCCAGACCATGTAGGGCTTTATAGGTCAGCACCCGCACCCTGAACCGGGTCCGGTAGGCAACAGGCAGCCAGTGCAGAGCACGGAGCACCGGCGTTATATGCTCCCGTCGCCCAGTCCCCGTTAGGAGACAGGCCGCCGCATTCTGCACCAGCTGCAGCCTCCAAACCGTCCCCAAGGGCAGCCCCATGTAGAGCGCGTTACAGTAATCAAGCCTCGAGGTGACTTGAGGTTGAGAAGTTGCCGGCTCAGTCTCACGTGCTTCACTTAGTGACAGGGAATTAGGTTCTGAGTGAGGGGGAAAGGATGCAGTATCACTCACTACAGGCTAGGAAAGACCTGATGGAAGAGGTGGGTTTTCAGGAGGGATCTGAAAGTTGGGAGGGGGGAGCGGAGCGAACGTATCTCGGGAGGGAGTTCCAGGCATGAGGGGCAGAAAGGGAGAAGGGGCAAAGACGTTTCGAGAAGCAAGGGGGTCGCAAGCAGACAAGCACGGTAGCCGAGGAGGAGCAAAGCTCCTGGGCAGGAATATGGGGGGATACAAGAGCAGAGAGATATGCCCCCCCCGCCCCAAATTTGGAGCATGTCTGCCCTTCCCTTGCGGGAGCTCCCATGTGTTACTGTCCACCTTCTTGCTACCAGCATGGTTGGAGGATGCACCCTCTCTCAAAAAAGATCTGGCAGAACGGGAAAAGGTGCAGGGAAGGGCAACAAAATAAATCAAGGGTCTGGAACGGCTCCCATACTAGGAGAGGCTGGGTAGGTTGGGGCTCTTCCGCTTGGAGAAGAGACGGCTGAGAGGGGACAGGATAGAGGGCTATAAAATCATGAGTGGGGTGGAACATGGAAATAGGGAGCAGTTACTTACTCTCTCAAATAGCACTAGAATGAGGGGCAGCAGATTGAAAACAAACAAAGGGAAGTAGTTTTTCACTCAACGCACAATTAATTTGCAGAATTTGCTGCCGGAGGAGCTGGCCAAGGCCAGCAGTGAAGGGGGTTAGATCAGTTCTTGGAGCATAGCCCTATACATGGCTATTAGCCAAGTTGGCGGGCGCCACAGATATAACCTCTGACTGGCGGGAGCTGGGAGTGAACCACAAGGGGACGGATCACTTTGTGATGGCCTGTTGGGGACTTCGCCCAAGCTACTGAATGTGGTCACTTTCAACGACAGGATACTGGGTTGAATGGACCACTGGTCTGACCCAGTCTGGCCCTGACTATAGGTGGACACAGACGTCCCTCTGGGGAGCTGCTGGGCACGCTCCGGCAATACACAGTCCCGCGGTCTCCCCTGACCGGGGAGGGACGGCGGGGAGCAATGTGAAGCCACTCGGACGCGTTCCCGATATCGACCCACCCCTGATGACTGACAGCCAGGCCTGCCTATTACCGGCTTGCCGCCATGGCAACCTCCCCGATGCCGGTAGGGGCCAGCCAGGAACACATGTTCCCATTCGGCTCGCCCATTCTGACCCAGCCAGGCGGCCCCACATTTCCCACACGGCTCCTACCTGGCTGGGGTAGGAACCGGGCCATCATCTGGCAGGCAGCAAACAGACGCCTCAGCCAGGCCAAACTGGGCTGGCGTCACATCTGTTTTACTCATCGTTCTTAAAATCCCCTGTGCTTGTTTCTATGCTGAGAAGGTCACAGGAAGGACGAGGCAAATCCCGCGGAAGGGAGAGGTCCATCCAATGCTTCTAGCCCCCTCGCTCTGGGGATGCAGCTTTCTGCTCCTGGGGCAGTCGGCAGTGAGGAGGGACTGATGCAGGGGTGGATCACTCCATAACTACCCTGTGCCCTCTCCTGCACTTTCCCCTCCAGCGTCTGGGGCTGGTCCCTTTTGGAGGAAGGAGCATGAACTGGATGAGCCTCCATTTGCCCTGGCCCAGCAGTGACTTTGTTCTTGCGTTCTAGGCTCACGTTTTCCATCCCACGTGCCATGCCTGAATCCAACGGCACCAGCACCCTCGGTCCCTCCCCGTTCATCCTGGTGGGGATCCCAGGCCTGCAGTCCGCGCACTTTTGGGTGGCTTTCCCGTTCTGTGCCGTGTACACGCTGGCTCTCCTGGGGAACTGCACCATGCTGCTCATCATCCAGACAGAGCGCACCCTCCACCAGCCCATGTACCTGCTGCTAGCCATGCTCTCCGCCGTGGACCTGGTTCTCTCCTCTTCCACCATCCCCAAAATGCTGGCCATCTTCTGGTTCAGTGCCCACGAGATCGGCTTCCACGCCTGCCTGGCCCAGATGTTTTTCATCCATGCCTTCACAGCCTTGGAATCCGGCATCCTGCTGGCCATGGCGTTGGACCGCTACGTGGCTGTGTGCCTCCCACTGCGGTACACTGCCATCCTCACCAATGGGGCTGTCACCAGGATAGCCTTGGGCATTGTCTGCCGTGCCTTGCTTCTGCTTCTCCCGCTCCTCCTGCTGGTGAGGCGGCTGCCCTTCTGCCGGGCACGGCTCATTGCTCACTCCTATTGCGAGCACATGGCTGTGGTCAAGCTGGCCTGTGCCGACACCCAGCTCAACAGCGCCTATGGACTGACAGTGGTCGTCACGGTGATAGGCTTTGATGTTGTTTGCATTGCCCTCTCCTATACGCTGATCCTCGGGGCCGTGTTCCGTCTCCCGTCTGCGGATGCCCGGCTCAAGGCTCTCAGTACCTGTAGCTCCCATGTTTCTGTGATCCTGCTGTTCTACACCCCGGCTGTCTTCTCCTTCCTCACCCACCGCTTTGGCCACAGTGTGGCCCCGTACACCCACATCCTCCTGGCCAACCTCTACCTCTTCGTGCCCCCAGCCTTGAACCCTCTCGTCTATGGCTGGAGGACACGACTCATTCGGCAAAAGGTCCTCAGGGTCTTCCGTTGTCACCGGCGGTGAAGTGGGTGCAGTGCTGGTTTTGGAGGCAGAACATGAAATGTGCCCAGTCTGGCAAAAGTATCATGAATGATGAGGGGAAAGGATTGCATCTCAGGGTAGATAAAGAGCTGGAATACCTAGCTACTCTAAACAAGATCAGGTCTTCGAGGCTGGATGAATTAGATCCTAGGGGACTGAAGAAACTCGCTAACCTACTCTCAGAACCTTATCGTCTTTGAGAACTCTTGGAGAACGGGTGAGGTGTTGGAAGACTGGAGACCACCAAATGTTGTCCCTATCTTCAAAACGGGGAAAAGGAGACTCTGGCAAACCATAATAGACTGGTCAGCCTGACATTGATACCTGGAAAGATACTAGAACAGATTACAAAGCAGTCAGTCTGTCAGCATCTAGAAAACAATGCTGTGATTACTAGACGCCAACATGAATTTGCCAAGAATAAGTCGTGCCGGACTAATCTTACTTCCTTTTTTGATCGAGTTACTAGTTTAGTTTAGTCATGTGAATGTCGGATGTAATGTATCTCAATTTCAGCAAAGCATTTGACAGAGTCCCCCATGATATCCTTGTTGACAAACCGTTAAAATGTGGGCTAGGTGATACTACTGTTAGGTATATTTACAGGTGGTTAAAGAACCGTCCCCAAAGAGTGCTCCTCAATGGCTCCCCATCAGTCTGGAGGGAGGTGTCGAGCTGAGTGCCACAGGGCTCTGTCCTGGGCCCGATGCCGTTCAACATCTTTATTCATGACTAGGATGAGGGATTAGAGGGAATGCTTGTTACATTTCCAGATGACATAAAACTGGGAGGGATCGCTAACACCTTAGAAGACAGAAATAAAATTCAAAATGATCTTGATAAGTTAGAAAACTGGGCTGAAACTACATTTATCTCTGTTGAATTTCATTTTGTTAAAGTTCTGCACTTAGGTAAGAAAATTCAAATGCACAAGTCTAGGATGGGGATACTTGGGTCGGCAGCAGTCTGTGTGAAAAAGATCTAGGGGTCGTAGTTGATCACAAACTAAACAGGAGTCAGCAGGGCGACGCAGCTGCTAAAAAGGCTAATGCAGTTTTAGGCGGCATTAACAGAAGCGTCGTGTCCAAGTCACGAGAAGTCCTAGTTCCAATCTATTCTGCGCGGGTCAGCTGAGCAGCAACCGCGAACGCTCTCCCACGCACCCCCGTGCCCCACGGACAAGGATAGCAGACGGAACTGCAGGAGGGCACCCCTGGCCGCAAAGGGACATGGTAGGATAGGCGGTCTCTCAGATAAGTGGGGCCCAGGCCGTTTAGGTAAGTTTAGGGCTTTAAAGGTCAAAACCATCCCCTTGAATTCTTCCTGGAAGGCTATAGGCAGCCAGAGCAGATTCTGGAGTGCCGGTGTCATGTGCTCCCAGCGATTCATCCCTGAAAGGAGCTGAGTCGCCACATTCTGCACCAGTTGCAGCCTCCAAACAGACTAGGTGGCCCTTGGGGTCCCATCCAGCCTTGTGGTTCTATGAATTTGTTGCTAGAGGATGTGATTGTCACGGAGGAACACAGAGTCACACATGGGTGAGACTGGCCTACATGTAGGCTACAAGTCTAGTAAATGTGTAAAGCAAAAGGTTCAACATGTATGTAATGTTACAACTGAGACCTGTACAACTCGAGTCATGTACTGGAACGCTGACGAAACTCCAGGAAGTGGAAAGAGATAAAAAGAGTGTGGATTTTCCCAGACTGCCAGACAGAAACCCATTAGCTTGCAAATGAAACACTCATAGAAAGGTTGTGGTATCCTTGGCAACGGGAATCAAGAATATTCTGCCCACAGCAACTGTAGATTTAGAATGGGAGAGCTCAAAGGGGCCCATCCAGGTGGTTGTACTCCCTAGAAAGGCACAAAATGAAATGTTGGTGGGAATGCCATAAAGAAATGGATGCTGGACGGGAGGGTGTAAAAAGCCCAATCCCAGGAACATGGGGAACTGGAGAGCAACCCGGAAAGGGAGGATGAGGGGCAACAAGACTCAGAGAGTCCTAAACAAGTTGCATCTCTTTCCCTGGAACATGGGGAGACAGAGAGCAACCCTAGTGAAGGGGAAGGGTTACAGGAAGGCTCTAGCAGCCTTACAGATCCTGCACCCCAACCTGTGAACTCCACTCAGGGGCAGGAAAACCCCAAGGAGGAGTCCCCGAACCAGCCAGAAGGCAGGGGAGGACAAGACTCGGGGAGTGAACTGCGTGTCCCTGTCTCACATGGGGAACTAAAGGGAGGGAAGCCTGATTCTGAAGCCCAGGACTTGGCACCCCACCTTACAGAGGAGGGACCAAATTCTGCAGAATCAAACCGGGTAACCACCGTGGGGGGAGAGTTAGAGGCTGGAGGAGCCCCTACTCAACCCAGGGAGTTTCAGGATGGCCTGGAGGTTGGTTGTCCTACCTTAAGAGAAGGTGGGAAGCGGCTAACTGAACCCAAGGGGTTACAGGCAAGCCAGGAGGTGGGGTATTCAACCTTAAGAGAAGGCAGGAATGTACAGGAAACCTTTCCCGGGATGGAGGGGGGAACGATGGGTGTCTCTTCCCCAGGGAAAGAAATGCAGCACCCTGTAGTCTTAAAGGGGCAGGAGCATAGGTCTAAGAGTGAACTTTGCACCTCTGTCTTACCAGACAAGGAACAGGGAAAGGGTACAGAGTATGCTAAAGTTGACAGAAAGACAGTGAAAGACCCCGAGAAGGAGCAGGGAAATGCTGCTGAAGTAGAGACTGGCGGGGAGGAAACGGTTAACAGTGTCCAGGGTCAAGCCACTGCACTTGGTCAACTGAATCCTCAAGAGTTTCGGGGGGGGGGTCTGCGGGGACACTTGGGGGTTCTCACACCCATGTCACAAAGTCAGACTCCCAAGAAGGAGAAATACACGATTATACGGACCCAGGGGATCCTGGAGGTACAAACAGAAGTTGGGGGCAGGGCACAAGAAAGGCTGCTGACAATCGCCCCTTCACACAAGCAGGTTTTGGCTGGGTGATTGATTTTAATGCAAAAACGTTCAAACACACCAGCACAGCCAGGAGAGAAAGGCAAAAGACAATGAACACAAGTATTCTCACTGGGAATTACGATAATTCTCCAGGTGAAAAGGGTGTTCAAATGCAAAGTAACACATGCTCTACGATGGGGGTATTCAATGTGAAAACACTCACATGCACTCCAGACTCCCTCCTTTGGGTCATACTAATGCTTATGATCTGCAGTCTGGACACCCAGACAAAGAAGTTATGACATAGGGAACAAAAATACAGCCAATAAGAAACAAGCCGCCAGATAATCTGGAAACATGGCCAAAGTTTGTAACTGGGGAACAAAAGTTGTTAACATGGCGTTCCCACCCATTTGTCACAGTCTTATGCAAACACCTACTGATGTTCCTTGAAGCGTATGTGCCACAGGAACCCCACATGCAACATGGGGCGGAGGGACATAGACACCTCAGGGTATAACCCTACAAGAGATTGAACCCAGAAACATTGAATCCTGAGGATCACTCCACTACGACATGGTGGAAAACACGTGAACAGGATAGCCCCACAGGGCTAACAGAGGGTTTGGAAAACCAAAGGTATAACTTTAATAGGATTCCAGCACATGGAAATAAGGTGGCGAGGTTGCATATCCCTACGCCCTCCAGTACAACACACCAGTCTAAGCATGTTATGGGACTCTGTCGTGTCCACTCCACATGTGTTCTTACGGGGGGGGCTGTCACGAAGGAACATAGGGTCACACACATGTGATACTGACCTACACGTAGGTTACAAGTCTAATAAATATGTAAAGCAAAAGGTTCAACATGTATGTAATGTTACAATTGAGACCTGTAAAACTCGAGTCATGTACTGGAACACTGACGAAACTCCAGGAAATGGAAAGAGATAAAAAGATTGTGGATTTGCCCAGACTGCCAGACAGAAACCCATTTGCTTGCAAATGAAGCTTCCTGTTTACCTGTTTTCCTGGGTTGCCTACGTGATGCTCATGAGAGGGAAAGCTCAAACAAAGGATTTGGACTTGCTATTTAAGAGAGCCATTAAGCCATCTTCTGCTACCTGTTGGGCATAGCCATCTTGAGCAATCTCATCTGCATCCTGGATCCTGCCAGTGAGCAAGGCTGGAAGACATTCACTGAGACCAGGACTTTTCTTTCTGGCAACTCGAAGAACCAGTACCCAGTCACCTACATCTGTGACTGAGAAGGAATCAGAACTAATGGACTTTCATAGGCTTATCTAGGAACTCAACCAGTATAGATCAGGAATGCGTTATATTTACCTTTAATTTCTAGTTACAGCTCTGTATCAACTATCTTGCTTATGTAATCAATAAACTAACTTCTTATCTCTATGAAGAAGTGTCTGTGTCTAACATTGGAACACAAGGGAGCAACAGGAGTTTTCAAGCTCTGGGGACCCCAGAGAGAAAGAGTCTGTAAACGGGAAGGATCGGGCCCTTGGGTGAGAAAGGGGTTGTCCCTGCTGCAGGATTGAATCAACCAGAGAGAAAAACTGATTCAAGTGGGCTGTGAGTGAGGGAAACTGAGTCACTCAAACCCAGTAAAGTGGGGGTGCAGACCCCCAACCCGTGACAGTGATCATCAAGGCCAGTAGCAGAGCTGAGCTTAAACAAGGATTGGATAAGTACTTGGGGGATAGGGTCTATTAATGGCTCTTAGCCAAGTAGGTCGGTGAATGTGACCTCTAACTGTCGGGAGCTGGGAGTGAAGAATAGGGAATGGATCACCCCATTGTGACCTGTGCTCTGAAGGAACAGAGATTGTCCACTGTCAGGATGCTGGGCTGGATGGACCATTGACCCAATATTTATTTATTTATTTATTTACTTATTTAATCAAATTTATATCCCGCCCCTCCTGAAAACAGCTCGGGGCGGCTAACAATCTCTCTCTCTCTCTCTCTCTCTCTCTCTCTCTCTCTCTCTCTCTCAATTAAAACCAGAGTAACACTAAAATAATCAATACAATAAATAAGGGTGGAGGGAGATAAAAAACCCTACCCTCCCACCCTCCCAAAGGCCTGGGCGAACAGCCAGGTTCTGCAAATTCGCCGGAATGTTAAAAGGCTCGGGGCCAGGCGAGCTTCCTCCGGGAGGGAGTTCCAAAGGCGCGGCCCGGCCACCAAGAATGCCCTCTCCATTGTGGCCCCCCGCTTGATGTGGGGGACCTCCAGGAAGGCACCCCCGGCAGACTGAAGGAGCCGCTCTGGGGCACGGAGGGCGAGGCGGTCCCTGAGGTACGTGGGGCCCAGACCGTGAAGGGCCTTATAGATCAACACCAACACCTTGAACCTAGCTCGGCTCGCTATCAGCAACCAGTGCAGAGTCCAGAGCACCGGTGTTATGTGCTCCCGGCGACCCGTCCCCATCAGGAGCCGCGCCGCCGCATTCTGCACCAGCTGCAGCCTCCGAAACAGGAACAAGGGAAGCCCCACGTAGAGCGTGTTGCAAATGGCACTGACTATGTTCTACTTTCACACTGGTTTATTTCTGAAAATGGATCTTTGCCTAAACAGGAGCCAGGAAATTATCCCCCCAGGGGGCTTTCCTTCAAAGTGAGGGGTTCTTGTTTTATACAGAAATACTCAAAGTGCAAAGAACAATTCCATCCTTCTCTGGGAGCCAGGGATCTGTAAACAAATGTGGGACCCTTTGTGGAGCCCCCGGACTTTGCCCGTGAGGCGTTTACCAGTGCGTGAGGAGGATTTCACCCAGACTTTGTCTGCAGGGCACCCCGCTCCTTCCACCATCCCCTTGACCCATCCCATACCAGTAGGGAGAAGGGGATGATCCCAATCAGCAAAACAGGCAGGTTGAAACAGAACACCAAAGTAAGCTAGATAGCCAGGCCAGAAAGCAAGTATAGCTCAAGGATTGCACTGACAGAGCTCGCCGGCCATCAGAGCCAAGCCAACTACAAGGTCGGGGGCTTTAGCAGTTGCAAAAAATACCAACAGCTGAACAGGGGAGGAATGCAGCCTCAAAGCAAGCGAGGTAAGAAATAGCTCCCTCGCGTACTGCGTAGGGGGCAGACAAATAAAGTGTGGAGTAGATCTTCGACGCCCCCTGAATTACAGGAGCATAATCTTCGTTCCTAGGGTATTCCACACGCCTCCCTATCAGCACTTTAGTAGGTAATAGATCGAACCTCAAGAGAGGTTCTGCCAGGGTCTGCCAGTATATCTAGCTACGGCTCAGGCCCAATAGTACGCTTGAGCTCCTTGTAGAGTGGGACACTCTTGAGGACTCGCACCTCCCCTACATCCAGCTGGACTGCTTGGTCTAGATGCTGTCTATGGATAAGTCTCTTTCGGCTGCACTGTGGGATGGAGTTGAGCATCTCCAGAGAACGGCCCAAGTTATGGAGCGGGCTCCCCACCCTATTGCTCCATGAATGCGGAGAAGACCATGTCCTGGCCTCATCATAGCAACAACAAGGTAGTTTATCCTCTGGCATGCCTTCCAATCTATTCCAGTAATTCAATGCGGCCATGAGAATTTTTACCTTTATAGGCAAAGTCCCAGTTCCAAGCCTCAATAAACAAGCGGGGACACACTTAGGTACTGCGAGCAGGGTTCTCAGGAACAGATTTTGAGGTAACTCAAGGGCCTCAATAGAGGCCAGGCCCCAAATTTCAGCACCATACAAGGCACATGGTCTAGGCGTCACATTGAAAAGCTTCAATGTCGGTGCCACCAGTCTACCCCCATAGTGCCTCCAAAATCTCAACAAACCCAAGACTGCCTGTTGTAATTTAAGCTTAGTCATCTGGATATGCCTCCGCCAACTGAGATTGTCAGCAAAGCGTAGTCCCAAATAGGAGTAGACAGAGACCTGCTCGAGGTCGATCCCATCAAGAGCCCACTTAGACTGCCTGTACCTCCTAGAGCACCTCCCCACTGCCATTACTTTGGTCTTTGGGTAGTTAATGGAGAGATGCATATTTGCACAAAATTGGCCGACTACGGCCAACATTCTCCTCAATCCCAGGCCAGAAGGTGACAAAATTGCCATATCGTCGGCATATAATAGAATTGCAAGAGGCTGCCCCAGAACCCTTGCAGGAAGGCAGTGATCCCAGGACACTGCAGCCACTATCCCATTTACAAAGAAATTGAACAGAAAAGGAGCGAGGGCGCAGCCTTGCTTTACCCCATTAGACACAGGGACCTGATCTGTAAGTCTTAGTCGACCATCGTTGCCCACTCGGACCCTCAGAGCCAAATTGGAGTACAATAAATGCACCAGGCAGAGTAGTCTCCGATCCATATTAGTACTAAATCATTTATCCCAAAGGATATTACGATCGAGGAGATCAAAGGCCGAGCAGAGGTCCAGGAAGGCTATAAACAAACTGCCTTTCCTGATATTATAATATTATGATTATGTTTATGATTATTATAAACATTTATATAGCACCAGTCGTGTGACCTGGTGCTGTACAGAACATAGACATAGACGCGGTCCCTGCCTGTGGCTTACAATCTAGAAGACAAGGAGGGGGAGACAGGGAGAGGGGACAGTGGGAGAGACAGGGGAGAAGACAGACAAACATTCAGGCGGATGCGAAGACTCAGGCGCGTGTGCTTGGCTTGGTTACAATCAGGTTGCAGCAGTCATGTATTTCTCCATTCGATGACTAAGTGTGTAGCAGTGACCAATCGTGGAATGTCCTGCCCGGTAGCCCGCCTGTTCTTCTGGAAAATAATTAGCCAGCCTAGCCCAATCTTCCAGCTTGCCAAGTAAGTATCTGGCATAAAGCTTGGCGATCACGTTGATCAAGCTGATTGGTCGGAAATTTTGGGGGAGTTTTTTGTCCCTTTTTATAAATGGGGATCACGATGCTGATGTTCTGGATGATTCCAGAATTACTAATCGTGTTAAACAGGTGAGCAAGAATCGGTAGCCACCAGGCGAGATTGTGCAAAAACATCTCCGCTGGTATGCCATCAATCCCGGGCGCTTTCCGTTTGCGCACAGTGTTAAGTAACAGCCTGAGTTCCTCACAGTCTACAGGGAGGCACTGAACAGCCTCTCTCAAGGACTCCTGGGGTAGAACATAAGTGTTGGGAATTGGTGAAAAAATTCCCCCCAAATGGTATAGCCATAGATTGGCAGCCAAGCTTTCCTGGGGAGGGGACGCTCTAAACCCCCGGTTGACTATTGCCCAAAAAGAAACGTGGTCATGTTGGTTAAAAGCAGCAGTCAGGTCCATCCAGGCTTTGTGCTGGAAAAACCTTTTCTTTTCCTTTATTAGTTTCTTAGATCTACACTTCTCCAATATGAATTGGGCAGCATAGAGCTGATTGAGGCTTAGCTTAACCATCCTGCTTCAATTCTTAAGGCAACCCTTTTGCTCAGCACACTCAGAATCATACCAGTTAGGGGAGGTTCTCATGTGCCGCCCTTGATGACTATAGGATTTTTTAGGTATCAGTGCATTCTTAAAATGCTCTTTCAAAGTTAAATAATGTGATGCGATCATAATAGCATCGTTCAATTGCGAGTCCAGGATGCACTGCCTAATTCCTACCAGGTCTTCTCTAGCGTAAAGGGATAAACTTGCCTCTCCCACAGTTTCTGACCAGCGAACCTGACGCATCCCATCCGGCAAGTTATCACCTTCACCGAAGAGGTGTGATAATAAGTGGGTAGCTTCTAAATGGGGGTCTTCACAAGATGAAACAAAAGTAATGGGCAAATGGTCACCAAAGCCTTCCAGCTGTACTTCAAAATTTCCACACCTACTCAGATGGGGCTCTTGCACACAAAAATAATCTATTACACTGCATCCCATCTGAGACATAAATGTATTTTGTCCCAGCGGGTCCAGAACAGACCCACCATTTAATAACTTCCAACGACCAAGGTATAAGAATCTGAGAAACTGGGCTCCCTGGGCATTAAGTTCTGTATCCCTTGATGCCCGGGAGGGCCAGAAAAAAATCATCATCTTCATCAACTCCCAATACACCTGCTTGTCTAGATGCTGAATTTCCAATTCTTGCATTAAAGTCTCCAGCCATTATGACGGGCACCTCTGGGAAATCATTTCCCAGCAAATCTATGTAATCGCTTCACTGCTCCCAGAAGGTTGTATCGCATGCTGATTTCGGAGGGATGTAAACATTAAGCAGAATCGCTCTGCTGGCTACTTCCAATGAGAGCAACACCGCGAGAACATTCTCAGGAGGGTTTTCTAACAAATCACCAACAAATTGCGGAGTGTTTTTAAGGAGGGTAAGGAGCCCTCCTGAAGGCCGGCCACGTCGCGCAGTCCTGACTACAGGAACATCCCAAGCGTAATAACCTGGAATAGAAAAATCAGAAATGGTGTCAAATGCATCCAGGAAGTCCCGCACCTCGCGGTTCCATAGCCAGGACCACCCTGCTATATTCCAGGATGCAATTTTAAATTTAAACCCGGGCACATCAGCCAACTGCCCAGCACCTAGTCACCCCCTAACCGGGCCCTCAGTTCCTGGCCGGCCTCGTTCATTGTCCCCCCACCCAAAAGAAGACACGTGACACTATTTATGGAGTACAAATAAGGCCGCACCAAACTTTATTAGCCTTGTCGGGGGGAGGGGGCTATGCCCCTCCCGGTCCTGCCAACCTAACTCTAACTATAACTTGGGTAGAGTAAACTTAAGGCGGTCTGATGTCCCTCAGTACCGCAACAATGTTAACTATAGCTGCTGCAATGTCACACCTGTCGGGCCGCCCCCGGCCGGATCAGGATGCCCTTCCTTCCGTGACCCGAGGAAGGAATTGAGGGGCAGCCGGTGATGACCCTGGACCGCCCCTGTCCTGGGCCCTTCACCTGGCCCCCACCCCTTTCCTGGGTCCACCACGATGCTGGCCGGTCAAGCTCTAGCATTCGGGTGTACCCCATCTCTTAAGGAGATGACCTGGCAGCAGACTATCCCTACCCCTAACTCTCTAACTCGCAGGACCCCTGCCACTAGAGATTGCCAGCGTTGCTTGGCTAATCTCGCCCCCCTGCCCCCGACTCACCCAGCATAAGGCTCAATTTTTGCTGTATTGCGATAAGGTACAACTCTAATCCTTCGTCCGACAAATGCACCCCATCCGGCCGGTAAAGCTCCGGCCGGGAATATTTAATTCCAGGGTGCCTGATCATGTCGCCCCCCAAATCAGCCATCAATTTCTCCACCTCCTTATTTATCTTCCTCCTTGCCTTATCCACCTTACTGGGGCGCACGGCATTCTTCCACCTAATTCTTTCCAGCATCTCAGACCACACAATTTTTGTACAGGGGAGAAGTCGTCGTGCCTCCCAGAGGTCCCTTTTTATACACGTGGCCAGGTGTAAATAAATAAATAAAATAAATAAACCTGTTTCCACAGGAATGTTGTTCTCCCCAAGATGTACAACCAACACGTCTGGATGCATCTCTCTTGCAAGTGCGTGGACCACCGGCAGGAACTGAGCCCATCTCATTCCTCTTCTTCCCTTCCACGCCACTTCAGCAAGATGTCCCAGGCCCAGCTGGGTTCCCCAATACGAGCGTCCATCTCGCTTTCCGGCCCAGTAGACCATACTGTGGCCGACGATCACGACTCTCCGCCGTCGTGAAGGCAGTTCCCTTCCTATGAGAGACAAACTCTGATTACCATTACAGTCGCTCGCCTCCCTCCTCCTGCCACCCGGAGGCTAACCGCTCACTCCAGCTTCACTTTCCGCACATACGCACGGAATGCGCTCGACTTCCATCGGCCGATGGATTTAACTTGCTCTTCGGAAAGACCTGCCGCTGCGGCGCTGCTCGCCGCGCCTATTCTGAACGAGTGGGAACTGAATGCTTGAGGAGGGAGGTTTCCCTTTCCCAGGGCTCTCCTTAGCACTGCAGAGAATTGGAATCTCGTTACCCAGGCCCCATTCTTATGTATGTACAGCTGACCTGGCCCGATAGGGCGGAGCTGTAAATAGTCTTCCAGCGCCACCACTGGGCACAACTGACGATCGGCCAACCTTCCTAATTTAATTACCTGCCCCCTTCTATACTTATCCATCTTGGATCCCCTCAGCAAAACCTCCAGTCCCTGCACACCCACCTGAACGTCCTCTATGCCGACTACGACTCCCCCTTGATTCCTTGACCTATCGGCCGTAATTTCGCTTACCCGGAACGCTCCAAAAAATACCATCTTAAACAAGCTCTTAAATGTTACACTCTCGAAGGCCGAGAAACAAACCTCGGGTAGCTGATTACATATTTGCTGCAGTATCTTAGGGGTTATGGGCTGCCTACTATCAGGTCCTTGTGGGGATTCCCTTTGCCACCCTTCCAGCATTTTTCTAACCAAAAAACCCTCACAAAGGGATGTGAAACCTGCCAGTTTAAAAAAGCTAATGCTGCCAATTTACCTGAAATTGTCCGAGGTGCTAGCCCCCGCTTTCTCAAGCTAATTGCGAATTGTATTGACTGGACCTCCGTAATAGGAAATTGGGTCATCCAGCCTTTTTCCTCCTTTGAAATTCGCTCAGAGCTAGCGAGTATGTTGCTCTGGTGCGGGGTGCCAAAGACCCCTGCACAGCTTGGAACATTTCTAGAGTCCAATGTTCCAGATCCCTGGCGGAAGTTCCTCCGGATCCTGCCTGGCCTTCGGCGCCAACTGTCTGAAATGCTCCATCTGCTGGCAAGAGAGTGCGTCGGCAATCCCGTTGCTAATACCCGGGACATGCCTAGCCGTAAACAAGATGTTACTGCCAAGGCACTGCCGCACGAACTCTCTCACCAGCCCCATTACCCTAATGGAGCGAGACGACATCGAGTTCAACACGTGGACCGCCGCTAGGTTTTCGCACCAAAACAGAATTGTTTTGTTTGCGAATTCCTTCTCCCAAATGTGAACTGCTACCACTATCGGGAACAGTTCCAGGAAGGTGAGGTCCCTAGTCACTCCTTCCCCGCCCCACTGTTCTGGTCATGGGGCTGTGCACCATCTGCCAGCCCAGTACAGCCCGAAGCCCAAGGATCCGGCTGAGTCAGATAGCACCTGCAGGCCTGCTTCCAATAACCACTTCTGCCTCCATATACTAATTCCATTGAACGTTTGGAGGAAGTGGCGCCAGGTTCGAAGATCTGCCTTCATTTCTGCTGTTACCCGGACGTGGTAATGGCCCCCCAATTTGTTCCCCGCCTTCGCATACAGTCGCGACAAGAATGCGCGCCCCAGAGCAACCACCCTGCATGCGAAGTTGAGGCTGCCCAATAAAGACTGTAGTTGCCTGACCGTCACTTTTGCTCTCCCTAAAATGCAGTCTATGTCCCCAACTAGTGCTGTCAACTTGTCCAATGGCAGGCGTGACACCTGTTCATTGGTATCCAGCTCTATGCCTAAGAATGTCAATACTGATGCTGGGCCCACCGTTTTCTCCGGGGCCAACGGTACGCCCAACTCAGCGGCCAGGCTTTGAAAGCTCTCTAGTGCCCTTTCGCATTCTCCTGTCTCGGGTGCACCCAAAAACATAAAATCATCGATATAATGAATAATATATCGAGACCGTGTCCTGTGATGTACCAACCATTCCAGCAAGGAGCTAAATCGCTCAAAGGCCGAACAAGATATCGAGCACCCCATAGGGCATCGCCTTGTCAAAATAAAACTGGCCTCTAAACTGGAATCCAAGGAGTTTAAAACTCCTGGGGTGAACCGGCAGGAGTCGAAATGCTGATTTTATATCACATTTCGCCAGGAGTGCCCCCCTCCCACACTCCCTAGCCATTTCGATTGCCATGTTCAGAGAAGCATATCGCACCGAGCAGAGCTCAGGCAGGATCGCGTCATTCACCGAGTATCCCCGTGGGTGGGACAGATGGTGAATGAGGCGGAACTCTCCTTGTTGTTTCTTGGGTACTATGCCCAGAGGGGATACGTGAAGATCGGGAAACGGGCGCGATGCAAAAGGGCCGGCTATGCGGCCCTCTGCCCGTTCCTTGCGAAGTTTGGCGGCTACCAATTCCTCTTTTCCTTTTATCGATTGGAGGTTCTGCACCCATGCCCTCGCCTGTTTAAATTCTGAGGGAATCACAAAACCGTCTCGGAATCCTGAGACCACATATTCCACCTCCCTCACCAACGGGCAGCCCCACAATGCCTGTGCCAGGACCTCATGCTTGACTGGGGTTGGGGCCCTTGGCTCCTCCTTGCTGCTGGGGGCCCCGGGAACCAGGCTTATTTTGCTGTCGGCCTCGCGGTAATGAATGGGGCCTGCTACACTGGGTCGCCAAATGTCCCCCCCCCACATTGGGAACAGGCGTGCCGAAACCGGCACGGGGAGCGGGCGCAACCCCCGGATTCATTGAAATTCCAACAAATCCCCCCTTTTTGGTTACCTCGGCGCCCTCCCGGCCGAAAGGGTTCGTTCATCGGGGCCACTCCTCCCCTCACTAGGGTGTGACCACTATCTGTCCTGTGGGCCCCTGCTGTGTTGGACATACATACCAACCACAGGTCCTGTGCGTACACATCCCACCTCAAACTGGGGGTTATAGCCGCCCTCTTTCGAAACCCTTCGTCGTAGCAAAGCCATGCCCCCGGGTTACCAGAGTCGTAGGCTCTGCGTATTATGTCCTGATATTTGATGAGTTCGGCCGCCCGGTCAGGCGTTGCCTGGACCATCACCCCCAACAAAACAGAAAAGGAAGCTGACGAGTTCACCCAATTCCTATCTACCTTGGTGTGCTTGAACCGCTCCTTTTCTTTTTCTCTTTCTGTAGCGCTGGGATCGAGCACTGGCTCGATGTATAGCAGAGAGAACACGTCTACGTATTCTCCCCTCCAGATTTTATCACGGGTATGCTGGGCCAGGTGTGCTCCGATCGGTTCCCCTAGGGGCGCCCATGCCCCTGGCTCTGCTTGGGCCGCCACCGTTTGTGCAGCGCTGGTGTGACCCCCTACACAACTCTCGTTGGCCAGCCCTACTCCCCCCTTGTTCTGACTAGTTCCGCCCTCAATCCCTGGCGCTACTCTGGAGGCCCCCTGGGCCCCAGTGGGTTCAGATTCAGGCCATGGTCCCCATGCTCCCGTCCAACCCAGCCGTCTTGAAGTTGCTGTGTTGGACTGGGCTGGTCGTTCACCCCCAACACCCCCTTTAGACCCGCATTCACAGGGGTTGCACTGCCAACACCTACCCGAGTTTCCCCGACTGGTGCTGGCTCCTACGTCCTCCCTCGGAACCGCTGCCGGCCTCGCCCGCGATGCCTGTCCACTTTCCTCTGCATTCGCCGATGCCTGCTCCTCGGCCCTATCTCGCCCGCGTGGATCCTGTGTCATCCCTGCCGGCTGGCGTCCTTCTGAGATCTCTGCCACCTTGCCTTCCAATGCGGTGACCTAGCCCATGAATTCGTTGAGGGTATGCAGGACGACCTCCAGTTGATCCTCCCACGCTCGCCGGCTTGGCGGTTCGCCGTCCCGATCCCTGTTGGGTGACAACTGCCGCCTTCCCCCCTGCCGAGGCGGGGAGGAAGGCCTTGGTGGGCTCTGCCCGCCTTGCCCAGCCGATCCCTCATGCCCTCTGCCTCCGCCTGTTCCCGTACCCGCTGGAGCTTGGCCCCCCTGTGGGCTTGCCGTCTCCCCCCTGAAACAGGCAGGCGGTTGCGCTCTGCATGAGCTGGTCCTGACCCCTGTACCCGGGCTTTCCCTCAGCTCGAGGCCAGGGTCCTCCTAACTCCTGTCCCTGCTCTCTCTATCCTTTATTTCTTCTACGTTCACCTCGCTCTGACTTCTCTCGGCTTCAGAAACCGGGCCTAGCCCCGAGCCATCCCCAGGGCTTGGGGGACCCGAGTCACGCGGGGCCCGTTCGGCCTGCGCCTGGCCCTGGCTGCCATCTGCGGGCGGCAAAGCCAGGGCATTGAGGATCCCCTCGCACCCAGCCATCCGCACTTGGAGGGATTCAAGAACCTCCTCCACTCTTTTGGCCAAGGCCTTTTTCGCCGGGCCTTTACCTTTCTTTCCACCTCCACCCTTCATCTCTGGGGCTTTATAACCTGCCTCTTTAACCCACCCGGCTGTAAGAAGGCGGTCTGGCAGGATCGCTGCGGCGGCGGCCTGGGGCCGCTCGAAGGGCTGGAGGGGGTGGAGCCCCGCCCCCTTACGCACACTGTAAGGCACGCCCGGCACGCCCTGCAGGGGGGCGTGGCTTACCTGCCTCACACTGACTTGGAGAGGCATAAATAGTGCCGGCGGGGCCTGGCCTCCCCGCCGGTAATCGAGTCCTCGAGAAGCTGGCCCCTGGTTTTCCCCTAAACCCTTTTGCAGAGAATTGGAGCCTGAGAGAGTGGAAGCGAGCGAGCGAGTGAGAGAGTGAGTCCTAACCTTGGTGCTGGGTGAGTGTGGTGAGTGAGGTGAGTGGGTGTGGCTTATCCTGATTTCCCTGGAGTGCATAGTGGTGAGCGGTGTAAATCCTTGGTGAGACCCTCCACTTGGGTAGTGTGCCCCTTAGACGTCCCCGTGTTCCTTGCCCCTTATCCAGTGGAGTGCAAGCCCTTTCTCCCTCCTCCCTAACTAACCCCAGTCCTTGGATCAGACACCCCTTCCCTTGGACCCTTCCATTCCCTACACTTGTGAGCACTATCCTGGACCCGAGTAATTCCCCGAGTGAGCGTGTTGAGTGTGTACCCTTTCCCCTCCCTTTGGGGCAATTGGCTTGCTCAGAGAGTCCCTATGATGAAAAGGGTTGCCTTCCATTAACGAGGGAAAGCCCACCCTACAACCTGAGGGACGTTATTACCGGAGAGGGCTATATTCGTAAGAGCAAGCCGCCCTATTTTCCTGGGTGTGAAAGTGGTAGTTTCCTTGCCCAGAGGCTTGACCCCACCACCATAAACCCCATTCCCCTAGAGCCAGTGACAGAATTACCGGCACCCCTCTTGTTCAAGAGGTACCCTTTTGCAACCTTAAGGATGGCCTCTGAAAAACAAATTCAAGATCTCATCCTTTCTGTTCAATCCCTCACTATGGAGGTACAAGATCTCCGGGAGGAAAACAAGGAATTAAGGGCCCGGTGCCAAATCCTCCAACAGGAACGGGCAGTAACTGTAATGGAGGAGGGGGACGGCCCTGCGGGGGCCTCGGGCCCCCTACCTTCTCCCCCTTTTCCCCTTGCTCCTTTTCCACGGGAACCTAAAGCACCCCGCCCTGATAAATTCTATGGAGATCGGAAGGCATGTCAGGGGTTTTTGGCCCTATGTAAATTGACCTTCCAGGCACAACCCCTGACTTATAATACGGATCAGGCGAAGATAGCATACATCGTGGGCCTATTAGGGGGCACAGCCCTAGATTGGGCTACCCCCCTCCTCGCCACTGATGATAAACTGCTGCAGGACTACCCAAGGTTCTTACAGCAGTTTCTCTTTCTGTTTGATTACCCTCATAGGAAGAGGGATGCAGAACAGGCTATCTTGCATTTGCGCCAAGGACGAACCCCTCTGCTGGACTATATCACGCAGTTTAGGAAACTTGTTTTCGACCTTGGCTGGAGTGATTCAGCCTTGCGCGTAATGTTTCGTCAGGGATTGAATGACGACATAAAAGATCAGTTGGAGTGTTTTACCACCTCCCCAGAAACATTGGAGGAAATGGTTAATGTCTCCCTCCAAATTGATGAACGCCTGACCGAGCGGAGGCGCGAGAGACGGAGGGATCAGGGTAGGGGAAGCTGGGTATCAAAGGGACCGCTTGGTTCCACCCCCGTACCCAGACTTACCGAGGAACCTGAGCCTATGCAAATCGGGGCAGTAAGGAGTCCCCTTTCTCCTGAGGAAAGGGAACAGCGACGCCGATTGCGTCTCTGTTTTTATTGCGGGGCTAATACCCATTTTTCCCGTGACTGCCCCGCTAGGCTATTCCGGGGTGGGCCTTCGGGAAACGCCAAGGACCGGGAGTTGGGGGGAACCTCCCGGTAAAGACAATTGCCCCCGTATTACAATTAGGAACATCAAAGGCCTTCATCCCGCAACTCCGTATACCCCTCTCCCTTCAATGGACCAGGAGTAAATCCCTCATAGTTTGGGCCCTGGTGGATTCCGGGGCATCAGGGAACTTTATGGATTCCTCGTTTGCTCATACGCAGGGAGTTCCCATTCAATCTAGACCCTCAATAGAGGTAGTCCAGACAATTGATGGGTCCCCTCTATCTTCTGGCCCTATCTTAACCCGTTCCTCCTCAATTCAATGTGTGTATGGGTCCCATAAGGAAATGTTGAACTTTGATATAATTGCCTCCCCCCTGTTCCCCCTTGTACTCGGATTCCCATGGTTATCTGTTCATAACCCTAATATTAACTGGGTTTTGAAAACGCTCCATTTCCCTTCTCCCTCATGCATCCCGCACCTGATTCCCTCACCCTTGTACTCAACGTCTGCTGTTTTAACTAGGATTCCCCAGGTAGCCAATCAAGTACCTTTTCAATACCGCCATCTTTCCACGGTGTTTAGTAAATGTGAAGCAGCAGAACTCCCTCCCCATCGCTCATACGATTGTCCCATAGACCTCATCCCCGACAAGGAACCCCCGTACGGTCGTATTTATAATTTATCCCCTAGCGAGACCGAGACGCTCCGAACCTACATTAAAGAAAATCTAGCTAGGGGTTTCATTCGCCATTCCACTTCCCCTGCGGGGGCCCCCCTTTTCTTTGTACCAAAGAAGGAAGGCGACCTTCGCCCTTGTATTGATTATAGGGGTCTGAATCTTATTACTGTTAAAAATAGGTACCCCCTTCCCCTTATCCCCGAACTTTTGGGGAAGTTACAAGGTGCCCAGATTTTCACTAAGCTTGACCTCCGGGGCGCCTACAACCTGGTTAGGATCAAGGAGGGGGATGAATGGAAAACCGCCTTTCGTACTCGGTTTGGGCACTTTGAGTACTGTGTTATGCCCTATGGTTTGGTCAACGCACCTGCTACGTTTCAGCATTTTATCAATGATATTTTACGGGACCTATTGGATATATATGTCATAGCATATCTCGATGACATCCTAATCTTTTCTAATTCCCTAGAAGAACATATCCCACACGTACAGACGGTCTTGAACCGATTGTTGCAACATCGATTGTACTGTAAATTGGAAAAATGTGTTTTCCATGCTTCTTCTGTTCCGTTCTTGGGTTTTATTGTCTCAGCTCAGGGAATTCACATGGACCCGAGCAAACTCGAAGCCATAAATAAGTGGCCGGCACCTACGTCGGTGAAAGCCTTGCAGCGATTCCTGGGAAGCGTGAACTATTATCGCCAATATATTCCCAGGTATGCGGATCTGACCAAACCCCTTACAGGGCTCTTAAAGAAAGGAGTTACTTTTGTATGGGGCAGGGATCAAGGCAATGCCTTTAGCTGTTTGAAACAGGCCTTTATGTCAGCTCCACTATTACAGCACCCTGATGTAACCCAGCCATTTGTCGTAGAAGCTGATGCCTCAGATGTAGCCCTCGGAGCAGTATTAACCCAGGTTATTTTCCCTTCTGGTGATCGCCTTCCCTGCGCCTTCTACTCGCGTCAGTTAACTCCGGCCGAACGTAACTATCCGATATTTGATAAAGAATTATTGGCCATCAAGGCAGCATTTGAAGCCTGGAGACATTTCCTAGAGGGGGCTCCCCATCCGGTTTTAGTGTATACTGATCATAAAAATTTAGCCTACCTCCAGTCTGCCCGTATTAATAATGCCAGACATGCACGGTGGGCTTTATTCTTCGCCCGATTTCAATTCTCTATCCAATATCGTCCTGGTACCCAAAATACGATGGCTGATGCCCTATCCCGCTACCACGCTCCCTCCGGGAACGAGATTGATTTACATGAACCCATCTTAGCCCCTAAGGTTTTTGCGGCCACCCTGCCTTCCTTAAGCCAACTCACGGCCTGGAATTCAAAGGAGCAGCCTCAAGCCAACTACTCTTACCAACATGGGTTATATTATCATAATGATAAAATTGTCATCCCTTCCCGGTGGAGACCCCACATCCTGTGGGCCCACCATGATTCCCCCCTTGCAGGACACCCGGGTTACCAACGTACCTTCGACCTGATTCATCGCTCGTTTTGGTGGCCATCCCTACGACAAGATGTAAAACGATATGTCTCGGGGTGTGTAACATGTGCCCGTACCAAGACCCCACGTACCCTCCCGGTAGGGTTACTTCAATTAACTCCTGAACCCAAAGGACCCTGGCAGAAGATTGCCATGGATTTCATCGTTGGCCTTCCACCATCTCAAGGTAATGACACAATACTCGTTGTAGTAGACTATTTTACTAAGATGGGGCACTTTATCCCCTGCAAGGGAATACCGTCATCCCCTGCAACCGCACAACTCCTTTTTAAGGAGATAATTCGTCTTCATGGACTTCCAAAGGAGATAGTTTCCGACAGGGGGCCTCAATTCATATCCCGATTTTGGAAAGCTCTCTTCTCGTTGGTTCGAGTGAAGCTTAGCCCTACCACAGCCTATCATCCCCAAGCTAATGGGCAGGTTGAACGAACCAACCAGCACATAGAACAATATCTCCGATGTTTTTGCAACTTTCTACAGGATGATTGGACTGATCACCTACCTCTTGCAGAATTCACCTACAACAATGGACTTAATGCCTCTCTAGGTAACTCCCCGTTTTATGTGTCCTATGGCTTTCATCCCCCGCTTTGTCTTCCAGAGGCGCCCCGGGCCATGGTCCCTGCTGCTGGTGCTGTAGTGCAAGAGATCCATAAGATCCAAAGAGTTGCCCTGCGCCATTTACAACTAGCTCGGTCCCGCTATAAAGCTACAGCGGATAAGCGCAGACTCCCTGCTCCTTCCTTTAACGTAGGGGATCTCGTTTGGGTAAGAAAACGGCACTACCCTTCCTTACGTCCCTCCTCCAAACTCGATGACGCCTATATGGGTCCCTTCCCTATTACCCGTCAATTAAATAAGGTAACCTATACTGTGGGATTACCCTCCCATATGAGAATCCACCCCTCGTTTCACGTTTCCCTCCTAAAGAAAGTTATTTCTCCTTCCTATGCCTCTCAAAAGGGCCCCCCTGGGCCCCCCACACTACTACCTGATGAGGAGGAATACGAAATCCAGGATATTTTAGACTCTCGATTTTTTGGTTCTCGGCTCTATTACTTGATTGATTGGAAGGGCTATGGGCCTGCGGATCGATCTTGGGAACCTGCAGCCAGTGTTCATGCCCCCCGCCTCCTGCAGCGATTTCACCTTCGCCACCCCTCCAAACCTGGGATTCGGACCTCTCTGGGGGGGGGGGGCTTGGACGGGGGGGTACTGTAAGGAGGCGGCCCGGCAGGATCGCTGCGGCGGCGGCCTGGGGCCGCTCGAAGGGCTGGAGGGGGTGGAGCAAAGCGCGGCGTGCAATGGGGGTGGAGCCCCGCCCCCTTACGCACACTGTAAGGCACCCCCGGCACGCCCTGCAGGGGGGCATGGCTTACCTGCCTCACACTGACTTGGAGAGGCATAAATAGTGCCGGCGGGGCCTGGCCTCCCCGCCGGTAATCGAGTCCTCGAGAAGCTGGCCCCTGGTTTTCCCCTAAACCCTTTTGCAGAGAATTGGAGCCTGAGAGAGTGGAAGCGAGCGAGCGAGTGAGAGAGTGAGTCCTAACCTTGGTGCTGGGTGAGTGTGGTGAGTGAGGTGAGTGGGTGTGGCTTATCCTGATTTCCCTGGAGTGCATAGTGGTGAGCGGTGTAAATCCTTGGTGAGACCCTCCACCTGGGTAGTGTGCCCCTTAGACGTCCCCGTGTTCCTTGCCCCTTATCCAGTGGAGTGCAAGCCCTTTCTCCCTCCTCCCTAACTAACCCCAGTCCTTGGATCAGACACCCCTTCCCTTGGACCCTTCCATTCCCTACACTTGTGAGCACTATCCTGGACCCGAGTAATTCCTCGAGTGAGCGTGTTGAGTGTGTACCCTTTCCCCTCCCTTTGGGGCAATTGGCTTGCTCAGAGAGTCCCTATGATGAAAAGGGTTGCCTTCCATTAACGAGGGAAAGCCCACCCTACAACCTGAGGGACGTTATTACCGGAGAGGGCTATATTCGTAAGAGCAAGCCGCCCTGTTTTCCTGGGTGTGAAAGTGGTAGTTTCCTTGCCCCGAGGCTTGACCCCACCACCATAAACCCCCTTCCCCTAGAGCCAGTGACAGAGGCACGCGCGTCTTGGAGAGGGAGCAGGGGGGAACTCTCAGTTGTACCCCTATCTCTCCTCTGAGCACCCCTTCCAGGCACAATCAATTGGGATTCCCCCCCTCACAAGGGTTTCTTTACCCCAATTATTTGCATGTGGGTGGGGGGAGTCTCCCCAAGGGCCCCAGAACCGAGGGTCCCACCCCTCAGCGAAGGTTACCTTACCCAGGTAATTCCCCAAATACGGGGAGGATGGAGTCTTCCTTAACCGGGGGAGGGGGGCAAGGTGCTCACAGCCAAGCTCTCCTCCTGTGCACCAATCACGCTGCTGCGCTCGAATCCCGAGCCGCAGCAGCCTTCACGCTGTCTCCACAAGGGGCCTAAGGCTCCTGCCCAGGCCTCACCTAACCTCGCCCTCAGCATGCTCTTTCTCTGTCAGTGCCTGGGCGCGAATGCTGAAATCGCCCCAGGCACAAGATGGCGGCCACGAGCTCCCACTCTCGCGAAAGCTTGCTTCGCGCCGCTTCCCCGCTCCGCCGTGCGCCCTCCCCCACGTGCCTTCTTTCAGCACAGGCGGGGGAGGAACAACAACCGCCGCCCCCGAGCTGCTCCCCTTCGGAGAGGGCCGGGCAGGCAACGGGCATTGTCAGGTGGCCTTAGATTATCCCTTGCCAAATTAGGAGGGGCTACTAAATTGCACTTCCCAGGGAAACCACCACCATCGATACCGGCCCCAGCGCCCCCTGGTCCTCTATCAGGAAGACTCCCATCGCTCCCAGGGCCGCTGAATTTCCCTCCTCCTGGCGGGCCACATGCCCCTGGCTCTGTCCACTACCTCCCTGCGACAGAGCCAAATCCAGATTCGCATACGAAGCGTTTTCCAAATCAAGGGCAGCCCCAGCCTTCGACTTTTCTATGCAAGCCGTCACCAGTGGAGGACGGCCCCACGTACGCCGGAATAAGTGTCCAGTGTGGGTATTATTATTATTATTATTAACAAACATTTATATAGCACCAGCAGTGTACCTGGCACTTTACAAAGCAATAAAATAGACAGTATCCCTGCAGCCCCTCCTGCACGGTGTCGGGTGCTGGCTCTCACCTGAACCTGCCAGTTGCAGGGACTTTTGTGCCACCCTGAGTCCGTTATTAAATGGGGCTTTGCCCCCCTCCCCCGAGCGCCCATGTGAAGGCGGTGTGAGTGAACACGCGTGCTCCTGTGACCCACGCATGCACTGCCCCCTCACGCCCACACACGGAGCATTGGGAGGAAACCCGGGATGCTCTGTGCAGGGGCAGGCGTGAGCGGGTGGTGTGTGGGGAGGGGTCACACCCAGCGCACACCTGTCCTGACCCCTCTTATCCCCCAATCCCCACTCACCGAAAGTGCGTCCACTGAGTGCACACGGCCCCGCCCACCCCTCATGGCTGACCCCGTCTAAAAATGGGCTGTGACTTGTCCCCTCCTGGAGACTGGCCTTGTTCAGCAAAGAAAATCACAGTAATCCATAATAAAGGCCCAAGTCCTAGGAGAGACCTGGAGACGTTCAGCCTGGAGAAAGGAAGACTAAGGGGGGGGGGATGTGAGAACAGTTTTCAAACATCCAAAAGGAGGCCGCAAAACCCTCCAATGGGGCATTGACTTTGGCTCTAAAGACACTTGGAGGGTCCCAGGTGGGAGCAGCCTCAGGCTCTCTCAGTAACTAGCCCCCAAACACCCCTCCTACCTCCTTTAGTTTTCAGCTCCCTCCTGCCAGGGGGCTGCGCTGGGCAGCGTGGCGGCGGCTGATCCCAAGCTTGTTAAAGGGACTTAGGGCATCTCTAGACATAAGAACGGTCGGGTGTCAGTCCCCCTAAGCCTGTGTTTAGCCGGTGTGTGTCAGCACCATAACAATCCCAACACCCCTTCGGCCGCCTGCTGAACACGCGGATGAACATCTCGCTATTGCAACACAAGGACAGTTTGTGAGTTCCGGCTGAACCCGTGGCCAACGTTGTGTCTCATGCTATAACGCGGCGTGTCAGCAGGCCCAACACGGGGAACGGGTCAGCCGGCAGTGCTTGTGGGCTGAGATCGGGGGGCGAGCAAAACACTGATTTGCCCCAAGCTGGGCTGTGTGTCTAAGCGGCACCACGTGGTGAACACGGGGCCAAGCCGGGGTTCCTATCAAGGTCAAAACACCCATTCAGACCCCCGCTGACGTTCTGCCTAAAGACACCCACAAGCTGCCCCAGCAATAACTGAGCCAGGGCCTCCAATCTCAGCCAGCTCTTCCGCCAGCTGCATTAATATGGGGCAACTGACCCCCCCTCTGTCTGCTAAACCCGCTACAAACCTCACACACGGCTGGGAGCTCACGGCTGTACCAGACAAAACGCTCCTGTGGGAGGGGACGGACTGGTCTAGTGCTTTCTGCTTCTCAGAGGTGAGGGTGGGAAACGGGACCCCAAAAAAACTAGCCTCCTTCTGGGAAGCAGGGGCCGAGTGAGGTTGGAGTGGTTCTGGTGCAGGAGATGGAACAACACCCACCCCACCGTACCTCTCAAGTGTCCCAGATTGAATCATAGAATCTTAGAGTTGGAAGTGACATCAGAGGGCATTTAGTCCAGCCCCTGCTCAGTGCGGGAAATCCACAGCGACAGCATCCCTGACAGGTGGCCGTCCGGCCTCTGTTTGAAACCTCCAGCGAAGGAGAGTCTCCCTCCCTGCCCCAGGCAGGGTCTGTTCCACTGTCTAACCGCTCTCGCTGTTAGGAAGTTCTTCCTAAAGTTTAGCTGAAATCTGCTCTCTTGTCATTTGAGCCCATTGGTACTAATCCTGCCCTCAGGAGCAACAGGGAACAAGTCTGCTCCATCTTCTCTGCGACGGCCCTTCAGAGATTTGTGACGGCGATCATATCTCCCCTTAGTCTTCTCTTCTCCAGGCTAAACACACCCGGCTCCTTCAACCTTTACTCATAGGATTTGGTTAGGATTGGGCGGGACCCCATGGGTTTCACTTTTTTTTTTGGCTAATGTCCCCCCTGCCCCACCTTGCTGCTTCAGTGCCCCGGTCTGGGTAGACAAGTTCTCCTAGTGGCTTGTGACACTACAATGCCCTTGAGCCATGGAATATCTGACCCGCTTGGGCCCCTGAGTGCCTCATCAGTGCAACGTGCTGTCATGAAGAGATACCGAACTGCAGATCTAACAAATATGTAAAACTTAAGGGTAAACATGTATGTACTGTGAAAGCTGAGAACGGGAAACTCACTTCATACCAGGGAGAAATGCAAAGTCATGCCGAATGTGTATTCAGAAAGCTGACTCCTCTGCTGAAACCAGACAGAAACCCCATTGAGTTGCAAATGCATTTTCTTTTGCCTACGTGACTGTAAACACAGAGTTCTCCAGGTGGGAAAGTGAGACAAGGAATTTGAAAACATATAAAAGGGGGCAGGAGCCTGCCATCCAGAGAGTCTGCTGAAACAATGTGCTGAGAGAAGGGATTTTGATTTCTAACCAACTTAAGGACTAAAGACCCAGCCCTTCCAACATTGGGCTGAGAATGGACTCAAGTGCATGGACTTTCTGTAGGGTAAGATTTTAACTAGGGACTTACTCAGTACAGATTAGGATGCGTTATGTATTTTTGTTTTATTAACTACTCTGTGTCTAAACTATCTTTGCTTATGTAATCAATAAACTTTCTTCTTTACTAAGAAGTGCTTTCCGTTGACTTACATTGGGGAACACAATCTGAGAAACTTGAGCCGTCAAGCTCTTGCGAACCCAGAGAGAGAAAGAGTCTATGAATGGGAAGTCTCTGGAACTTGGGTGATAAAGGGTTGTCCCTTTGCAGGACTGAATCAGCCAGAGAAAGAACTGGTTCAGGTGGGCTGCAAGTGAGGGAAACTGAGTCACCCAACCCAGAAACGTGGGGTAGTGGACCCACCCCAACCCCATGACACGCGCTGCCACATAACCCAAGTGCCTGTCACTGCAGTGTGCAGGCCCTGCCTGGGCCCCTGAGTGCCTCACCAGTGCAGCGTGCCACCAGGTGACCCGAATGCCTCTCACTGCAGTGTGCGGGCCCTGCCTGGGCCCCTGAATGCCTCACCAGTGCAGCGTGCCACCAGGTGACCCGAGTGCCTGTCACTGCAGTGTGCGGGCCCTGCCTGGGCCCCTGAGTGCCTCATCAGTGCAGCGTGCCACCAGGTGACCCGAATGCCTGTCACTGCAGTGTGCGGGCCCTGCCTGGGCCCCTGAGTGCCTCATCAGTGCAGCGCACCACCAGGTAACCCAGGTGCCTGTCACAGCAGTGTGCAGGCCCTACCTGGGTCCCTGAGTGCCTCATCAGTGCAGCGCGCGGCCAGGTAACCCAAATGCCTGCCCCTGTCCTAGCCTGTGCTCGGAAGGAATCCTGCCCTGTTTGAGAGACAAGGCCCTTCTGAATGTGGGACCCCACAACAAACCCCACTGCATCGTGCTCTTTAGTCAAGGACCCAGGCCCCCCCACAATCCCCCAAGCACTGCCCCGTAGTCTATACAGGCCTCAGACCATCACAGCCCCCCTCCGATGAAGCAGATCTGATTCATACATGGGCTCCCTTGTCATGGAAGAGGAGTCTGGGGGACTCTCTGCTACTGGATGCAGCTGAGGCTGGGAATCGTGGGATGGGATGTCTATGGGGTGTGGGGCAGGCACCCCCACAGCTAGAGACTAGCAGGCACCCACTTTATGGGTAGGCCAGTCTCTAGCGGGTTGAGGTCAGGGTGAGGCGCCCTTCTGGGTGCAAACTATCCCCATCTGCCCAGGGCTGAGTCTGCTGCCTCCAGACTGGAGACTGGGCTGGACAGGCCCATGACTGAGCCCACCAGGCAGTGCTGGTCTTTCAATCTTCTGGGTTTACAAGTCCACAAGTAAGTTTCAGATGCATTTTTCACACACACGCTGCCCTGAGGCAGTGTGTGTAAAAATGCCCAGTGAGAAAGCAACCCCAGTACTAACATCTGCCAAGACTAGGGACTTTGGCTGTCTTGGGGGTAGTTTGTACCAATAAAATACCAATTAATTCTAGTCGTGGTGATATCAATCCAATTGTAACAACCCCAGGCAAACTAGTCAGGAATCAGCTGTGTCCAATTTGCAGAAGACACTCCAGAGACTGAAACGGTTAATTCACCAGTCGGACCGCACCAAGATGTTTACCAGGCGATGGCTCAGTCTCCTGGGGATGGGGAACATCTTCCTCCCCACCCTGAGACATACTGAGCCGGAGCCATAAAGAGCCCTGACTCTGTGTGGCAAAGCATCTCTGCCACCTGGAAAGGCGCCCAGGAGAGGATCACCCACACTTCAGAGGCGAGTGTCCTGCTGCTCGCTGACGCGCCATCGTTCGGTCTGTGCGACGGTCCCCACCAGGGGCCGGGTCTAGAGCAAAGGTTCCCAGGCTGCAGATGGGATCCCAATAGATTGGGGGGGGGGGGGCTTGGAATCTCTGGGATGCTCTCTGGCGTCATGGGATAACATTGACGGGCTGCGGAAGCAACATTCCTACTCCTAGAACTAGAAGGGACTCCCAGCCCCCCTGCCTGGTGCAGGAACTGCCCGATCCAGCCTGTCCCAGACACGTCAGTCATGGAACTGGGAAGCCGGAAGGGATTCCAGGGCCATCTCCTCCTGTGTCGGGAGGGGAGATGCCCTCAATGCCTCCTTTTATGGCAGAATTGTTCTAGCAGGGAGGACGTTTTTTCCTAATATTTAGCCTCAACCTGCCTTCCTGAATTTTAAAACTGTTTCTTCTTGGTCCAGTCCTCAGTGGCAACAGGGAACAAATATTTCCCCCTTAATCTTCTTTTTGTCCGGGTAGGGAGGAGGGAAGGGGGGGGGAATGCCAGACGAGGACAGCGGTTCACTGCACCTTCTCCGAACGGAGTGGGTCCCTTAGGGAGGATAATTGCCCTCAGGATCATGGGTGGGGGCTTTCTCTCAAGGACTGAGAGGCTGCAACCCCGATCATCACTGGGCGGAGAGGGCAGTGTTCCCTCGGGCAAGGAGAGGGTCAGAGGGAAGAAGGAACAATACTCACACTCACACGTCTTAAACCAAGGGTTGGGTCCCCAGGGAGGCTGGTATGGGGTAGTGTTGAGGGCCGGGGTGAGGGTGATCCCGTGAAGGCTCCAGGAAGGGGGAGAGACAGGAGCCAACTGGCACTCACTCGGGGGGAACACTAGGGTCACAGTCACTCCCCACGCAACCACTCCTAATTCCACCCCTGGTCCTCTTACAGCACACACTCGTTCACTCACTCACACACGCACAAGAATCTTCACAAGATTGTCAAGCAAGTCACTCGGTGGCTGCACAAGGGGACAGCCTCTCTCAGCGATTACCGGCAGGAAGGAACCTGCCGGTGCTTTTATCAGTCTCTTCTGCGCCCGTCAGGTGTGGCTGGTTCCAGCCTCCGCAGGCCCCGCCCCCCAGTTGCCCAGCAACCCGGGCAGCCGGCGGCGCAACGCTGTGCGGGGCCTGCGTGTCTCGGCGTTGCTCCTGGGGCCGTGCGTCAGGCCACTGACGGCGTCCCCGTTGCCAAGCAACCAGGAACGCACGCCGCGGGGCCGCCTGCCCCGGCCCGGCCGGGGGTCTCCAATGCCAGGTCGAGATCCTAACACTTTTGTCTCAGTAAACCGTGCCCGTTGCCTTCACTCAGTATTTCCTTGTGTGGCTTGTATTCCACACGCCCTCCCCTGTAGTAGAGAAAATAATCTAGGAGGCTTTGAGATTCTCCAGATTTAAACCCACCCGGAGACGACACTGGGTGGGAAGAGGCTCGTTCTATTCAATTTGAGCAGATTTGGGCTAAGAGTTGAGTGGATCCCAGTCGCTAAGCTCCTGTGCGGGCAGGGGCCCTGCGGCCGGAGTCCGCTACGTCTCATGCTGCTGCCTTGCTTTTATTTCTGAGCAGCTCTGGATTTGCTGAAAGTGAGGAGCGTTTCTGATGGAAGCTCGCACGCAATGCATGACGCCGGCCTGCAACAGCAGCGACAACCTAAGCCCTTCTTCTTTCCTCCCGGCCGGCATCCCGGGGCTGGAATCTGCGCACATCTGGTTTGCGGTGCCTTTCTTTGTGGTGTATCTTGTAACCCTTGTGGCAAATGCCACTCTTCTCGTGGTTATAAAGAATGAGGGGAGCCTCCACGAGCCTGTGTACCTGCTCCTGGCCATGTTAGCCACCACTGACTTGTCCTTGGTGACGTCCATTGTGCCGAGAGTGTTGGCTGTCGTCTGGTCAGACACCAAAGAAATTGGCTACAACGCATGCCTCACCCAGATGTTCTTCATTCCCGCCTTCTACGTCATGGAGTCGTGGGTTCTTCTGGCCATGGCGCTAGACGGTTTCCTCGCCATCCGCTACCCCTTGAGATACGCCACCATCTTGACCCACGTGGCACTGACCAAGGCCGGCCTGGCTGTCCTGGCGAGGGCTGTGACAATGTTAACCCCAGCGCCCCTGCTGGTCAGGCAGCTGGAGTCGTTCAGAACCAAGGTCATCTCCTACTGCGCCTACATGGCCGTGGTCCAGCCGGCCTGTGGAGACATCTCCGTCAGCGTCACCTACGGCCCTGTTTGTCATCGTGGCATCGGCGGGGGTCGACTTGCTGCTCATCGCTTTGTCTTATACCCTCATCCCCCAAGCCGTTTTCAAGCTGCCATCCAAGGAGGCCCGGCTGAAGGCCCTCAGTACCTGTGACTCCCATCTATGCGTGATCCTCTTCTTTTACTCCCCAGTTGTCTTCACTTTCTTAGCCCAGACATTTGGGCTCAGCTTGGCCCCTCATGTCAGTGTCATGGTAGACAACTTCTACTTCCTGGTGCCCCCCATGCTGAACCCTATAGTCTACGGGGTGAGGACCAAACAGCTCCGGGAGCGCGTGGCCAAGATGCTGCGCTGTCAAAAACAGTGACCTCAAAGGCCTGCTAGTCCAACCACCTGCCCCAAAGGAGGATGCCCTGTACCGGTAGTGTCGCAGACAGAGGATCATCCAACCAGTTTTTAGCGCAGTCAAAGAAAGATATTCCACAGCCTCCCTGGAGTTGAGCTATCATGGGGGATGGGGAGGAGCTATCATAGGGGGAGGGGCTATCATAGTTCATAGGGGCAGGAGCTATCATAGGGGGAGGGGTGGAGCTATCATAGGGTGAGGGGCGGAGCTATCATAGGGGGAGGAGCAGCGCTATCATAGGGGGAGGGGATGAGCTATCATGGGGAGGGGAGGAGCTATCATAGGGTGAGGGGTGGAGCTATCATAGAGGGAGGGGAGGAGCTATCATGGGGGATGGGGAGGAGCTATCATAGGGGGAGGGGAGGAACTATCATGGGGGGGGGGGGGAGGTATCA
>QEPC01003066.1:66763-84411 GCA_003113815.1 Sphenodon punctatus | reverse complement strand
GGGGGAGGGGTGGAGCTATCATAGGGGGAGGGGTGGAGCTATCATAGGGAGAGGGGTGGAGCTATCATGGGGCGGGGCAGAGCTATCATAGGGGGAGGGGAGGAGCTATCATGGGGAGGGGAGGAGCTATCATGGGGAGGGGCGGAGCTATCATAGGGGGAGGGACAGAGCTATCATAGGGGGAGGGGAGGAGCTATCATGGGGAGGGGTGGAGCTATCAGGGGGAGGGGCGGAGCTATCATGGGGACAGGAGGGACATTTGTCCAAGGGCCCAAGCCGGGGGAGGGCACAAATCCTGTCCTGTTTCAGTGCAGCTGGGCGGAGACTGAGCTGAGCAGAAGTGTGTGCAGCATGCGGCCCACATAGGACCGCCCCCCCCGGCGGGCGACACAGGATGAAGCAGGGGGTGGCAGCAGCACAAGGCAGGCAGCGCAGCCGTGGCCTGCAGGACTCAGACGCAGCAGGTGGAGGGAGGGAGAGATGCTGGTGGGCAGGAAGGAGGAGTGGGGAGAGGTGGGGAGAGGATGCTGATGGAATGGGGGCTCAAGTCCATTTCTTGCACCTGTAGCTACGCCCCTGCCCTGGGCAACTTGATCCCCTCGCCCGACTGCTCTTACCGCTAGGAAATTTCCCCCAAGGTTTAGTCTAAATCCACCTTGCTCTTCCCTCGTGTTCTGTTTTTGTGGGGTGTCATTTAGATGTTTGGAAATGATCGTGTCCTCCCCTTAATCTTCTCTCTAAACATCCCCAGTTCCTTCAGCCTTTCCGCCTTGGACTTTTATTATCTCGGCTTGTGTCCCCTGAATCCTTCTGGCAGTGCGGTGCCCAGCCCCGACCCCGGGATTCCAGGAGAGCTCTCCCAAGCACCGTCTCTCGGACATGATGTAGCACGACTTGCACCCGCAAATCCAGCCCAAAATGGCATTGGCCCTTTTTGTGACAGTGTAAGTAATGTTGCTGACTTACGTCACCGTCCCGACCCAGCATTATCCCCCACCTGCTATCTGCAAACTCCCATATATTGCAACCAAGCCAAGAACGTGCACCTGAGTTCCCGCATCCCCATGAATGTCTCATCCCTTGTCTCTCCCTCTGTTCCCCCTTCCCTGTCTCCCTTCCCCCCATCTTTAGATTGTAAGCTCTCGGGCAGGGACCGTGTCTATCTTATTCTTTGTAACGAGCCAAGCACAGAACTGACGCTATATAAATGCTTATAATAATAATAATTATAATGAATAATGATCCACCAGAACCCTCAGAGAGCCAGTGTGGTGTAGCAGATAAGGGGATGGACTTGGCCCTGGGAAGCCAGGGTTCAAATCCTGAGCTAGCCATGAACTCACTGGGTGGCTTTGAGCAAATCACCACCTCCCGGCCTCAGTTTCCCCATCTGTAAAATGGGAATATATGTGTCTGTGTGTCTCCCTGTGTTCCCCTTACCCTTGTCCTTCTTAGATTGGATGCCCCCTGGGCAGGGACCTGTCTCTGATCAAATCTGTGACTGGAAAGTGCTGCGTCCACCTCGGAGCACTATAGAAAATGATACGTAGTAGTAGATCCAACCAGCCAGCTGTGAACTCATCTCATGGTGATACCTTCCAGCCCACCTGTCTCCCGCTTTGTTAGGAGAACGGCATCTAGGAACGTGCTGTGATGAAGTCAGGCTAGATAATAATAATGAATCGTTTTATTCTACGGCTCCCCACCGAATGGCGCTTGGAACACTTCGTAAAATCGATGGAATCAATAAAATACACTAAAACAATGTAAAATCCATTGAAAAGGGGAGGGAGAGACTGCATCAAGGGGAATGAACAGTGGATCCTTGAAAAGCACCTGGAGAATTTGAAAGAAAGAAAGAAATTCAGCCTTGGGTGGTTTGAGAGTGAGGAGGGAGGCGCTAGCCTGAGCAAACATCTGGCGGGAGGGAGTCCCTTTATGTCTTGTCTGCTAAACCGACTGGTCACCCCGCAACAGACGGTCACTAGATCAGTCCGGCACGGTTTCTTAACAAATCCTTGTTGTTGCCGGCAGTTCCTCCAGGCTCTCACAAACCCGTTGTTTTAGCATCTCTCTGTGAAGGCTCCGAAAGGGCTTGGACACGTGCGGGCGGGATTGGACCATGAACGGCCCCTGGTCCGATGTAACCGTAGTTTGGGTAACGTGGGCAAGCAGCCTTCCTCACTCGGCAGGGAAATAAACTCTCTGTTAGTCCCATCGCTGACGTGAGTGACTCAGCCCTAACGTGAAATCGGAACGGGTGCAATACAGTCAAATCTCACGTACGTTAAACTACAGTGAAATTCCCCCACTGGAAGCGGGAGGGGGTGCAGGGGAGGGAAGCAACCCCACCCCCACCCCCATCCCAGCCTGGGGGAAGAGGGGAGAGGAGAGCCCAGAGGGGAGGGAAGATCAGGGAACACGCCTGGAGCGGCTCCGGCAGCGCAGTCGGAGCATGGCACGCTGGGGCCTTCCTCTACGGGTACAGGCCTGTCCGGTCCTCCGGCCCCACCCGCAGAGGAAGCTCCCAGGAAAACAGTGAACATGGCAAGCAGCCTAAATCTTGGTACCACGTCCCAGCCCTCTCACCACGTGGTTAACGCAGGGGGTTCTCCTGGCTCTGGCTGCTGGTTGGTAACGCTCCGCTAACAGCAGCCAATAAACTGGCTGCTGGGTTGGCTCAAGGCCCAGACGGTGTCTCTTCAATGGGGCTTTTTTGTGTTGCAGCTTCTGAGGCCGGACACTGCAGGCAGCTGCTCGTGGCAGGAGTCCTTCCACTCTGCCTCAGTCACTAGTAATTTGCTCCGTTCTTATCCTGTGGCAATGCCAGCTGTCCTGTGGGGTGTGAGGGCACCCCGGGGTTGGCGGTTCACTCCCTACACAGCACGGTGACAAGCAGCATGGGACCAAAACCATCAGCATCAAAGTAATAGCACTGCTGCCATTTTGGTTAAGGGCAGTGGTTTGCGCATGCACAAAATGACCACCGCTCTTAACCAAAATGGCGGCGACACCATTGCTGCCATTTTGGCTAAGGGCGGTAGCTCTTTGTGCAAGTGCAATGAATTCTTTTACTTTATTTTATATGTATGTTTGCCCAAGAATTCAGTCAGGCATTGAGAGGTTCTTGGTTTGTCTGCAGACGAAACAAGAACCAGAATTTGGATGAGATTTCCCATTTTTGAGAAATCTTGTTTCAGCCCAACTGAAACTCATCCAAGCTTCTGATTCATATACACGTACTATCACCTACCCACAAGCAACCCTTGTTTACCCAACTCCAGGGTGTGAACAGCCGTAAATATGGCTAGACTAAGGGCACATTCACACATATTAAAATATGTGGGTCTTTTTTTCTCCCACATATACGTAAATAATATGCATTGGTACTACCCACGCCTGAACCTTGCTTTGTAAGTGATGAATTGGAAGAGCTGTCACAAATCAGCGTGACTCTGGAGGAGGTTCTAGAGCAAACTGACAAACTAAATACTAACCAATCACCAGGACCAGATGGTATTCACCCCAGAGTTCTGAAGGAAATCAAATATGAAATTGTAGATCTACTTTTAATCATTTGTAACCTATCGCTAAAATCTGCCACTGTACCCGAGGACTGGAGGGTGGAAAATGTAACCCCGATATTTAAAAAAGGATCCAGAGGTGATCCTGGAAACAACAGACTAGTAAGCTTGACATCTGTGCCGGGCAAAATGGTGGAAACATTTGAACAGAATCGCTGGGCATGTAGATAAACATGGCTTAATGGGGAAGAGTCAACACGGATTTAACAAAGGTAAATCATGCCTCACTAATCTGTTGGAATTCTTTGAGGGTGTAAATAAGCATGTGGAGAAGGGAGACCCGGTAGATCTAGTGTACCTGGATTTCCAGAAAGCATTTGATAAGGTCCCACATAAAAGACTTTTGAGAAAATTAAAAGTCATGGGATAGGAGGTAGTGTCTTACTATGGATCAGAAACTTGTTAAAGGATAGGAGGCAAAGAGTAGGACTGAATGGTCAGTTTTCACAATGGAGAGATGTAAAAAGTGGTGTGCCTCAGGGATCTGTATTGGGACCGGTGCTGTTTAATGTATTCATTAATTATTTGGAAAAGGGTGTTAAGAGGGAGGTGATCAAAGTTGCAGATGACACCAAGTTATTCAAGGTAGTTAAAACACGAGCAGACTGTGAGGAACTGCAACGGGATCTTACGAGACTGGGTGCCTGGGCATCTAAATGGCAGATGAGATTTAATGTGGACAAGTGCAAAGTGATGCACGTAGAGAAAAATAGCCCAAACTCTGCGTACACAATGCTGGGTACTAAACTAGGAGTTACCACTCCGTTCCTGCACCTCCTCTCCCTCCCATTGACTGAGCAGAGAGCTGCTAAAACTCTGTGGGAGGCGTAGACTCACACACACACTCTCCCCCTGTCGTCCTGCCCCTACAAACCAGGGCTCTGTGTACAGTGGGGAATGGCCATTAAACCAGGGCTCGGAGCAGCCGCTGTCTGTGGAGCTGAAGCTCCAAGCTGGACAGCATCTCTCTACGCCGCAGCGTGGGTGCAGGTTGAGTGGGCAGGCAGCAGTTGCGGGCAGGGGTGCTAAAAGCCGGGTTGCACTTAGAGGGGAGGCTCCAGATCCGGGATCGATGCCATGACTCCGTCCCCGCTTCTCGTCCCGAGCTCAGACTCTTCGTGCTTCAGGGGAAGGGCCAGATCTCCAAGCCAGACCCAGGAACTGGAAAGGGCTCAGAATTCCCCCTGTCCCTGCTCTAGGAATGACGCCCTGCCCCGCTTCCCAGCCATCTGAATCTGCCCATCCTCCTCATGCAGGTGCCCCCAGAGGGGAGGGATCCAATGGTGGAGATGCACAACACGGACCCGCTGCACCGTTCCACAAACACACACACACACACTCAGTGAGTCACTGGGTGCTTTTAGACAGACGGCAGCCCCAGTTCGGCTTCACCCGCAGGCTAAAGGCGCCCATGCCAGGACATACCAGATTGCCGCTGCCAGCGGAGTGGGCCGGCCAAACGCAGGGCACCGGCGCAAAGTGCAGCTTCCGTCCATCTTCCCAGTGGACCCATGTGGCAGCGCCACGTTGGGCCGGCCCTTGG
Source organism: Sphenodon punctatus (assembly GCA_003113815.1). Taxonomy (NCBI): domain Eukaryota; kingdom Metazoa; phylum Chordata; class Lepidosauria; order Sphenodontia; family Sphenodontidae; genus Sphenodon; species Sphenodon punctatus. The sequence goes on along the minus strand of QEPC01003066.1, from coordinate 79,284 downwards.
CCCGGGCAATGCCACAGAATTGCAGCGCACATCCTAGAGCATCCGGTGGTAGATGCGGGGGGCGGGGCGGCGATGTGTGGGAAGAACACGGGCCGGCGAGGAACCCACCAGGCCCGTCTGAAGCCGACCAGGGGGGAAGCACCTCCGGGAAGCCCTCTCCCAGCCCGTCCTGCCAGCTCCTCTCCTCTGCCCCCGCCCTGGGGTGGGGCAGTGATTTCTAGTTCGGAACTGGATGCTCAGGATGGAGGAGGTTTTATTAAATTATTTATTTATTAAAAGCATTTCGTATCCTGCCCCTCCTGCTACAGGCAGCTCGGGGCGGCTCACAACAGTGTGCGCTGACAAAATCATAAAACTATCCAACATATTATACCCCCATCCCTCTCCTCCCCCCACCCACTACCCATCTCCCCCGCCAAACACCTGCTGGAACAGCCAGGTCTTACAGCTTTTACAAAAGGCGGGGAGGTCCGGGGTCAGACACATCCTCACTGGAAGGGAGTTCCACAGCCTTGGTGCAGCCACCGAGAACGCCCTCCCCTATGTGCCCCCCTGGAAGACTCGGGGGACCACAAGAAGGGCATCCCCCGATGACCGCAGGGGTCGGTCCAGTACCCGGGGGGTGAGGCGGTCTCACAGGTAGGCAGGGCCCAGACCGTTTAGGGCTTTATAGGTTAAAACCAACACCTTGAATCAGACTCGGAACGCTATCGGCAGTCAGTGCAGAGACCGGAGCGCTGGTGTAATGTGCTCCCGGCGGCCCAGTCCCACCAAGAGATGGGCCACCACATTGTGCACCAGCTGCAGCTTCTGGGCCGTGACCATGGGTAGCCCCACATAGAGCGCGTTACCAGATCTACTCTCGAGGTGATGAAATCATGGATGATGGTGGCCAGGTCGGAGTCCGAAACATATGGCCTAAGCCAACGTACCAGATGTAGTTGGCTAAAGCCACCCCTCACCACAGCCTCCACCTGAGCATCCAGGTGGAGCTGCGCATCGAGGAGTACCCCCAGACTCCGCACCTGGGGAACCAACGGAGGACAGACCCATCAATGATGGGGGCTGATAACTCCATCGCCTTCCCCACCAGCATCACCTCCATCTTGTCGGGATTCAGGCTCAGTCAATTAGCCCTCATCCAGTCCCCCACCGCCATCAGACACTGAGTAAGCATGGAGACTCGGGGTCTGGGTCAGTTGAAAAAGAGAGGTATAGCTGAGTGTCATCAGCATATTGGTGGCCACCACATGTGAGGTCTCGGTATGATGAAAAACACTCCCCGAGTACCACTCGGTGGGTTCTCCTGCTCAGGAATGAGCGAAACCATTGGAGAACAGTCCCGCCCACCCCTGCACATTCCCAGAAGTGCGCCGCCAACATCTTGTGATCCACCGTATCAAAGGCAGCTGACAGATCTAATAGGACCAACAGGGTCGAGTGGCCCTGGTCCATCTCTCGGCGCAGATCATCCACCAAGGCCACAAGCGCAGTCTCCGTGCCATGACCCGGACGAAATCTCGACTGCAAGGGATCCAAAAAACCACGCGGTCAAGATGCCCCTGCAACTGCTGAGCCAACACCCGCTCAATAACCTTCCCTAAAAAGGGGAGGTTAGAGACAGGTCGATAGCTGGAAAGGGAGTCAACGTCAAGCGATGGTTTCTTGAGCAGAGGCCGCACCACCATCTCCTTGAGACAGCCCGGCACTCTGCCCTCCCGCAGGGAGGCACTGACCACCCCCACCAGCAGCGGCCCCATTGTCTCCCAGCAAGATTTAATTGGCCAAGACAGGCACGGATCTAATTCACAAGAGGCGGCCCTAACAGCCCTAAGGATCTCAACTGTATCAGCGGGTGTCACCAGCTGAAATTGATCCCATCAAACCGGACAAGGCGTGGCTTCCATAACTTCTGGTTCTCCTAGTGTAATAAGTGCAGCGTCGAAATCATAGTGAATCCAAGCGATTTTATCCACAAAATAATTCACAAACCTATCACAGCGTGCTGTAGATGACTCCACTCCAGGGTGGAGGGAGGCCGGACTGACCAGCCCCCACACCACCCGGAATAGCTCCACTGGGCGAGATTTTGCAGATACTATGAGAGCAGGGAAAAAGCTTTTTTCGCTGCCCTCATCGTCTCGGCATATGCTCGTAAACTGGCTCTATGCCGCAATCTGTCGGCTTCAGTACGATAATGACACCACCGTCGTTCCAACCACCGCCCTTCTCGCTCCAGCACTCGCGGCTCCTCCGAAAACCACGGGGTCTGCGGTGCTGTCGCCTGGGCAGCGGACATCTAGGAGCCGTCCGATCAGTGGCCTCAGTCAGCAGAGCGTGCCATAGTGCGACGAGGTCATCGATGAGACGGTCGTCGAGGTCAGAGGGTACCTCCCCGAGGGCCAACCAGAACCGTTCCAGTTCCATTAGCCTCCGGGGACGAACCATTCAAATTGGCTCCACACCCTTCCGGGGGCAGACACGTGCTAAGAGAGAGAGAGGTCTGTAGGAGATAGTGATCCGATAATAACAAGGGCACTGTTGATATCTCCCTCAATAGCGGAGCACCCGCCTCAAGGCAGGTGCAAAACATGAGATTGAGAGTGTGTGTCCCCCCCCCCAGTGTGTCGGGCCGCTGACCATCTGGGACAGGCCCATGGTTGCCATGGTGGCCATGAACTCATGCCAGGTTGCAGTCAGACACAGGGACGTGCTGGGAGCTGCCCTCCCTGCGGACTCAGCTCATTGCAGATGCAGAACCAAACACCCCTGGGATGGACTCGGGGAATGGTTTATAAGTACTGGCCTCACCAGCAATTGTTCCCCCGCCAGCTCTGCCAGGAGCTGTCTGTGCTGCCAGGAGGAGCTGCCAGAGCAGGCCAGGACATGGACAATGACTGCCAGGTGGGATCTGGGAGCGATTCGTGGGGAGCATGGGGGCATGTGCCCCCCCACTAGGGATGGGTGAACAGAACCGAGTTCAGAAATTCGGTTCGGTTCAGTTCAAAAATTCGGTTCGGTTTGGAAGTTCGGTTCGGTCGACTGAACTGGTCAAGTTCGGTCCAAACTCTGAATTTCCGAACCGCGTTCGCCCATCCCTACCCCCCCACCCCCAATTTCTGGAAGCTCTATAGAACCCCTGCCCAGTCACCCCTCCTGTGCCCCACACACTACCAACACTTCCCAGTCGCCTGTGTCTGGAAGGGAAGGGGAGGCCGCTTGAGGCGGGGAGCTGCGTGCTAGAACAGGGGGGCAAGGCTGTGGGGGTGCACAAGGGGGTTGCACTGGGAGTGAGGAGAATGCCTTCATCAGAGCAGCTCCAGCATGAGTGATGCAAGCCACAGACTTTGACCGTTGTAATGATCTAGCGGAACTGGAAAAGGGGCAGAGAAAGGAAACAAAAATGATCCAGGGTTTGGAACGGCTCCCCTATGAGGAGGGGCTGGATAGGTTGGGACTCTTCAGCTTGGAAAAGAGACGGCTGAGAGGGGATAGGAGAGAAGTTTATAAAATCATGAGTGGGGTGGAAGGAGTACGCAGGGAGCGGTTATTTACCCTCTGAGAGCACTAGAACTAAGGGACACGCCATGAAATTAAATGGCAGCAGATTTAAAACAAATAAACAAAAGTGTTCTTTCACTCAGCGCACAAATAACTTGTGGAATTTACTGCCAGAGGAAGGGGTCACGGCCGGTCGTGTCACTAGTTTTAAAAAGGAACTGGATAAGTTCTTGGAGGATAGGTCCATTAATGGCTATTAGGCAAGTAGGTTTTGGGAATGTAACCTCTAACTCTTGGGGGCTGTAAAAACAGGGAAAGGATTGCCTATTGTGACCTGTTGGGTACTTCTCCCAAGAGAAAGAGATTGGCCACTGTCGGAGACAGGACACTGGGCTGGATGGAGCATTGCTCTGACCCAGTCTGGCACTGACTGTGACACTGTCGGAGACAGGACACTGGGCTGGATGGAGCATGGCTCTGACCTGTCTAGCACTGACTATGTTCTTATGTTCTGAAGACCGCCTCTCCTACCATGCTCCGTCATGATTCTAGGATTCCAGTAGGGGCGTGCTCTTACAAGTATCCAAAAAGGGCCCGCAGGGAGGCATTCTCACTGGATGCCCCAGCGAGGTGGAACTCCCCCCCTGGAAGTCCGTCAGAGGCCAATCCTCAGCATATTCCAGAGGCAATGTAAGGCCTTTCTTTTGGCAAAGTATTTGGAAGGTGGGGATAGGGGTTGAGTGAGGGTTATTTAAGGTTGAAGGTGGGGGGGGTTTATGTATTTTTTTATTATTTTTAATATTTATTTATTTATTCATTCATTTTTATTTCTATCCCACCAATCCCCGGAGACTGAGGGCGGCTCATAAATGTATAAAATACTTTTTTTAATGGCCAGCTCTCAAGAATTATTACTGTAACCAAGCCAAGCGTGTGCACTGGGAGACCTCGCATCTTCGTGAATGTTATATCCCTTGTCTCTCCCTGTGTTCCCCTTCCTTCGTCCCCCCCTCCTCCTCCCCCTCAGATTGTAAGTCCTTGGGCAGGGACCGTGTCTATTCAGTTACTGTGCCTGCGGCTTAGGACAGTTTGTTTATTTAAGGGCTTCTATCCCACTCCCTCCAGTCTTACAGCAGCTCAGGGCGGCTCAGACAAAACAGGCTCTGGGCCTCCAGGACACGGCTGCCTCAGGCGCCTGGGGCTCCATGGGGAGGTTCTGGGGGGTGAGAGAGCGTGGTCCCGTGGTGCCCCGGCTGGAGCAAAGTGCCGTGTTTGTACATGCACGGACGTCACTTGGCTCAGGGGAGGGGATACCCCGCCCCCCCCGGACGCTGTTGTCTCCACGCTGCGGGTTAGCGGGAATACCCCAGCGCCGTACCCCAGACATGTAGGGCTGGCGGGAAGTGACATCCAGGGACACACAGTCCAGCCCCCTACTTCGAGGCAGAATATCCAGGGTCCCTGCCCCTAGGGCTTACAATCTGAGAGACAGGAGCTGGGGGAGAGACATAGGAAGGGGAACAGAGGGAGAGACTTCTGTTTTCACCAGGACAGGTTGTGGGGGCAGCATTCCCTCTCAGTGGGGCCCCAAACATGGCTGCCTTCAGGGCACCAGAGAGAGGCCACCAGGGCCCCCTCATTTTATCTTTGCCCTGGGGGCCCCACAGATCCTAAGACCGGCCCTGCCAACATCACCCCAGACAGAGGCTCGTCCTGCCGGGTTTTTGAAAACCTCCAAGGAGGGAGACTCCCCCAACCTCCCTGGGCGGCTGATTCCATCGGCCGACAGCTCGGACAGTTAGGACATTCTTTATCCAATCTATGGGAAACCAAACTCTCCCTTCCTGCACTTGAATCCCATTCCTCCTTGCTCTGTCTTCGGCTGCAGTGGAGAACAAGTGTTTGCCTTCTCTTTCACAGCCTCCTTTTAGATACTTGAAAATATTAGATATCTAATCAATATTGATCACCCCCCACCCGTCATCTTTTCTCTAAGCTAAGCAGCCCCAATTATTTCAGCCTTTCCTCCCAGGGCTTCTCCTCCTGCCCCGTTATCTTCTTCGCACGTGTCCTCCGAATCTTCTCCTGTTTGTCTACCTCCTTCTCAAACCGGTGCCCAGAACGGGACACAATCCTGCAGGGGAGGGCTGACCAGCCCCCGGTGAAACAGCCCTCCATCCCATGGCTCGGACCCCATGCACTCGGTAATGCAGCCCGCCACCCCGATGAGAATGACCAGAATGTTTTCTATGTGCGCGTAAGAAGAGGCCCGTCCAGACCAGTGTCAGATTATCAGCTGACAAGCGCAAGGACAGGGCAAGTCCTGAAGGCGGCCATGTTTGGGAATGGTGCCCCCCACAACCTGCCCTGGTGAAAACAGAAGCTACTGCGGGGCCCTCAGAAAGAGCGGGGGCTGCCCCCGCTTGCCCGGTGGTAAGGCCGGCCCTGGATAGTCTGCCTCGAAGTAGGGGGCTGGACTGTGTGTCCCTGGATGTCACTTCCCGCCAGCCCTACATGTCTGAGGTACGGCGCTGGGGTATTCCCCGCCTGGCCCCAGGTCTGCTGGCGTTTCGTCGAGCCCGCAAGACCGGGCTGTTCGCCCAGGCCTTTGGAGGGGAGGAGGGGAGGGTTGGGTAGCTGTGGGTATGGGGGATGTGGGGGTGGATATGCGGATTGTTTTTAAATTTATTGATGAAGTTGTCTTTTTTAAATATTGTTTTTATGAATTTTATTGTATTGTTGTAAGCCGCCCCGAGATGCCGTAGGCATGAGGGGGCGGCTAAAAACTATTTATAAATGAAGTGCGACGCGGTCTGTCCACTCACTCCCTCCCAGCTCCTGCCTCTCACAGAATTTTAAAGACGCCCAAGCATCAGGCTGCATTGCTCTGAACCACTTGACTGACAGCCAATGACAGTCTTGGCCTCCAGGGATTTGCCCAATCCTTTTGGGGGGGGTCCATTGATTCTACAGAACACCTTGTGGCAGTGAGTTCCACAGGTTAATGATGTGCAGATTTTAATTTCATTTGAATTTTTTAATTGTCTGATTTTAAACCAGTGCCAAATTATTATACCAGGTTCCAGATGTCCCTATAGACGGGCAGACAGGCAAACATTTCTTTGAAGTACATTGCAAGGCTGTGGCAGAAAGGGCTAATGCGATCCTTGGATATACTGATGAGAATATCAAGCCGGGGCAGAGGACGCGTTTTCCCTATGTGAATTGCATTGCTGAGGTTATGCTTCGGGTGTGTAGTCAGTGTGGTGGTAGTGGAGACGGTACTGGGTCTGGGAAGCTGAGCCAGGGTCCAAATCCTGCCCTAGCTGTGAACTCACTGGGTGACCGTGGGCAAGTCACAGCCTCTCGGCCTCAGTTCCCCCATCTGTAAGTTGGGAATATGTGTGTGTGTCTGTCTGTCCCTGTGCTCCCCTCACCCATGTCCATCTTTAGACTATAACCCGCTGGGCAGGGACCTGCCTCTGATCAAATCCGTGACTGTAAAGCGCGGCATCTCCTGGTAGCGGTAGTAGGGGGCACTATCCAGCCCTGGAACCTGCACTGAGAACTCAAAGAAGGGCCACAGAAATGACTGGGGTGGGGGGCTGTAGCTGGCGGCATTCAGCTTGTAGAAGAGACGTCCGGGAGGTGACAGGGATGAGGCAAAATAAATCCAGTTTGCAGGAAAGAGGTTTAAAGTTCAGAGACTCACGGTAACTTTCCCTGAAATGATTCTGGTCTCCTGGCCAGTGAGACAGGCTGGGCTGCGAGTCCTTGAGGGGGGGTATCACTGCACGTTGTACAAACAGGCTGAACAAGCCCCTGTTGCGGGGAGGGATTCGGTTTAATTAATCCCGCCTCTGTAGGAAAGGGGGGACTAGATGGCCTCTTGAGGACCCTTCCAGCCTTTTGCTTCCCTTGCAGGTGGCTCCAGCGGTTCTGTTTCTGCACCACGAATCCCAAGGCGATACAGCATGTCCCCCACTAACAGCTCCAGCTTCAGACCCTCCTCCTTCTTCCTGATCGGCATCCCGGGGCTGGAGACTACGCAACACTGGATCGCTGTCCCCCTGTGTGCCATGTACCTCCTGGCCTTGCTGGGGAATACTGTCATTCTCGGTGTCATAAAGAGCGAGCCGGGCCTGCACCAGCCCATGTACCTATTCCTTGCCAATCTGGCCGTCACCGACCTGGTCTTGTCCACCTCCACGCTCCCCAAGATGCTCTGCATTTTCTGGTTCGATTCCAGGGCAATCGGCTTCCACGCCTGCCTGACCCAGATGTTCTTCATCCACGCCTTCTCGTCGGTGGAGTCGGGGATCCTGGTTGCCATGGCGTTTGACCGTTACATAGCCATCTGCCAACCCCTCAGGTATTCGGCCATCTTGAAAACCTCCACGGTGGCCAAAATGTCACTGCTGGTCGTCCTCCGGGGCGTGGTTCTCATCACCCCCTTCCCCATCCTCCTCAGGAGACTGTCCTTCTGTGGACACAGCATTATCCCCCACTCCTACTGCGAGCACATGGCCGTGGTCAAGCTGGTCTGCGCAGATACTACGGTCAATAAACTGTACGGCCTGGCTGTGGCGCTGCTTGTGGTGGGCTTGGACATTCTCTCCATTGCCCTGTCCTATATCATGATCCTCCGAGCTGTCTTCAGCCTCCCGTCCAGCGATGCCCGGCTGAAGGCCCTCAGCACCTGCGTGTCCCACCTCTGTGTCATCCTGGGCTTCTACATCCCTGGGCTCTTCTCCTTCCTCACCCACCGCTTTGGTCATCAAGTCCCCCACCACGTCCACATCCTGCTGGCCAACCTCTACCTCCTGGTGCCCCCCATGATGAACCCCATCGTGTATGGGGTGAAAACCAAGCAGATCCGGGTCCAGGTGATGAAATTCCTCTGTGTCCGAGAGGCCTGAGTGCTCGAGGGAGGAGGGCAGCACCCCGCCTCCCACTGCTGTCACATTCCAACCAAATATTAGTAGCCAAATTTATAAACTATTCAAAGGCTTTTAGAACAACAAACCCATTCCAGTCTCCAGGAGGAGACCCATAATATCTCAAAGACAACACTGAGTCAAGTACAAATACAATTTTAAAGGATGCAAACTGTTCCCTAGAATCTCTATGGATAGAAATTCCAGGTATAAAGGGGAAGAGTATCGCACTAGGGCTGTACTATCGTCCCCCTGACCAGGACGGAGAGACTGATAAAGCAATGCTAAAAGAGATTAGACAGGCTACTAAAGTCGGCAACATAATAATAATGGGTGACTTCAATTACCCTAATATTGATTGGGGGAATGTTTCCTCGGGGCGGGACGTGGAGGTCAATTTTCTGGATGCCCTAAATGACTGCTTCCTAGAACAGCTGGTTCTGGAACCAACGAGAGGAGGAGCTATTCTAGATCTAGTCCTGAGTGGCACGCAGGACCTGGTGCAAGGAGTAACTGTGGCGGAGCCACTAGGCAATAGCGATCATAATATGATCACATTTGACATAATTTCTGTAGGGAGAAAGATAAACAAAAGTACAGCAGTAGCATTTAACTTTAAAAAGGGAGACTATGACAAAATGAGGAAACTAGTTAAAAAGAAACTAAAAAGCCCAGTTGCAAGGGCTACAAGTTTGCAAGAGGTGTGGAGGCTGTTTAAAAGTGCCCTTCTGGAAGCCCAGATTAAACGCATCCCGCAAGTTAAAAAAGGAAGCAGGAAGACGAAACGTCTTCCACTGTGGTTAAATGGGGAGGTGAAGGAGGCTATTAGAGCCAAAAAGGCATCCTTTAAGAAATGGAAGGCTAGTCCCAATGAAAATAATACGAAAGAGCATAAACACTGGCAACGTAAATGTAAAGTGTTACTAAGGCAGGTCAAGAGAGATTTTGAAGGGAGGCTTGCTAAAGAGGCAAAAACAAGCAACAAAACCTTTTTCAAATACATCAGAAGCAAGAAGCCTGCTAGGGAGTCAGTTGGGTCATTAGATGACACTGGAGTAAAAGGGGCGCTCAGGGAGGATAAGGACATTGCAGAGAAGCTGAATGAGTTTTTCGCGTCAGTCTTCACCGCAGAGGATTTTGGGGAGGTACCCACGCCGGAGCCTTGCTTTGTGGGCGAGGAATTGGAAGAGCTGCTACAAATCAATTTGATGTTGGAGGATGTTCTAGGGCAAATTGACAAACTGAATACCAACAAGTCAGCAGGGCCAGATGGCATTCACCCTAGAGTTCTGAAGGAACTCAAATATGAAATCGCAGATCGACTGTTAGTCATTTGTAACCTGTCACTAAAATCTGCCACTGTACCCGAGGACTGGAGGGTGACAAATGTAACCCTGATATTTTAAAAGGGATCCCGAGGCGATCCTGGAAACTACAGACCAGTAAGTCTGGTGTCTGTGCCGGGCAAAATGATGGAAACCATCATTAAGGACAGAATCGCTGGGCATGTTGACAAACATGGTTTAATGGGGAAGAGTCAACACGGATTTAGTAAAGGTAACTCATGCCTCACTAACCTGTTGGAATTCTTTCAGGGTGTAAATAAGCATGTGGACAAGGGAAACCCAGTAGATATGGTGTACCTGGATTTCCAGAAAGCATTTTGATAAGGTCCCTCATGAGAGACTCTTGAGAAAATTAAAAAGTCATGGGATAGGATCAGAAACTGCCTGGTTGAAAGATAGAAAACAAAGGATAGGACTAAATGGTCAGTTTTCACAATAGAGAGATGTAAAAAGTGGTGTGTCCCAGTGATCTGTATTGGAACCGGTGCTGTTTAATGTATTCATTAATGATTTGGAAAAGGGCGTTAAGAGAGAGGTGATCAAATTTGCAGACGACACCAAGTTATTCTAAAACACGAGCAGACTGTGAGGAATCTTACGACACTGGGTGCCTGGGCATCTAAATGGTAATTGAGATTTAATGTGGACAAGTGCAACGTGATGCATGTAGGGAAAAATATTCTAAACCATGAGTACACAATGCTGGGTACTAAGCTAGCAGTTACCACTCAGGAAAAGGATCTGGGGGTGGTTGTGGACAATACACTGAAATCCACAGCACAGTGCACAGCAGCAGTCAACAAAGCAAACAGAATGTTAGGAATTAATTTCGGAATGGAATGGAGAATAAAACTGAAGCTGTCCTAATGCCTCTATACAAATCAATGGTGTGATGGCACCTCAAATATTGTGTGCAGTTCTGGCTGCCCCATTTAAAAAAAGACATAGCGGAACTAGAAAAGGTGCAGAGAAGGGCAACAAAAATGATCCAGGGCATGGAAGGGCTCCCGTATGAGGAGAGGCTTGGTAGGTTGGGGCTCTTCAGTTTGGAGAAGAGACGACAGAGGAGATAGGACAGAGGTCTATAAAATCATGAGTGGGGTGGAACTAGCAAACAAGGAGCCGTTATTGACCCTCTCAGCTAGTACTAGAACTCAGGGACGCTCCATGAAACTCATGGATGGCAAGTTTAAAACAAATAAAAGAAAATATTTTTTTCACTCGGCGTATAATTGGGTTGTGGAATCTCCTGCCAGAGGCTGCGGTAAGGGCCAGTACTAGAGCTGAGTTTAAAAGAGGTTGGGACAAGTTTCTGGAAGATCGGTCCATTAGCAGCTCTTAGCCAGACAGGATCAGGGAACATGACGGGAGCTGGGGGAAACAACAGGGAATGGATCCCCCATTGTGACCTGTTGGGTGCTTCTCCCAAGCCACCGTGATTGGCCACTGTCGGAGACAGGATGCTGGGCTAGATGGACCCTTGCTCTGATCCAGTCTGGTACTTCTTATGTTCTTATGTTTCCCTGCACTGGTTGTCTGAGAGAGAGAAAAGATTCACCCCCAAACCCTGCTCCCCTTCTTATCAAATTCTGATCTCCTTTAGGTCTAGCACCCCTTAACCAAGCTTCACCAAATGTCAGAGGTAGGATCTCCATGACAACATCTCCAACGTGTCCAAATTTCATGTTGATAATTTAGATCAGGGGTGGATAACATTTTTCTATCCTGGGAACTACTTTGATCATTAGTACGAGTTCCGAGGGCCGCATGCAAGTTGTGGGTGGGGGGCGCTTAAGGGGTTGGGGGCTCAATAAAAAGAGGGCCCACATTCTGGATCTGTCCCATGGATCTGCCCCCTATTCTTGTGTGCATTTTTCACTGCTTAGAGGAGGGAACTGGATCCAGGGGCCAGAACCAGGAACTGGAAAGAGGCCACATAAAAACTAGCTACAGACCCCACATTTGGCCCCCGGGACTGAGGATTCCCAGCCCTGGCTTAGATAGTCTTGAATTGTTAAAGAGAAAGATTCTCAGGGAAAGCTCTCCCACCTTAGCTACAGACCCACCACTCTCTAATGCACAAAGTGCTTCACAATCCTTATTTAGCTCCCCCCTTCAGTCAGAACCTCTCTGGAAGGTAGATCATTATTACTCCCATTTCACAGATGGGGAACTGAGGTCAAGAGAGCGTGATTTGCCCAAGGCCACCCAGCAAGCTTATGGATAGGACAGGATTCGAACGTTGGTCTCCCAAACCCAAGCCCCAGCAACCTATTCACTAGGCTACCCCGGCTGGCCAAATATCTCCCAGGGATGGTTCAAGGTTGCTCCACCCCAGTGCCAGGCGATGAATCATGCATTGTAACCAGCTCCTTTCTGCCCTGATGGTTCTGCTGCCCCTCGTGCTGTGATGGGCCCCAGGAGACTGAATTTGGGATCCTTCTGCACCAAGGGGCGTGCAGACTGGCTACTGCACTTACCAGGGTGACACTTTCCTCAGCTCTTCTCTCGTCAGGGAGGGTATCACCGGCTCTCAAAGGGGGGGAGGCCCCTCCAGCTCTAAAGCCCTTAGAAAAGGGGCACGGATGAACTGTTGCTACAGGAAAGACTAGAAACCAGCATTCACTGATACCAGCTGCACATTGTTAAATCCCCTAGTGGCAACCAATCCCATGCACTGACTGACACCTCTTCCATCCAGCAGGGGGCTGGACCTTCCCCCCCCCCCCCCCCCCCC
>QEPC01003066.1:51329-62610 GCA_003113815.1 Sphenodon punctatus | reverse complement strand
CTGAATGTTTGTTTGTCTTCTCCCATGTCTCTCCCGCTGTCCCCTCTCCTTGTCTCCCCCTCCTTGTCTTTTAGATTGTAAGCCACAGGTAGGGACCGCAGCTGATTGTATGTTCTGTACAGCGCCAGGTTGTTACTGGCGCTTTATAAATGTTTAATAATAATAATAATAATAATAAAGAGACGACTGAGAGGGGATGGGATAGAGGTTTATACAATCTGGAGAGGAGTGGAACAAGTAGATCGGGAACGGTTATTGACCCTATCAAGTAGCCCCTAGAACTAGGAGACACTCCATGAAACTAACAGGTCGCAGATTTAAAACAAATAAAAGGAAGTCTTTTTTCACTCAGCGCACAATTAAATGGTGGAATTTGTTGCCAGAGGAGGTTGTCAAGGCCAGCAGTGTAGCTGGGTTTAAACAAGGAGTGGATAATTTCTCGGCGAATAGGTCCATTAACAGCTATTAGCCAAGTAGATTACAAGTTGGGAACGTCTTACTATTGGGAGCAGGGAGTGACCAGCAGGGAATGGATTGCCCATTGTGACTGCTGATGCTTCTCCCATGTGATCGAAATGGGCCCCTGTCAGAGACAGGATGCTGGGCTTGATGGACCATTGGTCTGACTCAGTAGGGCACGACTTATGTTCTTAAGGTTCCGTAGGCTGAGACTTGCCAAAGGCCCCCCAGGGAGTTAATGGCTAGGGCAGAATTCGAACCCTGCCTTCCCAGGTCCAAGTCCAGAATCTTATCCTGTACAGTATGTCACACTGGCTCTTCAGATGGGGTTGCTACTAGAGCCAAACAAGCAGCCATTTTTTTTCTCGTGAGAATTCTCGTGAGTTCAGGGACCAGGATCAATTTTCCGGTAATTGTCCAAGCCCAGGGCAAAATTTGTAAAATAAATAAAGAGGTGGAGTCAGCGCACAATGCCCAGAATGACCACTGCCCTTAACCGAAACGATGGCAATAGTGTTGCTGCCATTTTGGTTAAGGGTGGGGGCCATTTGCCAATGCGCGGTGATTTTTTGATTTTTTCATTTCTCACCGAGCATTCAGCAAGAAATCGCAGGCATCCTGAGATTCTCGGTTTATCCCAAGATGAACTGGGAACTGGTATTTCGGCAAGTTTACTCGATTGGGCTAAATCTCGTTTCAGCCCTGGTTGTGACTGACCCAGTTTCTAGTCACTGTGCTTATAGATCCCTTGTTTCTCCCTCTGTTCCCCTTCCTAAGTCTCTCCCCCAGCTCCTGTCTCTCAGATTGTAAGCCCTAGGGGCAGGGACCGTGTCTATTTTATTACTTTGTAAAGTGCCAGGTACACTGCTGGCACTATATAAATGTTTGTTAATAATAATAATAATGTCATTGTTTCTGTCTGGGGTCAAAGATGATAATCAAGTCTCCAAATGGGGCCATGCAAGAAAACGCTTGGGAACCGCTGCCTTGCATACTGCTCCCCCTTAGGCAGGAGCCCGCCAGCGTCCCGGCCCATGCACAGACACATTGAGCTGGAGTTGGAAGCAGCACCCAGCAGCGGTTCTCCCTTGGGATGGGAAATGGATTTCAAGGACGGCACGACTCAGCACTGAAAGGCGAGTCACTTTCAGCAAAACAAGGACAAACTAGCTGCAAAGGAAAGGTCAGTAATTATTCTAGCTGCATTTATTGACTGATTCAGATTTATAATCTGCCCTATCGCAAGGGCTCAGGGCAGATAAGAACACATAAAAATAACATGCAAAATCAATGTAAAACAAAACAATCAATAATTAAATATACAACTTAAAACTCTCATCAAAATAGCCCTTAAAGACTGAAAACTCCTTTCTCTGGTATGTTTAAAACTTGCCAGCGGTACGGAGAGGTGGCTCGAGAGAGACAAAGCTCTCAGTCTAGCCAATGTGGGAGTCAAAAAATCCAGTTTTATCTCAGCATTTTCCTAATCCTCAAACTGTTTGGTCTCTTCTCCGTCCAAGAGTTTTTTTCAATTTCAAACTGTTTGCACAATCCCCCTCTCCTCCCCGAGAGGTTCCCCAAGGGGCTCATTTCTGTATCCCCCGGCTAACGGCCCATCAACCTCTGGCAGGGCTTAGATTCCTGTCTCATTGCAGCCGGAATCATTAAGGGAACTCATCAAGGCCCAGATTTTAAAAAGATACATAGATATTCATTTTCTTTATAACTTTTACATCATCACCTTGACTCAGATGGCATCACGCCCAAAAGCTATGCCCTTCCAAGGGATGACGTACCTATGCTTTGAAGACACCACAGAGCTATATTATTAGCATTTCACATTTTTCATGTTGGAACTCACAGATACAAACATTTATAAAATGGATCGAACTCAGCAGAAATTTTGGCCCGACACAAGTATGACAAGGTGCACAGTCTGTCATCACGGCTAGTGAAGAGTTGGCCAAGCTCCTGACCAGCTGAGCTGGCAGCTGCTGCAAGAGAGATTGGAGTCATGAATGGGAGGAAGCGTGTCCATGGGGCAACTTCCCTGCCATGTTAAACCTTGCTTTTCCCTTGCCGGGAGACAGTTTGAGAGCCCTCTGGATGGTTTCGCGGATCTTCTTGGTCCTCACGCCGTAGATGATGGGGTTCATCATGGGTGGAACAAGGAGGTAGATGTTGGCGATGAGGATGTGAACACGTGGAGCCACGCTGTGACCAAACCGGTGAGTCAGGAAGGAGAAGAACGCTGGAGTGTAAGACACCAGGATGACACAGACATGGGAGGTGCAGGTACCGAGTGACTTCAGACGCGCCTCTTTGGTGGGAAGCAGGAAGACAGTCTGGAGGATCAGGATGTATGACAAGACAATGAGGATGAAGTCCACCCCTCCGGTTAGAAAGGCGACCGTCAGGCTGTAGGCTCGGGTGGTCCTGGTGTCCGCGCAGGCCAGTTTCACCAGCGCCATGAACTCGCAGTAGGTGTGAGCTATGACGTTTGTCCTGCAGTACGGAAGCCCTCTGAGCAGGAAGGGGTGTGGGCTCAGGAGTATGACCCCTCGGAACAGAATCACCAGCCCTATCTTGGCGATGACCGTGTTGGTCAGGATGGAGGAGTGTCTCAGGGGTTTGCATATTGCCACGTAGCGATCAAAGGCCATGGCCAGGAAGAACCCAGACTCCATGGTGGAAACAGAGTGGATCAGGAAAAGCTGGGCCAGGCAGGCGTTGATGTGTATGTTTCTGTCCTTGAACCAGAACAGGCTGAGGATTTTGGGCAGGATGGTGGTGGAGACCACCAGGTCGGCGAGGGCCAGCATGGAGAGGAATAGGTACATGGGCTCATGGAGGCTCGGCTCGGTCTTGATAATCACCAGGAGGCAGCAGTTCCCTAGAAGGGAGAGGATGTAGATGGTGCAGAAAGGGATGGAGATCCAGATGTGCGCGGCTTCCAGCCCCGGGATGCCCACGAGGATGAAGGTGGAGGGGTGGAGAAGGCTCTGGTTGGAAGCGGACATGGTGGGTTGGGCGTGTGGGGTCTGCTCGGTTACCGGGCCTGGCAGCTCCCTGCTCCTGTCAACAAACATGATAATGTTTAGAAATTAGAGGCTACGAGCTCACAGAATTGGCACATTCTCAACGATAGCTGTAGAAGATCCTCCCTAAGTGTCTGGTAGGAACCAGATCAGAACTGACACATCGGTAACCCTGTGTCCATTCTCGTGTCGACACTGCAAAAGGAACAGGAAAGACTAGAGAGAGTTCAGAGCAGAGCCACAAGAACAAACTATGGGCTGGTCAGCAAACCACAAGATGCCGTCAATGGCAGCTGGTCCTGAAATCTATGAGAGGAGGAGCTACTTCGGAAATAGTACTGATACTAGCCCTGCTGCATCTGGCTTCACGGTCACGCTCCAAAAAGGAAGAGGAAAATCTGGACAGAGTGCAAAAAGAACCACCAAAATGATCTAGGGGTTGGCCAAGCAAAGAGAGTTTTAAAAAATCTCCATCTGATCTATTCACGGAAGCGAAGGTGGGAAGGTGGTTGTGAGCTGCGTCAGGAACAAAGGCCCTTCTTCCGAGGCCCAGGAGGAAGGTGCTGACCAGTCATGAGCAGCGGGTTGAGAATGTCAAGGCAGTTGGGAGTTGAAGAGAAAGAGATTATGGAAGAATAGAATTCATCATTCTAAGGCAATAGAAAGAGAAATAGTCGGGAAGGCCCGATGGTTAGATAGATTTGTTAACAGAGCCTGGCAGCTCCTTGAGGAAATGATATTGGAAGGTCAGCTATAGTATCTCAAGGCAAAGGACTGACTGAGAATAAAGGGACTAGAGGAAGATACCAATGTGGTTGTGCACAGACTGGGTTTTTACCAGGCTGAAAATTAAAAGAGAGAGAGAGAGAGACACAGCCAGTGTAGTCTAATGAATAAGCACCTGGGAGACCTGGGTTCAAATCCCATTTTAGCACCAAACTCACCAAGGTGAAAACCGACGTTACACTAACACTGTTTTAACATGCCTTCTGCGTGTTGCACCGATACAGCCCTGCAACAGGCCCAAGAGATGTGAAAGTGGAGTTAGGGTTCGTCTGGTCTTGGGCAAATCACTCTCCCAGTTTCAATTCTCTGCCTATAAAGGATCTCAAAGAGTCCTTCGCTACCTTGAATGATACAGGTTGACAGGGTCTGGTGAACTGCATCTTGGCTCCTTTGCTAACATGGAGCGAACCACCGCCAAAGTCCCAACGGGAATAATAATAATAATTATTATTATTATTATTTGAGCCCATTGGTTCTAGTTCTGCCCTCAGGGGCAACAGAGAACAAGTCTTTGCCGTCCTCTCTGCGACGGCCCTTCAGAGATTTGAAGACGGCGATCCTGTCTCCCCTCAGTCCTCTCTTCTCTAGGCTAAACACACCCGGCTCCTTCAACCGTTCCTCACAGAACTTGGTTTCCAGACCCCAGACCCTCTTTGTCTCGCTCCTCTGAACCCGTTCCAATTTGTCAATGTCCTTCTTAAAATGTGGTGCCCGGAACTGGACACAGGACTCCAGGTGAGCTCTGACCCACACAGAATAGAGTGAAACTATGACTTCTCATGACCTGGACACGACGCTTCTGTTAATGCAGCCTAGAACTGCATTAGCCTTTTTAGCTGCTGCATCGCCCTGCTGACTCGTGTTCAGCTTGTGATCAACTACAACCCCCAGATCCTTTTCACACGTCCTGCTGCCGAGCCAGGAACCCCACATCGTCTACTTGTGCATTTGATTTTTCTTACCTAAATGCATTTATCTCTGTTGAATTTCATTTTGTTAGTTTTGGCCCAGCTTTCCATCCTGTCAAGATCATTTTGATTGGGTACCCAGAAACCTCAAAAGTTGGTGACTTCTGGTGCCAATTTTTCAATTTTCCAGTTACCAATCAGTATATCAGGTTGGAAAACCAAAAAATCGGGATGGAAATTTAAATAAATCAGGACTGGAGGTGTATTTTTCCCAGGACCAGAAGTTGATATTCTGGGCTAGGAAATCAATAAACAGGTGTCAGAAGTCAATAAATCAATAAGGAAGTTATCATTCTAGGGAGAGTAGTCGACATTCCAGACATCAGGTACCTGAATCGGATTGCAAGCCCGGTACCGGATGTTGTCGTGTGGATTTGAGTTCTGGATATTCAACAGGTAAGCCTGTTTTGGGGGGTACTCATTTCAACTCTAATCCTGATAAGAAAGCTGGGCTGAAAGGAACTCCCATTCAATGGGATGGAAAGCCGCCCTCGGTGATAACTGACGATTGGTATTGAACTGGGAGGAGGTAGCAAGTGGACTCCTCCACACGTCTGTCCTGGATCCGGTCCTCTTTAACATTTTCATTAATGCTTTGAAGGGACAACTGGCTAATCAAATCAATAGCCCTGCAGAGAAGGTTCTTGGAATTACGAATCTCCATTCCCATCCCGCGCTGTTCTCCTCCATCCAGTCTCGTAACACTGACTGACTTGCTGACAACTCTGCTTGGATGCCTCACCGCCAACTGGAGCTTAATCTGGCCAAGACCAAACTCCTCAACTTCCCCCCCAAAATGTTCCCCTCCTACTTCTCTCTCAATTTCCATTGAGGGAGTCCCCATCCAGCCGGTCCCTCAGGCCCGTAGCCTGGGATTCATCTTCGACTCCTCCCTCTCCTTTATGCCTCAGATCCAGGCTCCAAATCCTGTCGCTTTGCTCTGTACAATATTGCTAAAATCTGGCCCTGCCTTCCTGTTGCCACCGCAAAATCCCTAGTCCGTGCTCTAGTCCTCTCTCGCCTCGACGACTGCAGCTTCCTCCTTACTGGCCTCCCTTGCTCGCCCACCTCATCTCCATTCAACGCTCCGCAGCCAAAATCATCCCCTTTGCCCATCACTTTGCCCATGTACAGCCCCTCCACTCCGCCCTGCACCGGCTCCCTCTACGGGAACGCGTTCAGCACAAGCTCCTGGGCTTCACCTTCAAGGCTCTTCATGGCTTTGCTCCCCCGTCTCTCTCCGCTCTTGTATCCAGCCACACTCCTGCCTGGGCGCTTCGCTCCTCCTCTGCCCCCACCCTTGCCTGCCCACAACTCCCCTTCTCTCTTGCTGCCCCTCATGCCTGGAACTCCCTCCCAAGATACATTCACTGCGCTCCCTCCCTCCCAACTTTCAAATCCCTCCTGAAAACCTGCCTCTTCTGTCAGGCTTTCCCTAGCTTGTCATGAGTAAAATTTCATTCTCTTCCCGCCCCTCGGTCAGAATCTCCCCCATAACTAAGTGAAGCAAGTGCACCTACAACTTCTCAGTCTCATGAATGTATCCTTGATGCCCCGGATAGATTCTTCACACAAATACTGCCCTGAGGCAGCCCACAGTAGCAGCAACCGAAAAAGGATAGGGGAAATAACAAAGTATATTTATTCTAATGCATGGGAAATACCATGCATGATGTATGCTGTAAAGTCTATAAAATTCTCTACAGAAATAAAACCCTGATTGTATAAACCAATAAAAATAACAATACCATTTGTGTATTATACAGATATTAGGCATCATAAGCAAAAAAACAAACACGTTTCAGGGGAAACCCCTTCTTCAGTGTAATGATACTTTAAAAACCACAAATGGGCATTGCAAACAAACAGACTAGATAGAGAGATTTAGCATAGTTGTCTCCAATTTAAACAAATCATTTTTGCAACTCCCACCCATGTATCCACTAGTATACCTTGCGCCGACTTGGGTGTTACTCACACCCCGTTACAAGTCAAGGCAGGGGGGAAGAGAAGGATGAAAAGCCACCCCCAAGTGGGACTCTCAGTGGCAATTCTACTACAAACAAAGAAAAAATAAAGAGCAAGTTAGTGAGTTCTCCCCCACTTCCCCATGCTCTGATGCAAAAATCCATTGGAGTATGCTTAAAAACTCACAATCCTTCCCTTCTCATCTGCTGCAGTGTTCATCCATGTGCAATGTACTGCTGCTCCTCGCGAGAGCCTGCTGTCACCAGGATCGGGGTCCCCCTCTCTCTCTAGGCTGTCCCCCGAATGCCCACTAGGCCAGCCGCAACCCAGTTGCCTGGGCCCACATGGGTTTCCAAGTGATCAGAAACCCTCACCGCAATCAGGGAGCTTTCGGAGATCCGCACCCCCAGAAAAACCTCCCCTTGTTCTCCCAACCCAGCCGTAACTCAGAGAACCTTCTCTGGCCACCTGTAGCTTGGAAGACTTCGCAGTGGGGGTGTCATATAAAAAGGTCCGTCTAGGTTCTCACCTAGATAGAGAACCCCCTTAATGAACCCCCCAAGGCCGAATAAACACATAAGCACGCTAGGCTTGGTTATAAAACATATATTGAGTCCCTACAAGTACAAGGCTGTTGATCAGATGGTGCAAGTCAATGAATCAATTATAAAACCAACGCATTCTAAAATACACTGAGGTTCCCTAACTGTCCCCTTACCCTGAGGCTCAGTCCAGATTGAGTCAGTGCTTCTCAGCCTGGCTGTTGAGGCCGGGCTCAGTTCTTTCAGAGAACTGGAAAGTCTCTAGTTCATGACTGTATGAACTGTATCTGGTGCGGCGGCTGCGCCCATACATCGCCAGACCCGACCTGGCCACTCTCATCCATGCCTTCGTTACCTCGAGGCTCGACTACTGCAACGCGCTCTACGTGGGGCTTCCCTTGATATTGGTTCGGAGGCTGCAGCTGGTGCAGAATGCGGCGGCCTGTCTCCTTACGGGGACGGGTCGCTGTGAGCACATTACACCAGTGCTCGGTTCTCTGCACTGGCTGCCTATAGCGTACCCTACCGAGCCAAGTTCAAGGTGTACAAAGCCCTATAGTCTCGGCCCCTCTTATCTCGGGTACCGCCTTGCCTTCTGTGACTCAGGACGGATCCTCCGATGCACTGGGGGCACCTATCTGGAGGTTCCCCGTGTAAGGCGGGGGGGTCACCATGGAGAGGGCGTTCTCGGTGGTCGGGCCACGGTTGTGGAACTCCCTTCCGAAGGAAGCCCGCCTGGCCCCGGGTCTGCTCGCCTTTCGGCAGGCATGCAAGACGTGGCTGTTAGCCCAGGCCTTTGGAGGGGAGGGGGAGGAGGGAGGGGTAAATGGGGGAGATTGGTGGGGTGGGGAATTTGGGGGAATTGGAGGGGAGGGTTTGGGTTTTTAAAATTATTTTAAAATTGATGTCGGTTTTTAATGTATTTTATTGTTTTATTGTATTGTTAACCACCCCGAGATACCGTGGACATGAGGGGGCGGCATAGAAATGCCAAGAAATAAATAAATAAAATAAATAAATGAATGTGCAGCCTCTCTTGCAAGCTGCTCACACTCCGTTGGTCAATATGGAAGAATGTCTCTCAAGCTCCTGTGTCTTCACCTTGTTTGCAGGGGGCTCAGGTCACTTCCTCCTGCTTCTCTATTGTTATTTCAATGTCCTTGCAGGTGGGTGGCCATCCCCCCTCCTCATCAGTCACCTGGGTAACTGAGGGCTTGTTTTGCCTGACAATGGGTTTTCCTGTCCCTCTACCTTGCCAAGCCAGTTCAGCAAGGTGATAAGGCTCACAATCTGCTAATCTTAGTAGCCAAATTCACCCACAGTACCCCCACTTCTGTGTCCCATTACCCCAAATGTCTGTGTTGCCCCCGTTCCCCCATGACACCTGCTAAGATGAGAGTTACGCAAGTCTGTCTGCCAGCCCTTAAATCAGTCCTGCAGATTCAATCCCCAATCCCCTGTGGATCCCATGGGTGCACTCCCCTTCCAATGTTCAATCAGGCTACTGCAGAGACCTTGTCTCCGTGTTGTCTTTCCGCAGCAGATCAGGAAATTCCATGTTTTCTTCAATACGTCAGGAAATTCCAGGGGAGGCAAAATCCATTCTCCTTGCAGGTAATGGATTTCTCCAAACAATCATATGGGAAATTACCACAATGGCCAAATTATAGCCTGCTGCTAGGCATCCACATAAAGCAGTGAATTAACCATTTAAAAAGCTAGTCAACATAGCTGAGTCATTATAACAAGCTGCCCACTCACACATCTACTGAGCAAAGCACATGCAGTTGATCATATATGGTAGTCTAGTAAGGGTACAAACAAAAACAAAATACCCTAAATTAAAGTATAAACACCATGTAAGAAAGCTGCTGAGGAAACCCTGAAGAGAAAACAGAGCACAGCAGACTAACGTAAGACATACAGCCCATTTATTCTCCTCATTGAGGCCTCCTGGTAAATGTCCCTAATCTATCAATCCAGTCTACCTCCCTCCTCTGTAACTGTTTGATGTGTCCATCCTTCAAGGGGACTGTTTCTAGACACAGAAACCCAAGGTCTTGTTCCCTGTGTCCTTCTTCAGCAAAATGTTTCACCAAAGGTTCCTTAACCTTCTGCCTCCTTATATTGCTAAGGTGCGCCATCATTCTAGTCTTCAGCATTCTGGAGGTGTAGCCCACATATATCAAATTACATGGACACATGATGAGATAGATGACTGATACAGTCCTACAGGTGGAGAAATGTAGAAATCTAAATTTCCTTTCTGTTCTGGGGTGGCAAAATTCCATCATGGGCAGACTCAGTGGGCAAACTGAACAGTTACCACACCTGAAGTGACCTGTCGGCGATGTGTTATGTCCCAACACCAGGGATCTCTGAATTCCCCTAGTCGGTAATCCAACATCCCGTTGTATGGCAATATCAGTGTGGACCAATAGGTCCCTAATAGAGTTGGTTTTTTTCATAGTAAACATAGGTTTGTCGTTGCAACCTGGCACATCCTCAACTATATGCCAGTGTTTGAGAATAGCTTTTTTTATTTCCCTAGAGCCAGGACCGAACGTCAAAGAACACACTATCCTATTACCTGGTTGCTTCACTTTAGGTAGCAACAAAGATTCACTAGTCAATTGCATGACCCTAAATAAGCCCTTTCTCAGTGCCCTTTCCGGGTATCCCCTCTCCCTCAAGTTGGCCAAACATTCATTCGCCTGTTGGAGAAAAACTGATTCTGAACTGCAATTATAAACTGGCTATAAGGAAGATTTTCCTTTAAGTGCTTTGAGTGATTACTGGTAAAGTTCCGGTGTGAATTCACATCTCTCCCTTTCCTGTACAGCCTAGTATGGATGGTCCCTTGTCTATGTTCAATCAAAATATCCAAAAAAGCTGATCACTTGAGAGCTATATTTAAATCAAACTGAATGCTTGCACAACACTCATTCAGATAATTATGGAAATTGCACAGTTCTATACTTCCAATCCACAGAAAGAACAGGTCATCAATATATCTCTTATACAAAAAGATTTGGTCAAAAACCCAATTCATATCTCTATCATAAACATATTGGTTTTCGCAATGTCCCATAAACAGATCGGCCACCCACCCCATTGCAACCCCAGTTATTTGCTGATACAATTGTTGGTCAAATGCAAAGTAGCTCCTAATGAATACCAACTACACAATCTGCATTAAAAATGTGGCGTTGGGATGATGGTTCGTTCTCAACCGGAGTGTCTCCTCAATCACCTCCAAAGCACTATTTTGAGGAATGTTGGTATACAAGGACAAGACATCCATGGTGACCAAGATCAACTGGTCTCTGACTGAGTTAAGTCATCCAGGACCAGGGCCCCGAGTCTTCTGCGCTTCTGCGATTCGCGGAATTTTTGCAGAATCCTGCCCTAGGCAGGATTATCGCAGAAACTGGGGAAATCCCCGCGGAATTTCCCTTCCTTGTCAGTGAGTCAATCCAGGACCTGCTTTATTCAGGCCACAAGCCAATCAGGGGCTTGC
>QEPC01003066.1:20280-46656 GCA_003113815.1 Sphenodon punctatus | reverse complement strand
CGGGGGGGGGCTGCCGGGGGAGGAGACCCTGCTCGGGGAAGCAGGTTGGACTAGATGCTGGACAAGCGTCTGTCTGGGGGGGGCGCAGCCAGGGGAGGAGACCCTGCTCGGGACAGCAGGTTGGACTAGATGACCCTTGAGGTCCCCTCTTGGGGTCGATGTTCCTAGGAGTCACCGAGTGGCTCTGGAGGAGCAGACTTTGTCCAAAGAGATCTCTGGGACGTAGGTTCAGTGATGAGAGTGATGGGCCTGAAGCTCCCGTTAACATTATGGGCTCAAAGCATGAGAGGACAGGACACCCCTGCACCTGGCTCTTGAACATGAATACCCAGAGTCGGCCATGAGAGCTAAGCAAAGCCGGCACGGCTGCTTGTGGGGAACATGGGAGCAGAGAGAGGAAACTGATTCAACAAGCAGAAAAACAGACTTAGGAGCAAGGCTGTTTAAACAAAGATGCATTCATAAAAGTGTCATCTATTTAGGGCTGCATAGACGCACATTTTTCCAGGACAGTTATGAAAAATGCATGGTGCAGGGCCTGCATTGGTGCCTTGGGTCGGCATGCAGGCCCTGCAACATGCATTTTACATAAATGTCCTGGGAAACTGTGCCTATCTCGCAACCCTATCTCTGTTCCAGATAATGGAGAACTGGCTTCCAGGGCAGACGTCTAGGTTGGTTGGTCATCTTGGGCCGAAAGGGAACGAGTGGGGTGAGTTTGGACGACCCAAAAGAAGGGAGGAGAAAGGCGACGTTCTATGGACTGAGGGGAACAGGGAAGAGCAGCGCTTGGAATCCCCCGTTCGGAGTGATGATCACCCCAGGATCGGCCTTCGGCCACTCTCCCCTGGCTGCTTTGCGGATCGGCGGGAACGGATTCTGAATCATTTGTTAACTAAAGCAAAGCAGCTGGAATGAGTGTGTGTGACGGTCTCCGCGGCACCACGAGCCCCCTCTGGCCACTGCCAAATATAAAATCTGGGGTGACACCAAGAGGACAGAGCCAAGCGTTCGTGGAAACCCAGCCAAACCAGACCCCCCACCCCCCCGCTCGCTCCCCTGGAGAAAGCTACAGAGGTCTGTCTCAGACGGGCACTCCACGGGGCGTCAGGCGAGAGAGACTAAAATACTCTGACCCCCCCACCCCGGCACCGCCCTGAGGGACACAGAGAGCCACACGTCCCTTTGCAAAGCTTTGGGCCCCTCACTGACTCTCCCTGCCCCTTCTGTCCAGTTAAAGGGGAATGAAACCCTTCCATCCAAACCTGCGCCCTCAGCTGCCTGCCCCGCTCGGAGCTCCCTGCCCCTTGCTAGGACCAGTTTGGCATTGCCCCTTGGCCCAGGTTCTCATACTGAGGATCGTTTCTGGGCTCCCAGTCCCTGCACGTACCTGCGTCTGTCTCAGCAGAAAGGGGAGGGGGCCCCCCCAGCCAGCCAGGCCGGACAGGCAGCCTGAGTGACTCTCTGGGAAGAGCCGGCAGATGGAACCAACAAGCAGGGAGGTTTTATAGCCATCGCTGTGGGGTCACAGTAGGATTCCTGCATCATCTGGGATCCGCAAGGCAGCAGAGACCCAGGTGCTGAGGCAGAGTCTCCTCTGCCCCCAGGGATGAGGCTGCAGAGCCCAGGGGGTGAGGACAAGTGTACTGCAGATGGAATCAAGGGCTTTCCAAAGATCATTAGCCCATCTGTCGGGGTGGGAGGGACACAGAGCGTGCCGGGCATCAGAGACGGGGGCCTCTTCTCCCAAAAACGTTCTTGGGTTCTCCGAGGGCGCGAAGACGTGGGCACGCTCTCTGCTGTGTGAATTGCCCGTCGCCGGACGCACTTGGCTCCTGGACCTGAGATTACCCCACTGGGCTACAGGAAGAGCCATAAATAAGGGCGCAGGAGGGGGGGCCCTTCACACGGGAGGGGAAGGGCAGGGAGCTGCTCTCACCTTCCTGCACAGACACACGCAAAGCCTCCTCCCTTCTCCCCACTCTGCTGAAGCTGGAACCTAGTCCTGTCCTGATCAATCTAGAGCCCTCAGACTGAAAGGGGCCTCATGAGGCCTCTAATTCAGCCAGTGACACTAATGCAGCCTTTGCCAAACCCAAACTGTCTGCACAGAAAAATCCACCCACAAGAAGAGACAGAGCCTAGAATAGAAATCTGCCACACATGGAGGACCTGTCAGAGACTCCTTGGAGAGAGGCGGGCACTGGCTGGCAGCTGTTGGGATCCCCCAGCCTGTACTTGTGCATTGGATTTTTCTTACCTAGCATAAGAACATAAGTAGTGCCATACTGAGTCAGACCAATGGTCCATCAAGCCCAGCATCCTGTCTCCAACAGTGGCCAATCTCGATCACATGGGAGAAGAACCAACAGTCACAATGGACAATCCATTCCCCGTTGTTCACTCCCAGCTCCCGACAGTAAGAAGTTCATCCCGTNTCATGTGTGATAGATAGCACGCTGTGCGCGATGATAGGGCCCTAAGTGTTTGGGCACGCATTGGCTCCGCCTACTGTTGCCCTGGCTCCACCCCTAGGCTAGGCTCCACCCCTATTTTCGCCAGCCTTATTGACCCACCAACCTCAAAACCCACCAGCCGCCACTGGTTCAAGGGGCTGGTTTTAACCTGTAAAGAAGTTCATCCCGTAAGCTACTTGGTTAATAGCCATTAATGGACCTACTCTCCAAGAACTTATGAAGACCTTTTTTAAACCCAGCTATACTACTAGCCTTGACAACGTCCTCTGGCAACAAAGTCCAGAAGTTAATTATGTGTTGAGTGAAAAAGTACTTCCTTTTAGTTGTGTTAAATCTGCCGGCAGCTAGTTTCATGGAGTGTCCCCTAGTTCTAGTGCTATTTGAGAGGGTAATAACCGCTCCCGATCTACTCGTTCCACCCCACTCAAGATTTTATAAACCTCTATCCTGTCCCCTCTCAGTCTTCTCTTCTCTGAGCCGAAGAGACCCAGCTTGTCAAGCCTCTCTTTGTACAGAAGCCGTTCCATACCCTTTATCATTCTCATTTCTCTGCACCTTTTCTAGTTCAGCGATGTCTTTTTTGAGATGGGGCGACCAGAACTGCACACCATGGGTGTTTTTACAGACACATTTCTCCTGCATGTTTGCTGTTACATCCTGAACTTTCTGTGTGTCTAAATAACTCACCCAGATCTCAAACATCCGGCTCTTTGAACTTCTGCGTAGAACTTCTCCCAGAACGTTTGTGTGTAAAAGGTTCTTCTGGGAAACTGCTTTGCTCCACGCAGCTGTGCTCACTTGGCAGCCCCTCACGTCTACAGCTGCAGCTACTTTAGGCTGCCTGCCCTCAGGGCAGTGTGTGTGACTGTGTAAAGAATGCATCCAGGAACTGCCTCAGGTCAGTGTGTGTGTGAAGGATGCATCTGGAACTTACTTGTGGACTTGTAAACCCAGAAGATTGAAAGACCAGCACTTTAAGGTGTGTGTAAAAATGCCCAATATTCAAGGTGTGGTCTCACCATAGATTTGTATAGAGGCATTACGATATTCTCAGCTTTATTCTCTATCCCTTATGAATAATTCCTAACAGTCTGTTTGCTTTTTTGATGGCCATCGCCATCCACTGAGCTGAGGATTTCAATGTTTTGTCCACACAAAAGACTCCAAGATCTTTCTCCCGAGTGGTAACTCCTAATTTAGAACCCAGCACTCTGTCCATAAAGTTTGGATTGTTTTTCCCTACGTGCATCACTTTGCACTTGTCCACATTAAATTTCTTTTGCCATTTAGATGCCCAGGCACCCGGTCTCACAAGATCCCCCTGCAGTTCTTCACCGTCTGCTCGTGTTTTAACTACCTTGAATAACTTGGTGTCGTCTGCAGGTTTGATCCCCTCACTCTTAACACCCTTTTCCAGATCATTAATGAATCAATTAAACAGCACCGGTCCCAATACAGATCCCTGAGGCACACCACTTTCTACATCTCTCCATTGTGAAAACTGCCCATTCAGTCCCACTCTTTGTTACCGATCCTTTCGCCAGCTCCCGGTCCACAATAGGGCACTGCCTCCTATCCCATGAATGTTTCATTCAAGAGTCTCTCATGAGGGACTGTATCAAACACTTTCTGAATGCAGAGCTTTACATTTACTCACGGGCCGTGGCAGCATGGGGGTGAGTGTGCGCCGCGGTCCGTGTGCGGTGGGTCGGGGGAGGGCGCACACCCATCCCCCCCCACACAGAGGCTCCTCCGTTGTTTCCGGTGCCTCCGTGTACGGGGATACGTGCACCCGCCCCCCTCTAGGATTTACAAGGGCGGCACCCACCCTGCGTGGGCTAGTGTGGGTGCCACCCATGTAAAAGGGCTTCCGCTGAACTTCATTTTGTTCGTTGCAGACCAGCTTTCCATCCTGTCAAGATCATTTTGAATTTTATTTCTGTCTTCTCAGGTGTTTGCGATCCCTCCCAGTTTTGTGTCATCTGCAGATTTAATAAGCATCCCCTCTCCTCCGTCACCTAGGTCATTAATAAGCATGTTGAACGGCACCGGGCCCAGGACTGAGTCCTGAGACACCCCCACTCGACACCTCCCTCCAGATTGGTGGGGAGCCATTGATGAGCGCTCTTTGGGGACGGTTCTTCAAACAGCTGTAAATCCACCTACATCTAGCCCACATTTAACCAGCTTGTCCAATCCTGGACAACTAGCAACCCTGCCCCACCCCCCTCCGCGCTTCTCAGGAGAGAGGGGGGTTGGCAGGGGAAGGAGCAGAAAGTGTGAAGAGTCAGCACGGAGCATACTATTAAGAACATGGGAAATGTCAAACTGAGTCAGACCAATGGTCCATCAAGCCCAGCATCCTGTCTCCGACAGGGGCCCATTTCAATCGCATGGGGGAAGCACCAGCAGTGCCAATGGGCAATCCATCCCCTGCTGGTCACTCCCTGCTCCCGACAGTAACCAGTTCCCATCTCGTCATCTACTTGGTTAATAGTCTTTAATGGGCCTATTCGCCAAGAACGTATCCGGTCCTTTGTTAAACCCAGCGATACGACTGGCCCTGACAACCGCCTCAGACAACAAATTCCACCATTTAACTGTGCGTTGAGTGAAAAAAATACTTCCTTTTATTTGTTTTAAATCTGCCAGCAGCTAGTTTCATGGAGTGTCCCCTAGTTCTAGTGCTATTTGAGAGGGTCAATAACCATTCCCGATCTACTCGTTCCGCCCCACTCAAGAGTTTATAAACCTCTCTCACGTCCTCGCTCAGTCTTCTCTTCTCCAAGCTGAAGAGACCCAGCCCATCCAGCCTCTCTTCGTACGGGAGCCATTCCGGACCCTGGGTCATTTTGTTGCCCTTCTCTGCACCTTTTCTAGCTCTGTTATATCTTTTCTGAGCTGGAGCAACCAGAACTGCACACGATAGTCAAGGTGCGGTCGCACCATTGATTTATAGAGAGGCATTATGATAGTTTCAGTTTTATTCTCTGTCCCTTTATATTCGTCCGTCGTCATCATCACCATGTTTATATAGTGCCCCCTGCCATGGAAATCGGAGCGCTTCACAGCGAACCAATTAACACAACTTTTAATCCTCACAACAACCCTGTGGGATAGGTCAAGCTGGGAGAACATTGTGACTGGCCCAAGCTCAGCTGGTGAGTTTCTGGCTAAAGCAAGACTAGAACCAGGGTCGCCCTTATCTGCCAATATGAGTGCTGCACAGTTAGCCATTACACACTGGTAGTATAATAATAATAATAATAATAATAATAATAAATATTGTGCCCCTACCGCCCACCAAATGGCACTCGGAGCACTTCACAAGGTAAAAAATATGATAAAACAATATAAAATCTATTCAAAA
This sequence comes from Sphenodon punctatus, assembly GCA_003113815.1. Taxonomy (NCBI): domain Eukaryota; kingdom Metazoa; phylum Chordata; class Lepidosauria; order Sphenodontia; family Sphenodontidae; genus Sphenodon; species Sphenodon punctatus. Next base: position 40,809 of record QEPC01003066.1, on the reverse strand, counting down.
TACAAATCCATTTAAAAACAATTTAAAGGGGGACGGCAAAGAGGGAGGGGATCCAGCAATAGATCCTGAAAGCTGCGGGAGAATAAATCCGTCTTCCGGTGCTTTTTGAAGCTGAGGAGGGAGGAACTGAGAGGGACGTCCAGAGCAGCGAGGTCCACGCCACGGTGAGGCGCACACTCTGCCGCCAATGTAAGCCTCGATGGCGGGATCCCCAGACAGCGGGCAGTCTCTGAACGCAGAGACCCATCAGGGCGGGGCTCCGGGAGCAGCTCTCGAATAGAGCCAGGGCCTAGAACGTTCAGGGCCCTGAAAACCAGCAGCATAAACTTAAATTCTGTCCCTTGCTCGACAAGCTCGGAGAGGGTTTTCATGCCTCACACTCCCTGTCCCTCCCCTCATGGTGCTCACCACCCCGCTTAGCACTAGAGAGGTTTGGGGTCCGAGGAGAGACAGGGAGCGCTCACTGCTGGGCCGGGTGAGGGGGGGCGGCTGAGGGCGACGGCCCAGCAGTCCGACACCTCTGCTTAAGAGTATCCAAACTGGGCCTCTGTCCATGAGGAATCTTGTTCATGTCTCTGCCTCGGGCGGCCGGTTTAATCTCCTGCCCCCTAACTCCTCTGCTCTGAGCAAGAGGAATCCCCACGGTATTGGAATACCTCCCAATCTGGAACATGCGTATCCCCCCCATCAAACACAAACACACAGAGAGTGAGGTGGGGCAAGGCTATTATCCCCACTGGAATGGGGAACTGAGCCACAAAGACACTCAGTGGCTTGGGCTCCCATGGGGAGCGGGGGGGAGGGCGTAGCAGAGCAGGGAAGTGAGTGACCCATGGTCTCTTGCATATCAAGCTGGTGCCTCACCACCGGCCCCCCCTTAGCAGATAGCAGGCCTTTCTTGTACTCCCATAGATCAGTACTGAGTGCGTACAACTAGTCGAACTGTAGAAATGAGAAGCAGTAGTGGCAGTAGCTGTAGCTGTAGCTGTAGCTGTAGCTGTAGCAGCAGTCGTCATCGTAGTAGTAGTAGTTGCAGTAATAGCAGCAGTAGCAGTTGCAGTAGTATCAGTAGTAGTAGTAGCTGTAGCAGCAGTACTACTAGTAGTAATAGTAGTAGTAGTAGTAGCAGTTGCAGTAGTAGCAGTAGTAGCAGTCATAGTAGTAGTAGTAGTAGCAGTTGCAGTAGTAGCAGCAGTAGCAGTTGCTGTAGTAGCAGTAGTAGTAGCTGTAGCAGCAGTAGTAGTAGCAGTAGTAGCTGTAGTAGCAGTAGTAGTAGCTGTAGCAGCAGTAGTAGTAGTAGTAGCAGCAGTTGCAGTAGTAGCAGCAGTAGCAGTTGCAGTAGTAGCAGTAGCTGTAGCAGTAGCTGTAGCAGCAGCAGTAGTATTGTAGTAGTAGTTGCAGCAGTAGCAGTAGCTGTAGTAGCAGTAGTAGTAACAGTAGCTGTAGCAGCATTAGCAGTAGCTGTAGTAGCAGTAGTAGTAGTAGCTGTTGCAGCGGTAGCAGTAGCTGTAGTAGCAGTAGTAGTAGCTGTAGAAGCAGCAGTAGTAGTAGTTGTAGCAGTTGCAGCAGTAGCAGTAGTAGTAGTAGTAGCAGTTGCAGCAGTAGCAGTTGCAGCAGTAGCAGTAGTAGTAGTAGTAGTAGTAGTAGTAGTAGTAGTAGCAGTTGCAGCAGTAGCAGTAGCTGTAGTAGTAGTAGCTGTAGCAGCAGTAGTAGCAGTAGTAGTAGTAGCTGTAGCAGCAGCAGTAGTAGTAGTAGTAGTTGTAGCAGTTGCAGTAGCAGCAGCAGTAGTTGTAGTAGCAGTAGTAGTAGTATCTGTAGCAGCAGTAGTAGTAGCTGTAGTAGCAGTAGTAGTAGTAGCTGTAGCAGCAGCAGTAGTAGTAGTAGCAGTTGCAGTAGTAGCAGCAGTAGCAGTTGCAGTAGTAGCTGTAGCAGCAGCAGTAGTAGTAGTAGTAGCAGCAGCAGTAGTAGTAGCAGCAGTAGCAGTTGCAGTAGTAGCAGTTGCTGTAGCAGTAGCTGTAGCAGCAGCAGTAGTAGTAGTAGTATCAGTTGCAGCAGTTGCAGTAGCTGTAGCAGCAGTAGTAGTAGTAGTAGTAGTAGTAGCAGTTGCAGTAGTGCCAGCAGTAGCAGTTGCAGTAGTAGTAGCAGTAGCAGTTGCAGTAGTAGCATAGCTGTAGCAATAGCTGTAGCTGTAGCAGCAGCAGTAGTAGTAGTAGCAGTAGCTGTAGTAGCAGTAGTAGTAGTAGCTGTAGGAGCAGTAATAGTAGCAGTAGTAGCAGTTGCAGCAGTATCAGTAGCTGTAGTAGCAGTAGTAGTAGTAGCTGTAGCAGCAGCAGTAGTAGTAGTAGCAGCAGCAGCAGCAGTAGTAGTAGCAGTAGTAGTAGTAGTAGCAGTTGCAGTAGTAGCAGTAGCTGTAGTAGCAGTAATAGTAGTAGTAGCTGTAGCAGCAGTAGTAGTAGTAGCAGTAGTAGTAGTAGTAGCAGTTGCAGTAGTAGCAGTAGCTGAGGTAGCAGTAGTAGTAGTAGTAGCTGTAGCAGCAGTAGTAGTAGCAGCAGTAGTAGTAGTAGCAGCAGCAGCAGTAGTAGTAGTAGCAGTAGTAGTAGTAGTAGCAGTTGCAGTAGTAGCAGTAGCTGTAGTAGCAGTAATAGTAGTAGTAGCTGTAGCAGCAGTAGTAGTAGTAGCAGTAGTAGTAGTAGTAGCAGTTGCAGTAGTAGCAGTAGCTGAGGTAGCAGTAGTAGTAGTAGTAGCTGTAGCAGCAGTAGTAGTAGCAGCAGTAGTAGTAGTAGCAGCAGCAGCAGTAGTAGTAGTAGCAGTAGTAGTAGTAGTAGCAGTTGCAGTAGTAGCAGTAGCAGTAGTAGCAGTAGTAGTAGTAGTAGCTGTAGCAGCAGCAGTAGTAGTAGTAGCAGTTGTAGTAGTAGCAGCAGTAGCTGTAGTAAAAGATCAGACTCTCCCTCAGGAATCCTGCTCCCACCCAACTGCATCCCTCCTCCTGCTGCAGCTTCCCTCCCAATGTCCCCTCACTTCTGTCGCTCTCCACTCATCTCTTCCCTTCTCTAGCACCTTATTCCCTCCTTCCCTTCATGCCTGCCCGGTTCCCAGAGCCAACACAAGGGAGTAAGAATTGACAATGGCTCCTTCGCTAGCAGGCATGCCCTCAGAACCCTGGTCCGGATCTGCTTGGTCTTGGCCCCGTAGACCAGGGGGTTGAGCATGGGGGGCACCAGGAGGTAGAGGATGGAGAGGATGATGTGGACGGGCTGGGGGACGCTGTGCCCAAAGCGATGGGTCAGGTAGGAGAAGAGCCCCGGCACGTAGAACGCTAAGATGACACAGATGTGGCTGCCGCAGGTGCTGAAGGCTTTGAGCCGGGCCTCCCGGGAGGGCAGTCTCAGCACAGCCTGGAGGATCAGGCCGTAGGACACAGAGATGCCCATGATGTCCAAGCCTGACACCGAGAGGGACAGCACCAGCCCATAGAAGTTGTTGACGCGGGTGTCGCCACACACCAGTTTCACCAGCGCCATGTGCTCGCAGTAACAGTGGGCAACCAGGTTGGAGCGGAAGCAGCGGAAGCGCCTCACCAGGAGCGGGAAGGGCATGACGATCAGCACCGCCCGCAAGGCGTTGGCCACGGCCACTTTGGCGATGAGGGGTGTCGTCAGGATGGCGGTGTATCGCAGCGGGGCACAGATGGCCACGTAACGGTCAAACGCCATGACCAGGAGCACCCCCGACTCCATGGCGGTGAAGGCGTGAAGGAAGAACATCTGGGCCAGGCAGGCATCAAAACTGATCTCCCCAGCCCCGAACCACAGAATGGCCAGCATCTTGTGCATGATGGAGCCAGACAGGCCAATATCGGTCATGGCCAAGATGGAGAGGAAGAGAAACATGGGTTCATGGAGGCTCCGGTCTGTCTTGATCACCACCAGGAGGGTAACGTTTCCCAGCAAGGCCATGACATACATGCAGCAGAAGGGGATAGAGAGCCACCGGTGAAACCCTTCCAGCCCCGGAATCCCCACCAGCAGGAAGGTGGAAGGACGGGCATCGCTGGCGTTGGGCAGCAGCACCATGGTGGGCGCCGAGAGTTCAGCAATGGACGGGGAGGCCTTGCTGGGCCCAGTCTAGCCCATCCCCATGGCCAGAGCAGCCGAGGGGTCCCCTGCAGCTAGAGCACCCTCCTTGGGGCTCCGAACAGGCCGGACCATTCCGAAACGACGCGGCGGATCCTGTGGGGAGGACAACGCCGTTGAAGCATGGGGGGCGGAGGGGAGAGAGAAACCACAGTCACAGGGTGGCCGAGGCAGAAATCACAGGGCCAGGCAAAATCCCCAAACGAAAGGGCACTATGGAGCTGGAGTGTCTGTTCTGGGAATCTCTTTGGAGCTGGGGGTCTCTCTTCTGCGGGGCTGTAGAGAGTGGTGGGATGGTCTGTTCGGTGGGGCTGTATGGAGCTGTGGGGTGTCTGTTCTATGGGGTGCTGTGCTATAGGGGGAATGTCTGTTCTATGGGGTGCTGTGCTATAGGGGGAATGTCTGTTCTATGGGGTGCTGTGCTATAGGGGGAATGTCTGTTCTATGGGGCGCTGTGCTATAGTGGGGATGTCTGTTCTATGGGGCGCTGTGCTATAGTGGGGATGTCTGTTCTATGGGGCGCTGTGCTATAGTGGGGATGTCTGTTCTATGGGGCGCTGTGCTATAGTGGGGATGTCTGTTCTATGGGGCGCTGTGCTATAGTGGGGATGTCTGTTCTATGGGGCGCTGTGCTATAGTGGGGATGTCTGTTCTATGGGGCGCTGTGCTATAGTGGGGATGTCTGTTCTATGGGGCGCTGTGCTATAGTGGGGATGTCTGTTCTATGGGGCGCTGTGCTATAGTGGGGATGTCTGTTCTATGGGGCGCTGTGCTATAGTGGGGATGTCTGTTCTATGGGGCGCTGTGCTATAGTGGGGATGTCTGTTCTATGGGGCGCTGTGCTATAGTGGGGATGTCTGTTCTATGGGGCGCTGTGCTATAGTGGGGATGTCTGTTCTATGGGGCGCTGTGCTATAGTGGGGATGTCTGTTCTATGGGGCGCTGTGCTATAGTGGGGATGTCTGTTCTATGGGGCGCTGTGCTATAGTGGGGATGTCTGTTCTATGGGGCGCTGTGCTATAGTGGGGATGTCTGTTCTATGGGGCGCTGTGCTATAGTGGGGATGTCTGTTCTATGGGGCGCTGTGCTATAGTGGGGATGTCTGTTCTATGGGGCGCTGTGCTATAGTGGGGATGTCTGTTCTATGGGGCGCTGTGCTATAGTGGGGATGTCTGTTCTATGGGGCGCTGTGCTATAGTGGGGATGTCTGTTCTATGGGGCGCTGTGCTATAGTGGGGATGTCTGTTCTATGGGGCGCTGTGCTATAGGGGGGATGTCTGTTCTATGGGGCGCTGTGCTATAGTGGGGATGTCTGTTCTATGGGTGCTATAGGCTGGGGGAGGTGGCTGTTCTGGGATCCAGACCAGACGGAGGGGATGATAGTTAGCCGCCCTTGTGACCCGGAGGGGATCGGATCCGGACTGCCCTTATTGATGGGTCCGGCCCCCTCGGGTTACCCGGCTTCACAGACTTGGGGCACGTCTGGACGCCTTTTACTGTTTATGGTTTGGGAGCCACCCTGAGCCTCTGAGAAGGCCGCATTATAAAATGGATTAAATAAATATGATATCAAACCCTCTATGGGGCTGTGGGGGTGTCTGTTTCCTGGGGCTCTGTAGCCGAGGGGTGCGGGGTCCCCTAGGCTTCTAACTCTGGATGCCGGCTGCTTTGGCAGCCTCTTCTAGGCCTCTCTCTCCTGGGCTGATTGTTTAGGGGAACGCTGGGTGTTTTTAGGCCTCCCCCCCTATTCCCCACCCCTCACTCACCCATCGTGCCCGTTACAGGGTCACATTGGTGCCGCCTTGGGCAGCAGGCGTGATGGGCGGGGAGGTGCTTGTCTAAACCCCCAGCAGATGCTCCTATGCCGTGAGCAGAGTCCCGGCTGGCTGAGGCTCGGTCTGCAACGCCGTAGAGAGGAGCCTAGCACTGAGCACACCGGTCAGCTCCATAGTTACTAAGCACTAAGCCGCCGTCTCCAACAGCAAAGCCAGCACCCAGCTTAGCAACACGCCTTATGAGCAGCAGCCGGCAAGGGGTTCAAATATCTAAACGGATGTTGCGGAAAACCTGGTGAGGGTTTCTTCTCCGCTGTCAGAACAGGAGGGAATGAACCCACCTAGCCCGTCGCTTTGACCACGTGCAGCCTCTCCTCTCTCCACTGGCTCCCTCTTCCTGAGCACATTCTGTACAAACTCCTCGTCTTCACCTACAAAGCCCTTCACAACCTCGCTCCTCCCTACCTCTCTGCTCTGATCTCCCTCCTGTTCGAGCACTCCGCTCCTCTTCCATCCCCTCCATCACCCTCCCACGCCTCCCCTGCTCCCCTAAGCACCTTCGTCCCTTCTCCCTCGCTGCCCCGCATGCCTGGAACTCCCTCCCTGCCCTCGTCCGCCTGGCCCCCACCCTCCACACCTTCAAGTCCCTCCTCAAAACCCACCTCTTCCGCTCTGTCTTTCCTGACTCCTGCTAATCATCCCCACCCAGGATTATCCCCCACCTGTTATCTGTAAACTCCCAATTTACTGCAATCAAGCCAAGAACGTGCACCTGAGCTTTCGCATCCTCATGAATGTTGCAACCCTTCTCTCTCTCCCTCTGTTCCCCCTTCCCTGTCTCCCCTCCCCCTGACTTTAGATTGTGAGCTCTCTGGCAGGGACCATGTCCATGTTACTCTTTGTAAAGCGCCAGGTACATAGCTGGCGCTATATAAATGCTTATAATAATAATATAATAATAATAAAGTGTAGCAATGGAGGTTTGGGGTTAGACATCAGCAGGGAAAAGCTCCGTTGGAGCTGTCTGGCCGTGGAATCAGCTGGGGAATTCCCTTCCCTTGGCTGTTTTCAAAGCCCGGCTGGATGAGGCTCTGTCTGTGACGCTGGGGGCAGGGGTCTAGAACAGGGGTTCAGACTAGATGTCCCTCGAGGTCCCTTACAACCATAGGGTTCTCAGGCAGAGGTTTTTAGGAAGGATTGGAAGGTCGGGCTGCAGGGAGGGAGCAAAGTGTATGTGTTCAGGGAGGGAGTTCTAGGGATAGGCAGGGGGTGCGCAGCCTGGCCACCCATATGGATTGAATTTGCTGAGTGCCCCTACAAGTGGCTTCGCAGGGGGCCCAGAGCTGAAGGGCAGCCCCCTAATGGGATCCAAGTACTTACCAGGAAGCTGTGGGGGGAGAATGTTCCCAGCCTTGGACCGAGGAGCCCTGAAGAAGCCTCTTCCAATTGCAGGAATATTTATAGCCCTGCGTTTGCCAAGACCCAGGTGGCCTCCAGAAGTGCCCGGGAGCAGGCCAGGTCCCCTGTGAGGCTGCTGGACTGTTCAGAGTCCAGAGCTCTCCCCGGAGCATACACGCTGACTGAGAATGGCTAAAGCAAATCACTCCCCCCTGCACCCTGCCTGCCAGCCTCTCGGCTCTCTCTGCCGTGTGGGCAGGGACTGGCATTCTCTCGGCACAGCGATCCAACGGGCTAACCCTGCAGCAGCTGCACTTACCAGCAGGGACTGGAGGTTTCCTTGCACCAAAACCCCCGGCCAAGAGAGCAGAGGTAGCAGTAATATCTCCGAGAGACGCACGGGTGCCGGCCGCGAGAGGGAGAGCCCAGGACTCCTGGGTTCCCTCCGGGACCGGGACCTAGTGCACCCAGCCCACCACAAGGTTGTCTGGCCGAAGCATCTTCTGGTAGGGGCTTGAGACTGGCTTTGAGAGACAAGCACCAGGAAATTCACCCTCTCCCAGGCCGCAGCCTGGCCCAAGCTGTGTGGAGAGCGGAACTTGCATTGGCAGGCGGGTTTTCACATTTTCAGATAGGCCGCCATCGACCAGAATGCCATTCGCTGCGGCGTCCCAGTGACCGAACGGTCACAATTTCAGTGATTTCATTCCCTTTCGTTTCCAATTTCCTTTGGGTTTGAGCTTTTTGCTTTCACTATTGCACCCTTGTGCCACGTCCGGCTTACAGCTAGGTGTACACTGTTGCCCACGGTGCCTTTCTGCAGGGCACCCAATCATACAGTGACCCCCAGGGACATGGACCAATCATCAACTTGCAGGCAGATCTAGACCCACCCACCCACCAGTAACCAATGGGAAACCAGACGAGCCAAATGAACTGCGGGTAATTGGAGAAAAAGAGGAGCCTCGCAGAATTCGGGCACCGCTCAGTCCCCGGGTCCTTCATTCGGGTTCCCACAGTTTGGCCCATGTCTGCAAGGACACCTTTTCGCTGTAGTCCCAATCACCCTCCTTGGGAAACACAGGGCCCGTTTCTAACTGGAACACGTCAAGTCTTAACTTCCCAATGTTGCCTCCCCCAGGTCGATTAAAGCACCTTGGTGTTCAAGCCTCTTTCCTCGGGAACGTGCTGGCACACCAGAATTAAGTGACATACTGGGAGGATCGGGGACTCGAACCCACAGCTTAAGGTATCAGTGAACTCTGTCATGGGGTTGGCTGCTGCGTGTTGTGGCCACACCCCCAGTGACCTAGAGTTGGCTCCTGCCCCTTCATAAGGCTGCGCAGCTCCGACAGGAAGCTGGTCAGAGCAGCGTATGTCATTTCCTGTATGTTTGCGCCATGGATGTTCCTCGGGCACATTGTTCATTGACATTATTGGTTTTGTTAACAAAAAATGCTTTCTTTTCGGGGGTGGGGCCTCTTTGGGGGGGGACTGTAGGTCGTAAAAGGGAAACGTTCATTTTTGGTTTTTCAGGAGGTTTTTTCCGTTTATTTTTTATTAAAAATAAAAATAAAAAAATAAATAAAATTCACGACACATCCACAAACTGGCCGCCGGCCATTCTGCGCATGTGCAGCTCTTTCCCGAAATAGCGCCGGCAACCTCTGTGCCATTTTGGGAAACGGCAGCTGCTCTGTGCAGGCACAAAATGGCTGCCGCACATGGGCAGGGCGGCTGCCCTTTCCCAAAATGGCGCTGACACTCCTGGTGCCATTTTGGGGGCGGGTGCACATACAGAGAACAGCCCTGGTGGCCATTTTGCATGGCTGCAGGGTTTATTTTGGTTTTGGTAACAAAAGTGGACATTTTTCCCTTCATTTCATTTCACCCAGGCCTGGCATTTTCGTATTTTAATTACTAAAACTAATGGGCCCTCATTCGTTTTAGTAATTAAACCTACGAAAACAAATTGCACACCCCTAGATTCCAGCCCGGCTCTGTTCTCTGGGCCCCGTATCTTTGCACTGATTTCCTGGAATCTGACCCCTTTGTCCGGCTTCCTGAGTCGCTACATCTGCTGCCACTGACTCCGGTTTCTGGTACCTGCCACCATTTCAGATACACCAGGGGGAAAAAATGTCAGTGGCTTCACTACGGCTAAATCGAGTGGTGAAAAAACTGCTCGTGACTATTCACCTGAGTTCCGAGGACCGTCCCCGAGTGCTGGGTCCGGTCCGAGGAGGACCCTCGGCGAATATTTTCCGAGGGTGGGGGGCCAAGGGTGGGAATCGAGGGAGCTGGAGGGGAGGGAATGGGCCAGGAAAGAGGGTGGGGGCCTAGCAGGGGCTGGGGGGTAGAGTACTCACCCTTGGGAGGGGTTCCGGTGACACGGGGTTTCCTCTGGACCAGGTAAGTTTGAGGAAAAAATAAAAGCTGGGCATGCTCAGAAGGGGCGAATGGCCTCTTCTGAGCATGCTCAGATCTTTCCAAGTTGGCGCCTGCAGATGCCCCTCCGGAGTGTGACTGCTCTATCCGCCAGCCTCCTTAGCACTCCACTCCTGTCTACACTAAGCCCCCCCCTTTTCCTGACCCCTGCTGGCCTATTCTCTCCCTGGTCAGTGGGGGCAAGGGAAAGGGGAGCAGGAGCCTAGTGCTGGCCTCCGACCCCCTTCCCTGTACTCGGCAAAGGATTTTCCGAGTTCCAAAGTTTCAGGGGCCATTCCTTGAAACTCTGGAACTCGGAAAACTGAGTCGAGTACGTCGATCCTCGGGGTTTTCCAGGGGAAACTGAGGGCCAGGTTTCAGCACTACGCTCCACCCTCTTCCATCAATAAGCAATCTGAATGGTGACTCAATGTCCAGGGTTCCAATCAGAATTCCTATTTATTTATTTATTTATTTATTTATTTAGTCCAATTCCCAAATGGCTCAGGGCAGCTTACAAAGCAAATAAAAGCAATACCAACCAAGCCCCCCATTCCCTATCCCTGCCTGCCAAATGCCCCAACAAACAGAAAGGTCTTGTACCTCCTCTGGACAATGCCCCGGCTTGGGCTCAAATGAACCTCCGGGAGAGCATTGGGGTGTTCCGTGGCATTGGGGAAGCAACTGAGGATGCCTCCCTCCCGGCGAGCCCTCGTCGTACAAACCACTTTAACAGAGGGCACCCGCAGGGAGATGCTCTTGGCTGATCGCAGGGGCTGCAATGGGGCATGGAAGGTCAGGCAGCCTTTCGGATGTGTGGGGCCCAGACCATTTAGGGATTTAAAGGTCAAAACCAGCACCTTGAATTGTACCCGGAAATGCAGCTGCACCAGCTCCAGCTTTTGAACAGTCACCAAGGGCAAGCCCCACGTAGAGCACATTTCGCATTCACAACCTTGCTCCCCCCTACCTCTCTGCGCTAATTTCCCTCCGTACTCCAGTCCGTGAACTCCGCTCCTCCTCTGTCCCCTCTCTCCCCCTCCCACGCCTCCCCTGCTCCCCCAACCGCCTTCGTCCCTTCTCCCTCGCTGCCCCCCCTCACCTGGAACTCCCTCCCTGTCCACATCCGCCTTGCCCCCTCCCTTCGTACCTTCAAATCCGTCCTCACGACCCACCTCTTCCGCTCTGCCCTCCCCGACTCCTCGCTCCCCTCCCCTAACTCCTGCGGATCCCCTCCATCCAGTACAATCTGTTACCTGAGCTCTGTGTACTCCTATCCTCACCACACGGACCAGCCAGCCATCATTCTCATCGTAACCAATAGGGATGTGTGAACACAGTTCGGGGGTTCGGCCTGAACTTGGAGTGTTTGGCCTGTCCGCGAATCCCCCAAACCCAAACTGCCCCCTTCCTGAACCGAACCCGTTTGGGTGGGGGGCGGGGGTCAGGGGAGAACCCGGTTTCCCCTCCCTCCGGGCTGCGCTGGTGGAAGGGGCACCGGAGCTCACCTCCACTGCACCCTGCACAGCCTATTAAAAACAAAATGTTTAAACCCCCCACCCCAGGGATCGCCCTACCTGGTGGTGCCGGGGCTCCGGGGCCGGGGCCGGCGGTGGCAGCGGGGCCAGCTGCGGCGGCAGCAGAGCTGGGTCACATGAGCCAATCACTGGCCCTGGAAGGCCTAGTAGAGTCCTGAAGCGCTCTGTAGCACCGCTGGAGCCAGAGCCGCTGCGGAGGGACCCAGGGCCGGAGCCCCGGTGCCACCAGGTAAGACAATCCCTGGGGTGGGGTTTAAAAAAAAAAGAAATTAGTAGGCTGCACGGAGGGGGGGGGAGGTGAGCTCCAGCTCCCCTTACACCCGCGCAGCCTGGAGGGAGGGGAAACCAGGTTCCACCCGCCCCCCGCCCAAATGGGTTCAGCTCCCCCGAACAGCCGAACCCTGAATGGTTTTGGGGGGGCTGAACCCCGAACGGGCCAAACCCCGAGCTCCCGGGTGTTCACCCCCCCAGTAACCAAGCCAAGCGCGTACACCTGGGACCTCGCATCCTCGTGAATGTTACACTCCTCGTCTCTCCCTCTGTTCCCCTTCCTTCGTCTCCCCGCCCCCCTAAGCCCTAGGGCAGTGACCGTGTCTATTCAATTACTTTGTAAAGCGCCAGGTACATTGCTGGTGCTATATAAATGCTTGCTAATAATAATAATAATTTCAGTAGTCTAACCTTGGGGTGATGAGAGCAGGGATGACAGTAGCCAGATCCGAATCAGAAAGAAAAGGCCGCAGCCTCCTCACCAGATGGAGCGAGTTGGTGAAAAGCGCTCCTGGCCATCGCCGCCCCCTGATGATCCAAGTGCAACAAGGGGTCCCGAAGTGCTTCAAGGCTGCGAACCTGAGTGACCAGAGGGGGCCGGGCTCCATCAACAACAGGAGTCCTGATCCCTCCCAAGGCCGGCCCGGCCAACCATCATCACTTCAGTGTTGTCAGGATTCAGTTTCATTCGGCTCAACCTTATCCTTTCCCCGGCAGCAGCAGCCAGGCATCGGGTAAGCCCCGAGACTGCAGGGCCTGGGTCGGATGAGAAAGAGAGGTCGAGCTGAGTGTCATCAGCGTATTGATGGTACCGCAGCCCAAACCTCCAGATGACCTCGCCCAGCGGCCAGATTCACGCTGAACAAGAGGGGAGAGAATAAAACCCATCAGGACCCCACCAGGGAGCTCCCGAGAGGACGATGAGCAATTGTCCATCACCACCCTCTGGGGCCTCCCCAACAGGAAGGACAGAATCAACAACACCTCATGATCAACTGTATCAAAGGCCACTGAAAGATCTAACAGGCTCAGCAGGGTAGAATTCCTCTTTCTCCAGGTGCAGGTCATCGACCAAGGCCACGAGCACAGTCTCTGTACCATACCCAGGACGAAAACCTGACTAAAATGGGTCCAAGAATCCGACGGCATTGAGATGAGCTTGTAATTGTCAGGCAACCAACTATTGGCGGAAGTTGGTAGAGCATCTGTCATTTTGGGGTCCTCAGCCAGCCGGAGCTGGGGTCATTTGTGGTCTGGCCAATCCCCAGAGAGAGCAATGCCTATAGCCCCAAGTGTCTGCAGAGTCAGACCCCAAACTGCAAATTAGGGTTGTGTAATTAGTTTTTATTTGTTAAGTTACTAAAAGAAACAGGGCCCCATTCGTTCTAGTAACCAAAGACCTGAACACGAATGAATAAACAAACAACATTTCTTTGCTTTGATTTGTTTTTGTTAAAAAAAAAAATAATTTAAAATAAATCTTTGTGCAGGCGCAAAAACCGGCCACCGGACCTTTCTGCACATATGCACACTTTTCTAAAATGGTTTTTGTGCATGCCCATGTTACGAAAACAAATGAGATTTTAACAAAAAATAAAAACAAATAGATTTTTTAAAACAAAAAGGAAAACAAATGAGATCCCTTCTGCACCCCCCCCTTCCCTCATCTCTGCCCGTGGTCAGACATAGTAGCAGTCGCAGCCGTTAGATCAATAGCAGCTGTATTTATTTGAAAGGGGAACTGACATCAGCATCAGCAACAGCAATTTCCTTCCTTCCTTCCTTCCCCAAACATTCAGGGTGGTTTTACAACACAAAGACCGCCTTTTACTCTAGATTTATTTATTTAATTTCTTCAATTTCTACCCTGCCCCTCTCTCACACAGGTGATGTGGGGCGGTGAACACAAATGCAGTAAAAATGATACATTATACAAATATAAATGTAAATATACATAAATACAACAATCATAAAATCCCAAGCAGCAGTATAAAGAGCCAGGTCTTACCGTTTCACCGGACGGTCAAGCGATCCGGGCTGAGATGAATCTCCACAGAGAGTGAATTCCACAGCCGCCAAGAATGCCCGCCTGTGGATCCGAACCCAGCGATAACGTGGGACCTCCAGGAGGGCACCCCCAGACGACCACAGAGACTGCCACAGATCCCAGGGGGTGAGGCGATCTTTCCGGTAAGCAGGGCCCAAGCCATGATGGGCTTTAAAGGACAAAACCAGCCCCTTGAATCGGGTCCGGAAGACAACTGGCAGCCAGTGCAGCGCTCGGAGCACCGGTGGAATGTGCTCTCTGCAGCCCGTCCCAGTGAGGAGATGGTCCACCACATTCTGCACCAGCTGCAGCTTCCGAACCATCACCACGAGAGGGGACAGAATGGAGTCACCAACATCTCATGGTTCATGGTATCAAAAGCCGCTGATAGATCTAGTAGAAATCTAGCCCTACCAGGAGGTCGTCAACCAAGGCCACCAAGGCCGTCTCCGCGCCAGGGAGGAATTCTCAACTGCTGCCCCACAACTATGGAACTCCCTCCCCTTGAAGATCTGCCTGAGTCTGATCATCTTCCAGAGGAGATGCAAGACCTTTTGGTTTGGTCAGGCAGGGATAGAGTCGGGAGGGACTGGGGAGAGGGGTTTGGGGAGGAGGATTGGTGGGTGGCAGGTGCAGAGAAAGGGCGGGGTCGGATGATGTTGGAGTTTTAAGGAATTTTAATGTATCTTATTGTATTTTATAATTTCGATGTTGTGAGCTGCCCTGAGTCTCTGGAGAAGGGGGTGGGGGGTAAAAATGTAATTAATAAATAAAAGCTGTAGAAATATCAACTGTATAAAATTTCCCATTAAAACCACTCTCTGAACCTCATCCACCCAGGCCAAATAAATATGCCTTGTCTTGCTTGACCGGGAGATACTGGAGCTTTGGCGCAGCTCCAGGGGGAGGGAATTTCAGAGAACACCTCCCTGCGCACCCAGGTCGTAGGGACTGACAAGAGGGCGCCCTCGGCTGGCCTTAGGGATCGTGATGGAACAGAGGAGGAGGAGGCCCTTTAAACGCCTACGACCCGTGCTGTTTAAGCTGAATATATGATAAGAGTATTCCCTCTCCCCCTCCGCCCACACAGAATCTCTTTCCCACCGCCAAGTTTTGGAGACACACAGTACTGTTACTACTACTGCTACTGCTACTGCTACTACTGCTACTGTTACTACTGTTACTGTTACTACTACTACTGCTACTACTACTGCTACTACTGCTACTGTTACTACTGCTACTGTTACTACTACTGCTACTGCTACTGCTGCAACTGCTACTGCTACTACTGCTACTGCTACTACTGCTACTGTTACTACTACTGCTACTGCTTCTACTGCTACTGCTGCTACTGCTACTGCTGCTACTACTGCTATTACTACTACTACTGTTACTACTACTGCTACTGCTACTACTGCTGCTGCTGCTTCTGCTACTGCTACTACTACTACTGCTACTGCTGCTACTACTATTACAACTACTACTGTTACTACTACTACTACTGCTACTGCTACTATTACTACTACTACTGTTACTGCTACTGCTACTACTACTGCTACTACTACTATTACTACTACTACTATTGTTACTACTGCTGCTACTGCTACTGCTACTACTACTACTACTGTTACTACTACTACTGCTACTGCTACTACTACTGCTACTACTACTGCTACTGCTGCTTCTACTGCTGCTACTTCTACTACTACCACTCCTACTGCTACTGCTACTGCTACTAATACTACTACTGCTGCTACTACTACTGCTACTGCTACTACTACTTCTGCTACTGCTGCTACTGCTACTACTGCTGCTACTACTGCTACTACTACTATTATTATTATTATTATTATTTACATTTATATAGCGCCAGCAATGTACCTGGCACTTTACAAAAAACAAGGTAGACACGGTCACTGCCCGAGAGCTGCTGCTACTGTTACTAGTACTGCTTCTATTGCTACTACTACGGCTGCTACTGCTACTACTGCTACTACTGCTGCTACTACTGCTACTACTATGGATGCTACTACTGCAATTGCTACTACTGCTACTGTTACTACTGCTACTACTACGGCTGCTACTACTGCTACTGTTACTATTGCTACTACTGCTACTACTACGGCTGCTACTGCTGCTACTAAAAGACGGCCCCTACTCCATGGAGCTTACAATCTAATCAAGACACAGAGACAGAGACAGCTACTCTGGGCTCATGCGTGAGACATAAGATAGGACCTGGTCTCATGATTTAGATGCAACCCTGAAGAAGTGGGCCTTTCGGTGGTCCCTGAACCCTGCTGCCAGGTATGCTCCCACCAGTGGGGGATTTGGGTCCTGGCCAAGTCCTGACTCCTGACATAATATGACCCTGTTTAAATCCTGTGATGGGAATCTGTCCACAGGGACAGACAGACAGCATGCAGAGCTGGAACCAAGCAGCTCTGAAGCCCAAGGCAAGGCTTCAATCCCTCTCCCTGGGCTTGGGACCAGGCCCCTGCTGGAGCCTCTGGGGTGGGGAGCGAATGGCACAATCAGGCTGGGGCAGGCACCCCCATTGCGATGTGCCCGCCTCCCGGCTCAGAGCAGCGTCAGAGTGGAAGGGACCTCATTCACCCCCCGCATGGACGCAGGCTGGTGACAGCGGCAAGATCCCAGCTACAACTCATTCTGCACCCTCTCAGCAAAGGCCATGAAGCAGGCAGCAGGCGGCTGCCTCAGAGAACATTTCACTCATCATCACCCGCAAAGGCGACGCTACCAGCCAAGCCCAGGGGCCAGTAATCAGGCATGGCAAACTGATCGACCCTGGCATCGTCTGAGGCCCTTTCGGTACGTCGAGGGTGGCCCAGTGACTAGGAGGTTCGCTCGTGTTACAGGGAACCGAGATTCCCTGGGTGACATTGAGCCATTCCCCCCCACTCTGACCAAATTTGGGGATGACATAATTATTCACAGCAGCAAGGACAGACAGACAGAAATTGTAGGAGGATCTTGCCAAATCAAATGGCAGATGGAATTCAATTCAAATGCAAAGTGATGCACGTAGGAAAAAATAATCCTAGTTCTACATACACAATATCGGGTTCTAAATTAGGAGTAAGGTAAGTTCCCACTCAGGAAAAAGGATCTTAGGGTCATTGTGGACAATACATTGAAATCCTCGGCTCAGTGTGCGGTAGCGGCCAAAAAACCCAAACAGAATGTTAGGAATTGTATGTAACGGGTTAGAGAATAAAACTGAAAATATCGTAATTCCGCTATACAAATCTATGGGGCGACCGTGCCTTGACTATTGTGCGCAGTTCTGGTCCGACGGGTCCCTCCATCTCAAAAATGCTAGAGTAGAACTAGAAAAGGTACAGCGAAGGGAAACACCAATGATAAGGGGTCTGGAAGGGCTCCCGTACGAGGAGAGGCTGGATAGGTTGGGGCTCGTCAGCTTGGGGAAGAGACGACTGAGAGATGATATGATAGACGTTTCTAAAATCATGAGGGGTGCGGAACACGTTAATAGGGAGCAGTTATTTCCCCTCTCAAATAGTACTAGGACTAGGGGGCACCCCATGAAATTAACTGGCAACAGATTTAAAACAAATGAAAGGAAGTACTTTTTCAATCAATGTACAACTAACATGTGGAACTTGTTGCCAGAGGATGTTTTGAAGTCTCTGCTGCCTTTGACACTGTCGACCACTTGCTCCTATTGGACTCGCTTTACTCTTTGGGCTTCCGTGGCTCTGTCCTTGACTGGTTCTCCTCCTACCTCTCTGACCGCTCCTTTAAAGTCTCGCTCCCCGAGTCGAGCTCCTCCTCCCTCCCCCTTTTGATTGGGGTCCCCCCAAGGCTCTGTCCTCGGCCCTCTCCTCTTCTCTATCTACACCCTGTCCTTTGGCAAAATTATTGCCTCCCACGGATTCCAATACCATCTCTACGCTGATGACACCCAACTCTATCTTTCTACCCCCTCTCTCTCCTCGTCTGTCCGCTCACGCCTCGTCGACTGCCTCTCTGATATCTCCGCCTGGATGTCCCGACGTCAACTCAAGCTCAACATGGCCAAGACCGAACTCTTCATTTTTCCTCCCTCCTCTTCCTCTCCCTCTAACCTCCACATCTGCATCGATGGAGTCACCATCCATCCTGTTCTCCAAGCCCGCAGCTTGGGCTTCATCTTTGACACGCACCTCTCTTTTAAACCTTACATTGACTCTGTTGCCAAATTCTGTCGATTCGCTCTCCACAACATTGCTCACATCCGCCCCTTTCTCTCTATCTCCTCGGCCAAAACCCTTGTTCATGCCATGGTTATCTCTCGCCTCAATTACTGCAACCTTCTCCTTGCTGGCCTCCCTCGCTCTCACCTCTCCCCCCTTATCTCAATCCAAAACTCCACTGCCAAGGTCATTCACTCTACCCGTCTGGAGTCCTGAAGTCAAGACTAGATAATTTTCTAATCCAATCAGGATAAATTTGATACTCTATAAATATGGGAAGCTAGACTAGACTATCATAATGACCCCTTCTGGGGCTGAACTCCATGAAACTTAAAATTTTCCACGAGACCTACAAGGAAATTAGAGAAACTGGGCGTGCTCAGTCTGGAGAACAGAAGAGACGTCAGTCGTGGGAAGTTTTTAAAAATAGGATGAACATTTCTCAAGGATGGTTTTGCTCTTTTTTTGACCATGGAATCAGTGTGGCCTAGTGGATAAGGTGGCGGCCTTGGTCCTAGAAGACCAGAGTTCAAAGCCTGTCCTAGCCATGAACTCTCCCCCCCAAGATTAAACATAGGTCAATACCGGCATTAATGTATGCCAATGATATTGTGATTTTGTCACAAACTAGGAAGGGGTTGTTGTACCAGCTGGATATTTTGGTTGAGGACTGCAGGGTTAATATGCTAGAAGTTAACTCAAATAAATCTCAGATTATGGTAATTGGTAAGAAGTCTAAAGTGTTTCAGTGGAAATTGGGAGATAGTCATTAGCAGAGGTAGATAACTATGTATATTTGGAGATGAATTTTTCCAACAATCTGAAGTGGGAAAGACACATCGAGGAACTGGCCCTGAAAGCGACAGTAGTTTCTAAGGGCATTATTCAATTTGCCTCTGGGTCTGTGGATGCTCCAATATCCCATATCCTTAAAGTCTATACGGCCAAAGTTAAAATTCTGTTTACATATGGAGCGGAGATATTTGATGGGCCATGTTGCCATACCCTGAAAATTGTTCAAAACAAGTTCCTGTGAGGTATTTTGGGAGTGCCTCAGGCGGTTCCAGGATCTGTCCTTAGGGCAGAAACCGGACTGTGTTCTATTCTAGATTGGATACAATTGAAGGGTCTTTGCTAATTGTGTACGCGGAGGCATTGTGTTTAACTGTTCTCTGTCTACAAGAAGAATTAGAGCAACTCATCCTTGTATTCATGGATGAGTAAGATCATGCAACAACTAAGAGGTCTTGGCTTGTCCGTGGAGTTCTTGCTTACTAAGGATGGGGGAAGCAGGAAAAATATAATTCAATCTAGGGTGAAGGATATTGGGATGCAAGAGGATATTGCTGCCCCGGCTGCCTGGAACGCTGCTCCCATCTTTCATCAAATGAAAAAGGTTCATGTTTTTGAACAGTACCTGGATTGGCTTCCAAGCCGTTGTATTCGTAGATCTTATACACAGCTACGTATGCAATTCCTCAGAGATGCAGGTCAATCATATGTGAATCGCTGTTGCCCTTGTAACGCTATGTACTTGGAAGAGGCGTATCGTTGTTTTTTCCTGTCCTTTATATGAAGAACCTAAGTTTGGCTATTTCCTTTGTGGCAGGATTATTCCGATTTTTCTTCCCAAATTTGTTTAGAACGTCTCCTTACCTCAAGAGAAATTGAAGTCGTGAGGACTGTTGCTATTTTTGTTTATTTGGCCACCCAAAAAAGGGAGGCTTTTATAGCTGGAAAGTAAGAATGTAGTTCTATTTCCTGGGAATGAGGAGGTGTATTATATTGTTACCGTACATTATTTATGTTGTGAAGCCTTTGGGTTATTTTCATCACGGTCTAATGTGGGTTTTTGTATTGGTATTTCAAGTATTTTCTGTTTAATGTTTGTGTGTGTTGTTAGTTTTGGCCTGTGGCGAAAGCTTGGCCTAATAAAATTGTATCTATCTATCCATGAACTTGCTGGGTTGTGTCAGGCAAGTCAGCCTCAGCAGGGGCAGATTGGCCATTCCCAGTGGGCTGGTCTGGGCTAGGCTGGAGGGCCGGTCCCGCTGTCTTTTTAAAAAAAATAATTTCTTTTTAAAAAACAATTGTTGGTCCCGACCCGTCGGGCCGAGTGGGGGGAGGTCTCACCTGCCTCTCCCTCCTAAGAGCACAGCAGCAGCTGCAGCAGCAGCGGGGACACTCGATCAGGCTGGGAGATAAGGCTGTTTACAAACACAGCTCCTCCTCCCCTCCCCAGTGCTGATCAGAAGGCTGCTACCTTGTAGAGAAGGTTCTTCGAGATGGCTCCCGACATTCTCACAACTCAACTGGCTTGTGCACACTCACCGTAGGCCAATAATAGATCACGTGATGGTCTCCAGCTCCTCAAGGCAGGGGAGGACGGAGCCTCAGCCCTGGGGCAGCAGGTAGGACCTACTTTGTGGGGGAGACATGGGCCTGCTTGGGGGGGTTGGTCTCTTTTAGGCTGGGGGATGCTGGGGGCCTGGCCTGGGGGCCTGCTGGGGCTGGAGGCTGCTGGGGCCTGGCCTGGTGGGGGGCGGGCTGGGTTCTTCTCTGGGAGGGGAGTGGGGGCTAGTGGATTAGAGCAAGGGGGGCTGGGAGCCAGGACTCCTGTGTTCTCTGGGAAGAGAGGGAGGCTAGTGAATTAGAACAGGGGGTGGCTGGGAGCCAGAACTAGCCCCCCCTCCCCTCCCAGAGAACCCAGGAGTCCTGGTTTCC
>QEPC01003065.1:344802-364168 GCA_003113815.1 Sphenodon punctatus | reverse complement strand
AAGGGGATGCATAATCAGGTCCTTTTCCACACTCTCCAAATCCACAGATACAGTTCATTAACATGTTTTCCACATGCCTAATGAATTACAGCAGTGAAAGATGGAAAAGGTGTATCTCATCTACCTCCTTGCCATTGCAGGATTCACATTCATTTGAGTTTTGTCAGGGGGAAAGACCCTGACTGCTGAGGACTAGGAGTGAATAGCAGGAACTGGAACACCCTATTATGATTTATTGTGCATTTCTCTGAAACGACCAAAGCTGACTGTTGTCAGAGACAGGGTGCTGGGCTAAATGGAACATGGGCACCATCAGAATGTTTAGCAGAGAGGACCATGGGGTACATTATAAAGATATGGACTAAGCAGGTTCTCCTAGTTTTCTGGTATGACATGTCCCCTTGGAACATCATGATGCGCTTAAGGGGGTGTGTCCACATCAGAAGGGGGCAGAAAAGTCTCCCCTATTCTCCACTGCATTGCAGCAGGTGCACCGTACCTCTTCCAGTGCCATTTTTGGGGAGGGTTGAATGAAATAATCCTACACTCTGAATGAGCACTCCCTCCGCCCTCCTTGTCTACCACAGCCATGAACCCGCCCCTCCCATGATCTGCTATCATTCTCCACACCCCAGTTCCTGAACAACCCACTGAGTATAATCTGTCTACTATCTCTGTTGCGACCCTAATGCAAAAAAACCCAACAACAACTGCTCACAAAGCTCTGTAATAAAGAGAGTTACATGCCTTGTTTATCCAACTATTTCTGGTGACTTCTTAGCATTTCTGGCACATATAGTTAATTTCCAGTGATGTCTGTCACCATCTAATATCTTCTACAGCAAGAAAAAAAAGATGCAAACAGCAGGAAAAACACTTCTGCCTCCAGTGTCCAAATTCTAATAACTCATCCATTAGATAACTCTCTGAAATTTAGATAGATTCTACCCCTCGCCCAAGTGATCCTCCATACAGAATTTCACAGTAACATGATAAATCATCTCACTTTTATAAAGAGTAGAATTTTCATGGTTTTAATGGAGAATGTAACCAGCCTTAATTATGCGACTCTATAATTTACAACGAGGAACTAATTGAAGCTTTTTCAAATGTTACTGTAGCTTTCTGCAGTTTATCTAACTCTGCTCATTTCAAATTGTGAAGGAGAAAGAGCGTTCTACAAATTGTGCTTTATGAAAAATAAATTATGATCAACAATGCTGCAGTCAAGATTGTCATCATTATCTGTTCTCTTTATAAAATGGGATCTTCTGAGGGGAAGTTTTGATGCTCTCATATCTGAATTTGATGTCAAGAAAGCTAGGAAAAATGATTTGATAACTTTTGCAATAACCTAATTATTATGTGTAAACATTTTCTTTAATGATGATTAAAGAAACCCGCTGTGACATGTTTGTTGATCACTTTGCAGATAAAATCGCTCAGATTCACCACAACTTCGACACTACAATTAATACATTAGGAGAACCAGATGTCATGGAAGCCCCGCCTTGTCCGGTTTTGTGGGATCAGTTTCAGTGGGTGTCACCTGTTGATGCGGAGGATGTTCTTGGGGCAGTCAGAACTGCTTCTTTTGAACTAAACCCATGCCCATCCTGGCTGGTCAAGGCCAGCTAGGAGACACTTGGGCTGTTGCTTGTGGGGGTGGTCAATGCCTCTGTTCGGGAGGACAGAGTGCCAGGCTGCTTCAAGGAGGCGGTGGTGCGGCCTCTGCTCAAGAAACCTTCACTTGACATTGACGCCCTTGCCAGTTATCAGCCTGTCTCTAACCTTCCCTTTTTAGGGAAGGTTATTGAGTGGGTGGTGGCTCAGCAGCTGCAGGAGCATCTGGACTGCATCAGTTTTCTAGATCCCTCGTAGTCTGGCTTTCATCCGGGGTATGGCACTGAGACTGTGCTTGAGGCCTTGGTTGATGACCTCCACTGTGAAATTGATATGGGTTGATTGACCCTGTTAATTTTGTTAGATCTGTTGGCTGTGTTTGATACTGCTGAACATGAAATGTTGGTGACCTGCCTGCAGGACCGAGCCGGGGTGGGCAGGACTGTTATTGAATGGTTCCGCTCTTTCCTGGCTGGAAGAATTCAGCGAGTGGTCCTGGGGGATTGTTCTTCATCGCCCTGCGACCCTCATGTGGAGTGCTGCAAGGTTCCATTTTGTCCCCTCTCCTGTTCAACGTGTATATGCAGCCTTTGGGCGAGGTCGTGAGAGGGTTTGATGTTCAGTGTCATCAACATGCTGACGACACCCCAACTCTGTCTCTCTTTTTCATCAGACCCAGACCCAGCAGTCTCGGTGCTTACCTGGTGTTTGGTGTTTGGAGGACTAGATGAGGGTGAGCCATCTGAAGTTGAATCCCGACAAGATGGAGGTGATGCTGCTGGTGGGAAGGGCAGTGGGGTTGGCAGCCCCCCTCATTGAGGGGGGTTTGCCCTCCACTGGTCCTGTCTCTTATACACATCTAGATGTCCTTACAGGGACAGGTCGCCATGAGCACATTGCACCAGTGCTCCATTCTTTGAACTGGCTTCCTATAGACTTCGGGGCCCGATTCAAGGTGTTGGTGCTTACCTATAAAGCCCTATATAGCCTGGGCCCTACCTATTTGTGGGACCGCCTTGCTCCCCCCGCTCTGGATTGGCCCCTGCGATCTACCAGGGGTGCCTTTCCCAAAGTCCCCCGAGTATTGCAGGTGGGTGACAATGGAGATGGCGTTCTCAGTGGCTGCACCGAAGCTGTGGAATCCCCTCCTGGCAGAGGCCCATGTGGCCCCGGAGACCCAGACATCTCTTCCTTCCAACGTTTGTGTAAGACCTGGCTGTTCGGCTAGGCTTTCAGTGAGGGAGATGGGTAGGGGTTGAGGGTTAGGGACGGGGGTTTTGTTGTATTTGGTGGTGCCCCATTATGGGTTTTAGTGCTCTTTTAAATTTTTTACTGTATTTTATATTCTTTATTTTTATGGATTTGTTAGTTGCCCCGAGCTGCTACTAGCAGGAGGGTGCAGGGTAAAAATGCAATAAATAAATAAATAAATAAACTCTGTATTTGATGTTTACATTAGCTGATGAAATGTGAAACAAAGATCCCATGTCCAGAAGGTGCTGTCCATTGCGAGTAAAATCCAATAATATTTTTTGTTATTTCAGTTTTCAAGACATAAAATCTTAACATACTAATGTATTGAATTTTGATGTCAAATATAGCTGGTATTCAAAAAGACTGTTCATGTCTAGTTTTATTTCCAAGTGAGAAAAAAAATAACTACACAGGGTAGTATTGAGAAGAATTGGGGGGTGGGGTTCAAATGAACGTTCTGCTCCTGGCCTCTCAGTCTTAAAAAGGCACTGCCTGAGACCTTTCCAGGACCCACCAGTGAGAACCACTGACTGATGTTCATGAGACAGATACACATGCCATTTTGTTACAAGTCAGTATAGCTCCACTGAAATCAGACACTGTAGGATTTGGAGGCTACAAACTGCAGCAACCTCAATGGCTAATGCTGGGGAGATTATTACCAAGTGGATCCAAGAAACTGTAGCCATTTTTAGACGAGACGTGTCCACAGAGGTCCACTCATCCCCACCCACCCAAGTGTGGGTGGTGGCAGTGTGAAGATGGTGAAGGCAGCATGGGTGGGCGAGCGCTCCCATGACACATGCACCACCCACCCATGCCCACACATGGAGCATCGGAGGAAAATCTGGGATGCTCCGTGCGGGGGCAGGCCAAACCACGTGTGAGTAGGGGTGCACATTCATTGCACACCCATCCCTGGCCCATTTCATCCCCCGCCCCCCACTGCACATGTTTAGGTGCCATATGGACCCTCCCCCCAGCCGTGCCCATTTTAAAACAACCTGTATCTGTCCCTTGCTACCTTCTGTTTTAGCACAGATGGAGCACCTCCCAGCATCAGAGAACAGCTCTCTGTCCCTCATATATACTCTAGGGGGTTAATTCATTCTGTGATAAATGGCATGTAAAAAAGCCTTCCTCTCCCTCAACTGTGGCTAGTGCTGGGCAGATTACCAAGTCAATGCAAGAGTCCTGCAAAGGGGTGAAAAGGGTCACTATTTGGTTAATTGCACTTATGCAGAGATAGGTTGATGGAAAGTTAATTCTCCCATTCACAGTCAAGGGTTTCTCTGACTCTAGTATAATATAAGATACAGGGAAAAGGCTTTTCAATTTCTGTTGCTGAGCAACACTTGAAACAGCATGTAAAAATCTCAGCTAGCGATAAGGGTGACAGTGATGAGTCTCTAAATGTCTTATTTGCATTAGGAAGTCACCAGTAATTGCAACTTTCTTTGCTAATGTCCGCCCAGGTGTTTTCATGAATGGGCTCCATTACATTCCATCTTTACAGTGCATGGAACATATATTGGACAGTGCAAACAGACAGACAGCTACATCACTTTAAAGAACAAATTAGAATGGGGAGCAAAAGCCATAGATACATATTTGCTAATTTTTTTAAAAGGTCAACAACCCAAAGTTTAATTAGGTTCATTCTGTCTTCTGCTCTGTTCCCAGACTTAAAACTAAGCTCATCCAGCAATATTGATCACAGCATGGAATGTGACCATAAATCAGAGCAATCATAAGCAAATTCTATTTCATAATTTAAAAATCAATTTGAGCAGAAAATTGAGTGATATTGAATGAATTCGGGTTTTTTTTTGTTTTTTTGTTTTAAAATGTGAATGATCAGGCTGGGGAATTGTGCTCAAATTCACAGTCTGTGTGATGATGTAGTCGAACTGAAGCCAGTGGCATTAAATCTCCCTGCCTTGTCCCCTTTGTGGAGTCAAGTGGTGGCTTTTCCATTGGATCTACAGGACTCATTCCCAAAACCCTGCCCGAAAGAATGTGGTGGTGCTGTTCCTACCTGAACTCCAACAGGCAGGACTGGATCCCAGCTAGTCCCAGGCTGCTTGGTGCAGCTGCAAGCAAGCTCCGTTCTGAGCCTGCTCACAGCTGCCCTGAAGGCTGATCCTTATATGTATGCATGAAAGTGTGTGTGAGAGAGGTAGGGAGTGAGAGTGTGAGAGGGAGTTGAAGTGGATATATATAATCCACACCACTCCTATACCCTAAACTTCACTAATCAACAACCATCACGTGTGGAGTCCCATTCATATGTGTGCAAAGAGCAGAATGGTAGCATCTTGAATAATGCTTTGCAGCACAACATAGTGTGCAAGGTGGGAGAGAACTGGAACCAAGGAGATGGGATGGAGGGCTCATATGGGACTCTACTATCTTGTTTGATCCACATATCTAGGATGTTATTGAGGGCTTATGTTTAGTACTCTTTTTGTAAGTGTTGGGGCTGAAGCCTACTCTGGAAGCCTTGCTCCTTGCCCATGGATGTCCAGGGGGCATTCAGAGGGTGAGGAGAGGGTGGAGATATACTGCCATCTGCCCCACCACATCATCACTCCACCAGTCCCTGTTTCCACCCCCATCTTGCTAATTCTTGCTCAGGGCTGGATTAAGCTTGCTGGGGGCCTGAGCCAGCACTGCTGCTGCCTATGTGAGCAGTGTTGTTGTTGTGAAATAACAAACTGGCTGCATTCCAAAAAGATGTATGTGGTCAAGAAGGCATAAAACTCCTTCTCTGTCTGTGCATCATTCCGCTATGGAATGAGAGGTAATCCCAAACATGTAGAAAAAAATGTGGTATATGAAAAGTGTACTGAAATATCCATCAGATATTGCAGAAATGAGAACATGTTGAAATACATTTTCATATCTGAGAAATATCACCATTCTCCTTTCTCTCTTTTTTCTTGTGCACAAAAAAACAATAGCATTGTGGTGGTTCTTTTGGTGATTGCATTTACATGGCGCACTAGTTAAGGAGAGTTCAGAAAGGATTTATGTATATTTTTTAATGTGGTGTTAAAAGCTCGCAGTAGCGTACATGGTGTGGCAGTTGTCTTGTGAGCCTTAATCTCCAATTTCCATGCTTTTTTGGGTTGGATTTTTCTATTTTGTTTTTCTGGAGGTTTGGGGGTTTTTTTGTTTTTGTTTTTTTGTGTGTGGTTTTTTTGTTGGGTAGTAGGTTTGGGGGTTTGTAATTCTCATGAACAGGAGGGTTTTTGGTTTTTAAATTGCTTTGTGTCTCAAGTTTTTTGTTTGGTTGAAGGTTTTTGGTTTGGAAATGTTCTTGGATGGGAGGTTTTTGGTTTTTAATTTGCTTTGTGTCTCAAGTTTTTTGTTTGTTTGGAGGTTTTTGGATTTGAAGATGTCTTGGATGGGAGGTTTTCTGGTTTGAAATAAGATAATCAGTGGCCACACTCAGACTTACAGTGAAATCACACAGGGTGCAGCCACATGAGACAGAGTGGGGAGGCTACCACGCCTTGGGTAGCCTTGCTCTTATCGTATTTTGGGCAGCCAGGCTATGCAATGCAGTGCATCGTGTGGCCAGTGCCTTCCAGGTGTTCTCCCCACCCTGGGGCGAGGGGAGGGGGGGAGAGCAGCTGGCTGCTACATGATGCATCCCCAGAAAAATTCTGAGGACAAGTTACAGAGCAGCCTTACCCCAACCGGGATAAGGCTGCCAAAGACGGGGCTACATGTGTGGAGTGGCTGTGCTTGCCCTGCCACACAGGGAGCACCACTGTGGTGCCCTGAGTGGCGGGGGCTGTCACCTGTCGTGGGAAGCCATGTCCCGGCCGGGGGCAAGATCTGGGCCAGGGGAAGGAGGTGGGGCAGGGCTGGGTGCCCACTTGTGTGGCCAGTGCTGTGGCCCGGCCCCGCCATGGCTGCAGCTCTGACAGGCCGGTAGGCCTGGCTTCCCTGCAACCATCTGCCCCGCTCCCCGTGCTGGCCCTGCAGTGTGGCAGCAGCATCGATTGCCCGCCACAAGGTCGCACGGGGATCGGGCTACCACAGTTCGTGTGGCTTCACCCTTAATTACTTTATATGTGGACAAGTTTTGAGTCTTGCTGTTTTCCTCCAAATTTCCAAACTCTGGCAATTTCTCTGCTAAAGCATTTGTCAAGGCTTCCCTACAATATTCTTGTATTCTTTGTCTGGCTTTTATACTGGTGTAACCATTTTCAAGGATTTACTCTGTTATAAGTCATTTGTTTGGAGTTGCATAACAATGGGTGTTTTTACACACACATTTTCCCTGGATGTTTGCTGTTACATCTAGAACTTTCTGTGTATCTAAATCACGCACCCAGATCTTAAACATTCAGATCTTTGAACTTCTGTGTGAAACTTCTCCCAGAACTTTTGTATGTAAAATGTTCTCCTGGTAAACTGTTTTGCTCCAGGCAGCTGTGGTCACTTGGTTTCCATGGCAGTCTGTCACGTTTACACTTGTGGTTACTTTAGGCTGCCTCAGGGCAGTGTTTGTGTGAAGAATGCATCCAGGAACTGTGTCAGGGCAGTGTGTGTGTGAAAAATGCATCCAGAATTTACTTGTGGGCTTGTAAACACAGAAGATTGAAACATCCAGAACTTTAACGTGTGTGTAAAAACGCCCAATGACTGTTTTTACACGGATGCCACCCACCCACAAACACCCATCGGTTGGGTGGGAGAGTGTCCGTGTAAACGGCAACAGGTGGGTGTGCGTGCTCCCATGACCCACCCACCAACACCCATCAACACCCACGGAGCAGCCGGGAAGGAGCTGGCATGCTTCATAGGTGGAGATGGGTGTTCAACACCCACCTGTCCATGTAAATGGCAAAACAAGCACACCCACGGGAAAGGTCTGCCAAAACCACCAAGACACGGCTAGAGAGGTCCCACAGGAGCTCGTAAGCAGACACACCCACTGAGAGAGATGCCCAAACCACACACGGAAGCCCTTAAAGGAGAAACGAGCATGAACATAGGTGCGTCGGCTCCAAACATGCCCGGAAAGAAAGCAGCTGATAAGACAAAGGGAGCCAGAGCCACAACATGCGTGGGAAGGGGCAGGGTAAGCAGAGGGACCTCGAGACGCCCAGGGGAGGGGGGCCCAGGCCAACGGCACCGGGGGGGTGGGGTGTAGGATGGCTACTGACAGCACACCCTTCCCGACACAGGGCAGAGGGCTCAACGCAGCCCCAGCACCACCCGCATCCCTGCCCCAAACCACAGCCATGGAGCACAGGGAGGAGAGCGCTTTGGAGAGTGAAATAAGAGCGAGGGGAAGGGGGAAGGAGCCGACAAGCCCCAAGCACATGCCAGGAAAACCCCAGGGGGCAGCTGACAGCTACACAGTTACCCCCCACAGGAGAGCACCCAAACTCAGGCACACAGCACTACTGGGGAGACAGCCAAGGAGGTAGTTAGGTAAAACAGCAGGAGCCCCCCGGGGGGTGGGAGCTAAGGAACAGCCTACAGATGCAACAGGGGTGCAGCAGGTCAACAGCTCACCCCCATGCATTCCCCGAACAGGAGACCACCTGGCGGGCCCCTAGCCACGAAGCTGGATGGCCCCCCACATGTGGAACCCAAAAGGGGGAACCCTTGTCCAGACAGGAGACCCTGGACTTCATACGCATGTGGGGGGCCAAAAAGGTCCAGTACAACCTGGTGCGCAATTACAAGGCCAAACAGGTCTATGAAGCTATCACCCAGGAGCTGGCTGATCAAGCAAGCAATGTGGGACTTTACGGCCACCATTTTGGGTTCCTCGGACTCTCTCCATAGTTGTTCCGAGTGAGGAAGCTGGCCGATAGAGTGAGCGATGCGAGACTTCGCAGGCACCATTTTGGGTTCCTGAGACTCCCTCCTCAGTTGTTCCAAGTGGGGAAGCCAGCCAATCAAGCGAACAAGGACCTATCCACCCCTTATAGCAGTACTGTGAGCATATGCTGGTCAGGACCAGGAATGAATTTTTACAAGGATTGCTGATTGACCTATGTGATCCCTGGTTTTTTTCTTTCCCACAGTGTTGGCAATTTGATTGACTTAAATGTTAGGGCCTTTTGGCCCAGGTGGTAGTTTGTCACACTCTTGTGGGACTTGAGAGTTTAAGGCTTTGTTAGAGTAGTTACACACCAAATAAAGTGAAGACATCTCCTTATGAGATGGGGAGTCATGACCTTATGCAAGGGCAGAGTGTAGCCGTACATTGGGATACACCCCAGGGAATGATGGTCTGCAAAGGACACCCAAGGACAAATGAGATCCTGGTGGGGGGGTCTTGGGCCCCCTTTTTTCCTGCTTCCAGTTTCCAATGAGGACACAGCAAACACCTCCCCCACCCAAATCATGCATCTTGGGATGGAGTGGGAGGTGAAGTATAGAGAAGGTGAGTTAATAGGGGCTGGAACCGGAGTGTACTTAAGTTCAGGCCGCCCTCTCATTTAAGTTATTACGTTTTGTATGCTGGACACAGCTTCTACAGGGGGAAGTTGCTTTCCTCAGACTGTTTGAACTGGCAATAAAGAACTGGCAATATGCGGTCTTTTAAAACCCCAACCTTTATCCATGGGTAATTTCAGATGTGACAATACCTCAGTCAACCACAGTGAGTGAACCACGGTCAATCCTGCAGTGCGGGCAAAGAGCCATGAACATCTGATCAGCGGCATCTGGATGTTCACCATGGTCAATTACCCGGAGGGGCCAAAGTCAACCACGCTTCTGGAGGTTGGGACGGGACCATCCCCAGAAGCGTGGTGAATGCGATTCCCACTGGGAAACTGCCAAAAGTAACGACTGAATGCCAACCACCAGACGGAATCAGAACAAATGATCCCCAGCTGTGTTGAGAGCATGCAGCATCGCTGCCAAGCAATGCGCAACACACAGGGTATTTTCAGACGTTACGAGATCACAGTGAACCACGGTGAATACCCACCTGTGGTCACTGTGACTCGCACGTCTGTTTGGCGGCTGCCAGATGTTTGCCACGCTCAATCCCCACATGGGGTCAGTTTCAACCACGCTTCCCGGGCTAGCCGCACCAATTCCCCGGGAAGCGTGGTGAAAGTGATCCCCGGTGGGGATCAAAGAAAAATAACGTCTGGTTGGTCGCCACGGCCTGGAAGCACCGGCAGGATTCCGGGCCGTAGTGGATTCGGCCAGATGCTGCGGCGGCATTGGCCCCACCGCCCGCCTGTCTCCCAGGAGGGCGGGCGGCAGGAGCGTGGAGGGGGCGGGGCTGTGCGGCTGCACGTTGCGCCGCGCGGCCCTGCCCCCTCCCCAATTACTCGCCGGGATCCCTTGGCATGTCTGTTAGGGCGTGACGGGGTCGTCCCTGCGGGGGATGACTTTATTGTTTTCGTGATGGGGCCAACTGGCCCCATCACGTCTGAAAACACCCACAGACTGGGGAGGGAGATTTAAAGGGCACACAGCAGCAGGGAACATGGCAGGACGGAGAAGGATGAAATGGAGAGGATAGCAGAGGGCGAGCGAGGCAGGGGGGTGGAGGGGGTGGTAGGGTGGGCCAGGGAACAGGAAGGGGGGGAAGGGGGAGGGCAGAAGAGGGCACTGTATGAACAATAAACATGAGGTGTAGCTACAACAACAGCTTTATAGTCTGCTTCATGGTAACAGGAAGGGGGCAGGGGAGCGGCTTGCCTGCCAGCCAGTGTGCACCTGCATACAGCACCCCTCCCCTGGGTGCACTTGCACTCCCGTTCTGGGGGCTCGTGCCCCAAGCCCGCATGCGCCCATCAGTGCGGTCCGCAGCTGGTTGCCTGTTGTCAGCACCTCCCTGCTATCAGTGCTTGCTGAACATTCTATGCACTCAGTTCCTGCAGCTGTGCTGGGTCTACTCCCCACACATCGCTTGCTAGCCATGCCTTGTTGTGGTCTATGACCTTATCGCATGTCCTTGGAGTTCCCCTGCTTCCCTCCCCAGCCCACATGGCATCGTGGGGCCCCTCTTTCCTTGCTACCCACAGGACCATGACCAGCAGTGATACCCCTGGGCTCCCATGCCCCGGATCATCCGGCGCCCCCCCCATAGCTGGACCTTCCGGGAGACCATGGCCCTATGTGACCTGTGGCAGTCCCCAGCTGTGCAACTGCTCCTGTGCTGCCCAGATACCCTCTCTGGTGCCTATGTGAACCTGAGCTCCGGGCTTTGCTACTTCGGCTATGAGGCTAGTGGTAGCACGCGCCAGATCCATGCTGACGTGATTGGCCTTCGTCCCTTTCCTGATGGGCGCATTCCAGAGATGAGGTGCTCAAATGTGGCATGGTCAACAGAGGAGACCGTGTCCGCCTTCTTGGTGTGTAGCCTGGCCAGGTTCAATCACAACCTGTCTGGGGGGGGGGGGCGCTGCCCTGGCCATTTCCTTCTTCTGCTGCATCCACGGGGTGCGTGGCTACCAGAGGTCGCATGGGGCAGCGTATTACCATCTGTTGGAGCTTGGGCACCTGCCATGGCCCCCTGCTGCTGACTATACATTGCCGGGGGCCACCGGAGCTGGCGGTGCTGGCCGCTGTGTGGACCCATGCTGATGTTCAGGTGGGGCTCACCATGCCAGATCCGTTTGAGGCCTACTACCTCGTTTCCCACCACATAGCAGGGCTGGGCTACCACCAGGGCATACTTCAGTGGCCCCACTATGTGCATCTGGTGGGCCAACCAGTCCCAAACCCCTTTGTGACCCCCTGCAGCTGGCTGTGAGGCCCTCTGTGTCTTCAGTGTGATAGATGACAGCTCCACCGTGTGCTCCCTGCACCTCTCTGCTGGCTCAGGGCACTGGCCACTCACTCCACGCCATTCCGGCCTCGCAGCTGTTCTGGCTGGTTCATTTGCCTCCCTGCCACTCGTCTGTGTCACTGTGCCCCTTCCATGGGCACCCCCTGTCCTTTGCTGCCTGTGGTGTTCCTCTCCGTGCCTGGTCCCCCCTTTGGCTGGTTCCTGCTGCCTGACACTGCTACTGGCTCTCCCCATGGTGTCTTCCTCCCTTGCATGGCCGCCCGCTCACCTGTGTACATGCCCTGCCCCCGCCCCTGGCTGCCTCCTTGACTGTGCAGGACTTGGGGCCCTGGACAGCGCCTCCCAGCTTCCTCTGGAGGGGGGGTGCATGTGCTTCCCACAGGCTCCTGCTCGCATCTGTCCCCACCTGTGCTACTGCATCAGCGAGGGGAATCTTTGCCATCTGGACCTGCCTCGGACCACTCTTTGCAATATAAGACAGGCATCCCTCAGTTTTGATTAGGCCCAAGCGTGGCCTGGGTAAGTTGTTACAGGACCTGCCTTCTCCAACTTGTTTGCCCTCCCCCTGTGACCCTGCTCTGTCCCTGTGGGGACCTCTGTGACTTGGGATGCCTGTGTTGCTGTTGGGTGGCCCGTGCTTCCTGTGCTGTCAGTAGGGTTCTGGGTGCCTTTCACCATGTCCTGGACTGTTCCCAGCCCAGGCAGCTAGCGGTGCGGCGGCGGCCCAGAACCCACAGGTCTGGTGGTCCGGTTTTTAAAAAAAAATCCAGACTGGGCACTGGCAGGGTGGGTGGGGGGTGTTCCCCCTTCCACCCGCGCAACCTGGGAGGGGGAGGGGGAGGTTTGGGGGTGGTTAATTGATTTCAATGAGGACACTTCCCCATTGAAATCAATGGGAAAAAAACGGTACCGGTAAACCGGTTTTACCGATAAAACCGATTTTTTTTGAAACCGGTAACCAGTAAAACCGATACCCGTTTTTTTCAGTTTGGTCCCACCCCTAGTATTTAGTGTATTTTGGGGTGAGTGTGTCTTTGGGAGAGTTATATTTAATGTTTCAATTTTATTTCTTGATTTCATGCCATGTTATGGATCATATAAAGGACTTTCATAGATAGACTTTTGAATATAAAAGCGAATAATCAGATATCCATTTTATATCAAATTGATATCAACTTGATATAAAAACAATATTGTCTTCTATATCAAATGCTATTCCATGAAATAATTTGATCTACACAGCTGTCATACGAGCCCGAGAGATGACTCCATCGAGATCCAGATTTTGAATGACAGTTGGGCTTCCCAGGAATTGTGGGTCCTGGGATTAAACTACACCACTGAGTACAGGACCAATCAAGAGACAGACATGTTCCCCCAAGGTTTAGAACCAATCAGGAGGCAGGCACTTCTTTAAGTCTTGGAACCAATCATGAGGCAGTCTTGCCTACCCTCCCCTTGAATCTCTCTCCCGTATGAGGACCCTGCTGGAAATGGCTGGGAACCAATACACACAGAGCAGACACAAAGCCTAATTCTGGGCTTTGTCTACAAAACATGGGAACTCTTGGGGCACAAGCACTCTGGTTTAATAGGACAGCTCTGATTGCTTAAAAGCAAGACTTCCACACACATTGAACCCTGGTTCATTGAAATCGCAAGCTCCACTGTTATGAAGCATCTGGCATTCAGATGCTTCAAGGGATTCCAGCATCAAGCGATTCCAGACAAATTTGAGAAAATATGGATGAACTTCGTAGAGTTTGTGGGAACACTTTTGCCCTCCCCACCCTGCTCCCACCCTTTGGCCTCCCTAATCTTTCCCCTCTTTTTTCTCATTTTTGGTAAGTTCTGTTTTTGTTCTTTTCCCCTCTCCCTGATTCTCCTCATTTCTGTTCCCATTATTAAATACCGCCCCCCTCTCCTGTCCCCACCCTCTTCATTTAGGAACCTGGTTTGCGAGCTTCTACCCAGGAACATAGCTAGGTTGCAATGGGCTCAGGTACAAGAAATGGACTCCTCCGCCCGTCACCATCCATACTCTCCTGTTTCCCATCCCCTCCTGTCCCCACACAGTCCCCCCACCAACTCTCCCTACCTCCATCTGGCTCCCAGTCAGCGCACAGACCCGCCAGACTGCCTGCTCTCACACATCCTCTCTGCTCCCACCTGCTGCTGCTGCTTGCTCAACACTCCGGATTCCCACACTGCAAGCTCTGCAATGCGCAGAGCACTTATGGAGCTTTCTCCATGCAGTATTGCTATGTCAACCTTTCCATTTAAATCAGGTTTATGAAAAATACATGTTGCAGGGCTACATTGGAACCAATGCAGCCCTGCATGCAATGTGTATTTTAAATACATGCTGCAGGGTTGCATGGGTTCCAATTTAAAAAAAACCCAAAATAGACTCTATTCAGACAATGACCAACACAGAGGAAACTCTCCTGCTTCTTGTACATATCACTTTCCCCAGAATCTTGCATAACTAAAACCTAACACACAGAGCATGTTTTGTCCAAGACTAAACATTTGCTCACACCCTAAAAGAGAACTTGGAAGACTATGCTACCTGGTGGTGCTATTTCACATCTGTCTTGAAAGCAGAGAGAGATTTGATGCCAGAATTTAGCTATTTTTACAGTTCCATGTAGTAGCCTTTGTGGATTTTAAGTAGCTAGGCTTGTTAGCGTGCACAGCACAGAAATATTGATACTATTTATGACTATCTTTTTTTAAATAATAATATTATGCTAGGAATTTCTAGCAAGGAATACAATGCAAAGGAAACAGAGAACAATAATCTTCCATAATTAAACTGAAGACAGTAATTCATATACTGTATTAACTCTCAAGTAATAATACAACTAATATCCGCCTTTCCCCAGATCTCCCCTGTTTTCTGAACTCCTTTAAGACCTGGCTGCATTGCCAGGCTTTTGGTGAGGGAGATGGTTAGTGGGTGGGGGGATGTTTTGTGTTTTGTTTTTGGGGGGGTTGGTGGTGTTTTAGTTTGGCCCTGTGATTGTTCATGTTAATGAATTTTAATTATCTCTATTTTATATTGTTCTGTGATAAATAGCTCAGGCTTGGCTTTGACCGAATTGCTGATCAAATTTAATATGTTCCCATTGAATGGCTCTTTGCAGGGTAATCCAGAAGGCAAATTCACCTTCATTTCCCATTTAGGAGCCAGTTTCGCCAACTATATTATTGTTTCCCAGGAAATGTTCTTTCTGGCAGAGAATTTTCAGGTATGAGAATGTCATTTTAGTGATCACCTACCGTTAATTGTCGACTTTTCCAACCAAGAGACTTTAGAAAAGGTGGAGACTCAGAATACTGATGATTATTATTCTCTCCTAGATTACTATTCTAAATTACCATGGAGCTCTACACTAGTGTCAAGTCTTGATATTGCCTGTCAGGGTGATTTCAGATGTTACGTTTGTCTGAAATCACCACAGTCAACCTCAGTCAACCGTGTGTGTGTGTGTGTGTGTGTGTGTGTGTGAACGGAGGTGAACGTCTGTTTGCGTGCAGCCAGATGTTCACCTCAGTCAACCAACCCCCGCAATGAATCTAACCACGCTTTGTTCTCCTGCACCACGGCGGTGAACAAAGCGTGGTTAGGGGGAATCGGGAACGCGGTGAAGGAAAAGTAACATCTGTTACCTTACCTCCACCGCATTCTGGGGTCCTGGTGGCGGGCGGCGGCAACGGCCAGATAGGCCACTGCGGCTGCCTGTCTCAGGGAGGGCGGGCGGCCGGGCAGCGCAGGGAGCGGGCCGTGTGGCCGCATGCTGTGTCATGCGGCCCCTTTAGACGTTACGGCCGGGCGCTTTCACCACGGGCCGTGGCTCGGCGGACCCCACGGCCGGGGGCGAAGGGGGGAACGTTTGTTGGCTCCCCCCTTCACCCCCGGCCGTGGTCCGAACCACCCCATGGCCCGTGGTGAAAGTGCCTGTCCATAACGTCTGAAATCACCCTCAGTCACCAATTTGCTTAAGACTAAAGAATAGTGTTGACCTCCAAACACTGGATCATACAATGCTCCAATGCTATAAATCTGTTATTGATTTTAGGGGTTTCTTGGTAAAACACCCCCAAAACAAGAGTTTCCCTTCAGGTAAAATGAGTCATGTATGGTTTGACTGGGAGTTCAGGAAACTTAAATTAGAAATGAATAAGATGTATCTGCAGTATAAAAATGGCAAGAGGCTGGATTTTCTGCTAGAATTTCCTAAAATTAAAAAGAAATATAAAACACTGATAAAACAAAAAAAGAGACAGTATGAAAGCACTCAATGGGAAACATTATATCTAGCAGCTCTGGCAGAGGATTGTGGGTCCTTCTGGAGAATTTTAAATGGAGCTCCTAAGAGGCATAGGATGGGAATTATAGCAGTGAATCCAAGTGATAGGTGGGAGCAATATTTCACATCCAAGTTCTCTGATTATGTGGAATATATTATTCCCTTTGCAATTCAGGAAACTCTAAATTGGCCGCCAGTTGAAGCGCAGACGGTGAGCAATCTGATTGACAATCTTAAACTGTGTAAGGCACCAGGTTATGATTTAATCCCAGCAGAATTTTTAAAGGGACAAAAAGACTGGTGGGTACCTTTTTTGACTGCCTTATTTACCTGGATAAATAAGAAAGGTTTTATTCACGCCAATTGGCTGATAGCCGTAGTCATTCCCATATATAAGAAGGGCCCAAGAAGTGATCCATCCAATTATCATCCTGGCATCAGCCTCCTCAGTGTTGTGGGGAAATTATATGCTAAACTCCTGGAAGAGATATTTACAAACTAGCTTCAGAAGGAGGAAGTCATCCATCCAGAGCAGGCTGGCTTCCAGGGGTGTCGGTCTACAATAGACTATATCTTGATACTCTAGCATTTGGTTGAAAAATATGTGGATAGATCTTGCCTGTGGCAAAAATTGGAAAGAACTTCAATAGACCGCAGACTCCTTTATTTGATGATGGCCTTTATTCCGATAATGTTTTGGAAATCAAGATAAGCAATGCTGGGCAGTTAACCAATGAAATTCCTTCCCGCATTGGAGTGAGGCAGGGCTGCATTTTGGCTCCTAGTTTGTTTAACTTCTTCCTTAATGACTTGATTCCTTTAACCCCTGCTACAGAACTCTTCCCTCCAAAACTGGAAGATAAGGCTATAGGATCTCTTCTGTATGCCGATGATGCAGTCATACTATCCCAGACACAAGTTGGAATGGATAAAGAACTGGTAGTTTTGATGAATTACTTTGTCACCAATAAATTGGTACTTAACCTTGCAAAATACAAAATTATGGTTTTTGGAAATGGAAGAAAGATTATTTTCTGGAGGATAGGGCAGGAAACCACCAAACATATAGACCATTATAAATATCTGGGTATTATTTTTAGCAAAACTGGCAGTTGAGAAGCTCAGACCAATTCGACTTTAAATCATGCAACAGGCACGGCATTTTGAGTTTTTTTTCCAGGAAGGGTGTTAGAAGAGAAATTATGGCCTTGAAGGTCTTTAATGTAAGAGTTACTTCATAATTATTTTATGGAGCATCAATTTGGGCAATTGTCCGTCTGATCAATCTGGATAAAGTACAATCCATCTTTCTGAGGAAACTTCTCCAACGACCTGTGGGAATAGCTTCTGCAGCTATAAGGATAGAATTGGGGCAAGTTAGATGGTACATGAGAGTACTGAAAAATGCTCTGTCACTCTGGTTACGTGCTGAACAATTTTCCCGATCAGGACTATTTCTTCTGTTTGCCAAAGATACATTTGAATCCACTTAGTCTCGTACAATGAGGAATTGTATAGTTAAATTGGGTTTTTCTTCAGTATATTTACGAAGAAAAAGGGCCTTATGTGGCCAAATCAGAAATATCCAGAAGGATAGAGGACATTGCTCAACAGGAGGACATAGCTAAAATCAAGGCCTCCCTCGCCTAAGGGATTTATCTAAAGGTGGTTCCTGAGGCTGGGCAGATTGCAAGCTACTGGCAAAACAACTTGTTTCCTGCCTTGGGGAAGAAATTTCTTTTGGCCTGTTTAAA
This sequence comes from Sphenodon punctatus, assembly GCA_003113815.1. NCBI lineage: Eukaryota > Metazoa > Chordata > Lepidosauria > Sphenodontia > Sphenodontidae > Sphenodon > Sphenodon punctatus. The sequence continues at coordinate 346,433 of QEPC01003065.1, read as the reverse complement.
TGTACTTCCCTCGATGGTTTTGGAAGGGCGCTGTGTGGGATACCATTCGCAAATCGTCTTTGTCCCTTTGATATGAAACAGTGAGTCACATTCTAATTGAATGTCAAGTTTATTATAAAATTAGAATGCAATATTTAGACTCGTTATTACTTAGATATCCAGGAAGATCAAGTTTGGAACTTGCTATAATTCTATTAGCTGAACAATTTCTGGACGTTTCCCTGGCTGTAGAGAAATTTTTGTTAAATGCGATAATAATTCATGAACGTTTTCTGAATTTTAAGCTTTTTGTTTCTTAGAAGTTTGGAAGTTTTGAGATTGAAATACTGTGCACTGTGTATTGTATATCGTATTTTGTCTTTTGTTTTACTGTGGGCAATGGCCTTTGGTTATGTCCATTTATTAAATAAACTTGAATTATGACTATCTTTTTAAAATTAATATTATGCTAGACTTTTCTAGCAAGGAATACAATGCAAAGGAAACAGAGAACAATAATCTTCCATAATTAAACTGAAGTCAATCATTCATATACTGTATTAATAACTCTTAAGCAATAATACAACTAATATCCGCCTTTCCCCAGATCTCCCCTGTTTTCCGAACTCCTTTAAGACCTGGCTGCTTTGCCAGGCTTTTGGTGAGGGAGATGGATAGTGGGTGGGGGGATGTTTCGTGTTTTGTTTTGTGGGGAGTTGGGGGGGTTTTAGTTTGGCCCTGTGATTGTTCATGTTAATGATTTTTAATTATCTCTATTTTATATTGTTCTATTACTTTGTATTTTTATTTATTGTACGCCACCCCGAGCTGCTGTGTGGCAGGAGGGGGCAGGTTAGAAGTACTGAAATAAATAAATATTTTTACACAATAAGCTATTTATCTCTCGTGCATCCTCTATTTTTGCTAATACTTATGGCAACAACTTAGGTAATGACTAAACTTTAATGGTTGTGTCATAAGATTTTATATCCTTATTAATTATACAGTTTTTCATTCTCATTCTTAGCAGATCTCATGGGTTGCCATAACCTTTATAGCCCCAGAAGGAAATCCACATATTCAGAAGAAAAAAATAAGCAATGAGGATAATGAAATTTTGTCTTATTAGATGAAGAAGTAAAACTATGAGAAATTTTAAAGCACAGTGAGATGCAAGGCAGCGTGCGGAGGGGGTGGATTAGTGGGTATTTTCAGACATTACGAGATCACGCTCAACCACGCTGAACCCCACGGTGGGGCCAAAGGGCCCTGAACGTCTGTTCGGCGCGCGCCAGATGTTCATCATGCTCAATACCCACATGGGGTCAATTTCAACCACGCTTCCCGGGCTAGCCGGGGGAATATCCCGGGAAGCGTGGTCAAACGGACCCCCACCGGGAATCAAGGAAAAGTAACGTCTGGATGCCAATCCCAGGGCGGAACCAAAGGAAATGAGCCCCAGCCAGGGACAAGGCATGCAGCATCACTTCCGGGCAACCGGCAACAACACAACCACCGGAGGGAGATTTAAAGTGAAATCAGCAGCAGGCAAGTGTGGCGGGATGGAGCGAGGAGGGAGGCGGAAGAGAGCGGAGGGAGAGAAAGCGACACAGGCAGTGGAGGAGGCGGAGGAGGTGGAGGCAGGGGCAGCG
>QEPC01003065.1:322831-344702 GCA_003113815.1 Sphenodon punctatus | reverse complement strand
GGTGGGGGGGTGTCGGATTGTCGCTGAACCTGCAGGGGGCTCCACCGGACCTGGCTGCCCTCCATCTGGCCCCCTGTGACTGTGGGGCCCCCTTCCTCCTCCTGGACCCTCTCCGCCGGTCTCGCTGTGCATTGCGGGCCCCCATCGTGCCTTGTTCCGTGGGTCCCGCCCCCCCCTTCCTGGACTGCCTATGTTGCTGTGGGGGCGCCTCTGTGGACTGGGGTGCTATGGGGGTGGGGGTTTCTACTGCCTGTGCCTTGCCCCTTGGCGGTGCCCCCCCTCATCCCTCCCGTTGTTCCCCGTGCTGTTCTCCGGGCACCCCTGCCCCCCCCTTCCCGACCTTTCCCTTGTGTGTGTGTGGGGTGGGTGTGTGTGTGCCCGGGCGTGTGGTCGTGCGGTGTGTCCCGCTGCAGGTCCGCTGTGTGTGTGCGTGTGCTGTGTGTGGCACCTGTCAGCCTGTTCTCCCTCTTCCCCCCTCCCTTCCCATTTCCCTTTTGTGAGCATTCCTTTGTGTGCCTCTTGGCTTCGTTTGCCCTTCTGCGGCCATGTCCGTGTCCCGCCCCTGCCCGGTGTCTTCTGGGAGTTTTGACCATGGCTGGGGATCGGCTGTACGTCTGTTGTGCTGCCCCGGTCCGTGATGGGTCGGCCCGGTTCCCGGCCGTGGTCCTGGTCCCGTCACGTCTGTTAGGGGCTTTTCTTCACCCCGGGCCGTGGTTGTTCTGTTCACCCCCCCTGGGGGTTCACTGTGGTGAACCGGCCTCCCGTAACGTCTGAAATCACCCAATGTCTATCAGTTTTGTATCCCAGCAAGCAACATGCAGTAGGGAAATGCAATCAGGAGCAGGTTCTCAGCTGGAGTACATCACGTTCATTTCTATTGAATTAAATTGGGTGGAATGTGAGGAGGGAGAGGAAGCAAATAGCACATTTTCTCCCTGAGGGTAATACCCACCTGCATTTTCAGGCACCCCCAGTAGGCACTTGACAGGGTACCTGGTGCCTGAAAATGTGTGTATTACTGGGGCGTCCTGGGACGCCGCCCAATTCCAACACCCGCGACTCCCTAGGCTGACTCACTTCACTGCCAGCTGCTACTCCTTCGATCCTGGTTGCTGCCTTCCTGCTCCTCCCTGGCCTGCACGCTGCTCAGCTGAGCTGGGGACTTCCCCGCTTGGCTTTTTCTGAGCAGGGGGGAGCAAGGAGGCCCCTTCCCACCTGCATGCACTCTCCCTAATGGATCCCCCATTCCCAAGGGGACCCAAAATGAGGGTGTACACAGGATCCATGCATGCCTCTTATATGGGTCTCCCTGGGAACAGAGGGACTCATTAGGGGGTTACACACAGGTGGGAAGAGACCTCCTTGATTCCCTGGCCGAACTTCAGAAGATGCAGAAGGTCTGCTTTAAGGGGCAGAGTGTAATAGATTATGACATTGTCCCAGTGGCTAACTGGAACCGGGATCTTAACTTTGAAGTGATAGCTCAGCCAGAAAGTGATCACATGCCTCTTTGGTCAATTATAAAAAGCCTATGTTTTGATGAGGATTCCCCTATGAAGTCTAGATTGCCAAGAGGAACTGATGACCTTCCACTTTATTTGGGGAGACATATTACTGGGAGTTGGCAAAACCATAGGGCCTATTTGCGTGTGCTAAGGCTACTTGTACTGCAAATGGAATTGTTAGGTTAGCTGTGTCCCTCAAATATGTAATGTTGGCTTCTATTCTCCAGATCTTTAAGGCTAAGATGCAGGCACAGTTACTATATGGTGCAGAAATTATGCCTCTTTCTGGTTTAAATACCCTAGAGGTTATTCAAAATAAATTTCTTAGGCGAATCCTGATGGTAACCTCAAGTGTACCTGTAGCTGTGGTCTGAGCCGAAACTGAAACGGAGTCAATCCTAACTCTATCATTGATTTCAGTTATGTGATATTGAACAAAAGTATGCAACTCCAGTCAGTCAAGTGTAGTATATCTTTGTCTATTGGAACTACTAGAATATGGAGTAACTACTATTTTGGCTAAAGCTGGGTTCCTTTTTTTGTTTGTTAGCCAAAACCCCTAAGCAACAAAATAGTTTAATCAAACGCCGATTTATTGATATCACCCATCAAGATGATCTGGCAGTTCTGAGATTATGGAAGGTTGCCCCTTATTATTCAAGTTGCAAGCATTCTTTTGTATTGGAGCCTTATCTCTCCCTTCTGTTGAGTAAGATACTGGATAGAAGTTTTACTTTACTGAGATTTCAGTTATTACAATCAGCAATTACACAGGGGATATATGAAGGCCATGTAGTTTAGGGGAAATAGAAACCTTGGAACATATCATCTTTAAATGAACATTTTATGATGAACTGAGAGTTCATTGGATTTATCCTGTTCTGGGGAATAGGAAAGATCTACCCTCTAAATTAAAGCTTAATCTGCTCCAGACCACTACCTCAGAAAGTTGCCTTGGCAACGTTTGCCCTTTAGGCTGAATTTAAACAGAAACTCATGATCTGATATTATTGTTCCTGCTGGTTGAGGACTTAGATATATTCAGTTTTAATGGTTGGATGGGATGCTGCTGCTGCTGCTGCTGCTGTTGTGGTTGTTTTTTAATTTAATTGTGATATTGTTGTATTATGTTTTGGTTGTTTCTTATGTCAAAGGTAATATTTATTTTACTTCTAGTACTTGGAGATTATATTGCTTTTATTTTTTAATTTTGATGGTTATAGTGAAAGCTAAATAAATCTTCATTCATTCATTCCTTGATCCCCTCCCCCCTGCTCAGAAAAAAAACCAATTGGGGAAGTCCCCAGCTCAGTGCGCAGGCTGGGGAGGAGCAAGAAGCAGCAAGCAGCGACCACACTAAAAGAGCAGCAGGTGAGTCAGCCTAGACAGTCAGGTAGCCTGTCAGGTCATGTTTGGGCACCAATTGGTGCCTGAATGCAACTGAGGTGAGTCAGGCAGCCCAGATTCAATGGACTGCCTGATTTGCCAGGTACCAAGTTCCAGCTTTAATCATGGTGCCCTGAAGAAGAAAGGTCTTTGTAAAGCCTTAGCCTAGAGGGGCAAATGCTTCCCATTCTGACCCACCAGTGCACCACTGGCTTTCTCCCTGCTATCACCACTGCTACTGCTACTCTGGTAGGGGCAGGGTTGGAGCAGCAGCATTGGAAGCAGTAAGGAGATCAAGTTCTGCTGGAGAGATTCAGTGGCCTCAGTCCCCACAGACAGCAGCTAGTGACATCGCCACTCAGGACTGGTTTCTGTCTGGCAATACAGCAGTCTGCCCACAGGGGCTGTATATATATCCTGCTATTTCTGCACACAATAAGATTAGAAAGCATCTTCCAGACAGTCTTGTAAGCAATACAAAATTATTTAAACGTTCAAGTGTGATCATTTCCAAATGCTAGTGCAGGAAGAGTGTCAAGAGGGAAAACCTGGATATTCCAAGGGAACACAGCATGGTAATACCTTGGTTGAGCCAACACAATGGCCGTTTGTGCATGGACCCATTCCTCCCCCCGCTCCCCCCCGGGGAGCCTTGCACACACATATTGCTCAATTAGCTGTGTGTGTGCAAGGCTGCCACAACAGCAGTAGTAGTATGGCTGAGTGGCTAAGCTTTGTTGCTGCTACGCTAGGGGCCCAGGGTACTAGTTTGCCCTGCATACTAGTGTCTCCTTTCCATTAGCTTCTTTAAAGAAAAAAATGAAGGAGTTGCTTGCTCCTAGTTTCTTAGCCGAAAATGCTCAATGGCTCAAGACTTCTCCATCACTCCATGCAGGGCCAGCCCCAGGCATGTGCCACATGTGCGGCCGCACATGGCCCCGTGGCCAGCTGGAGCCCCTCACTTCCCTGGCTGGGCGGTAAGCTGCAGCCATCTTCTCCCCCTAAGTTCTTCTGCCTCCCCGCCCTGGCTCTGGTCCTCATCCCTCACCTGCCTCTGCCTCCTAGTAGTGCTGCAGCAGCAGGAGAGACCGGGACACTGATAGGACTGGAAAATAAAGCTGTTTGTTTACAAGCAACTCCTCCCATGTGAGTGATCAGAAGGTTGTTACCTTGTAAAGAAGGTTCTTGGAGATGGTGCCTAACTTTCTCACAATTGGGTTATGCATGCTCACCTTATTAAAATAACAGACTACGTGATGATCTCGAGCTCCTCTAGTATAAAAAGCACTCTCCCCCTCAGAATGACAGTTCGTTCCAACCCCTTCTAGGAATATAAGAAAATTCCATGCGGGGCTGGAAGGGTGAGGGTTGTGAGAATGTTGTGATCCGTCTCAAAGAACCTTGTTTTCAAGGCAGCAGCCTTCTGTTCTTCTTTGAGGGGGTCCTCACAGGCCCTTTTTACATGGCTCTGCTGGGGGTGGTGGTCCATGGGCATGCTGTTGCGTGGGCAGGGTGTACATACAGCCGCACACGCATCCCCACTCACCCCCCACTCATCCACACCCACAGAGGAACCACCATTTCCCCCGATTGCTCCATGCATGGGGATGAGTGGGGGGTGAGTATGGATGCATGTTAGGTGGGCACGTGCATGCACCCCCACTCACTGTGAGTGCGTGCGCCGCGTTGTTCACACAGGGCTCCCCACCCATGAACACGCAGCAATCTGCGTGTTCATGGCTGTGAGACGTCTGTGTAAAAAGGGCCACATTCTCACAACTGTCTTACTTATGCTATCTTAGGTAGGAATTTAGGATGTAAAGCAATATCTATTCTATCTTGGAAAATAAATCTGCAAATATGGTTCTGAGATTATAATGGCTGCTATTTCACTAACTATTCTTAATGAAGTTATTGCTAACAGGAATACTGTCTTTAAACCGCCACCCCATAACCAGTTCATTTGTGCTCCCCCATATAATCAATTCATGCTGCCCCAGGGGCACAAATGAACTGGTTATGGGTGGGGGGCAGTGTGAATTGATTATATGGGGGGCAAGGGCACAAAGGAACTGGTTATGGGGTGGGGGTAGTGTGAATTGATTATGGAGGCACAACTGAATTGGTTATGGGTGGGGGCAGCATGAATTGATTATATGGGGGGGCAGGAGCACAAAGAAACTGGTTATGGGGTGGGGGCAGTGTGAATTGATTATGGAGGCACAACTGAACTGGTTATATATATGTCTCTTTTCATGGCATAATGCGCTTAATAGGCTGGCTGCATTTTGGGTGTGTTGTGTGATTGATAACAGAGCCTCTGGACTGGTCGCACCATGTGCATGCAGAAAACACAGGCGACATCGGCAGCAAGAAGCAACAGGCCCTGGAAGCCGGGCTGGCTAAGCTCACCCCCCTCCTCCAGTAAGGCAGCAGATGCAATCAGTTTCTCTGTGCCTGCCTTGCTGCCCCTGCAGTAGAACCACTCCTGGGGAGTAGTGGTAGACGCTCGGCTGGGGAGGAGCAGGGGGGGAGCATTGGGAGGCCATGCTTGTCTATGACCGCTCGACTGAGTGCCAGGTAAGGCAGCCAAGGGTTGCCAAACCAGGGTGGGATGGGGGGAAGAAGCATTGGGAGGCCATGCTTCTCCATGGCTGCTTGGAGGGGTGAAGAATAGGAATCCTTCCTTCCTGTCCAGAGAGAGTACATTTTATGTAAATCTATACAATTAAGTGTGGTCTAATTATGCAAATTAGGTTCCGCACCAAGACTTTGCACATGGCCTCACAAACCCTGGGGCCGGACCTGACTCCATGCTTGCTGTCTTGCTCCACACCACCCAGCTGCATGTGCTCAGCTGATCCACTGACTAGCATACTTCACAAAAACAGAATGTGAGGCCCCAAACACATGGGTCCCTGTACAGACGAACAGTCTGAAATTGCTAGGATCCAGCATAGATGAGCATGAGGTTTCCAATAGTCTACACTGACGTATTCTGAAAAAAGTCAGGGCACAAAAATTACCCGTAGGCAAGTAACTGTTGTTGGCTTTCACTTAGGACTGAAACGAAGACTGTTGTACAATAGTGTTGTTATGCAAATAGCCATAGCTCAATAGCACTGCTGTGCAACCGTATGGTGTGCAATCATGCTAAATACCACCACCAAAGTAATTCAAAGTAAAGATGATCCTGGTAAGGCTATAAAGCTAAGTTGTTATCAGGTAGTAAAGAACAAAGCCCCTTTTTACATGGGCAGTGGCATATGGTGGTCGGTATGCACTGGATGGGCAGGAGGTTCTGACACGCACACCAGCACACACCGACCTCCCCTCGCCGCCACCCACAGGGCCTCCTCTGTTTTTCTGGATGGCTCCATGGGTGGGTGATGGGTGTGGATGAGTGTGTGCAGGAGCGTGCCAGAATGCACACCCACCACCCACCCAGCCACGGCACAGTGCGGTTCACACATGAATGCCCGGATTTCTGGGTGTTCATGGGTGTTTGCCACCCATGTAAAAAGGGCCAATGTTAAGCTAAACTGATATAAGAATGGCCACACTAAGAAGTTTCTAAACTAAACTTACACAGACAAAACCTAAAGTGCTTTGAAGCCAATAGATAAAAAGAACTATGAAAGAGCTGGTTATAATGAGCTGCAGTTTTCAGCCCGCATAACAATGGGTCATGTTCTCAGCTGATGGAATGATGCTGTGCTGTATCAGCCAAGGGTCTAGCCTAAATGATTTTATACTGGGTCGAGTTGGGGGAGGCAATATGGTTTTTTTACCTTTCATGGGCCACTTTGAAAATTACTGCACGTTCTGACGGATTAGATAGGAGTTGAGGGTGGGTGAGCTTAAGGAGTGTGCTTAGGATGGGCAAAGAAAGGGGAGGCTGCTCCAGTAGGGATGTGTGAACAGAATGCGGTTCGGATGTTCAGACATTCGGTCATTAGGTTCGAAACCCGAGTTTGGGCTTGGTTGTTCGGTTCCGCGGAGATCGGTTTGGCCGAACTTGGTCGAATGTTCGAAAATAGTGCTATCGATACCGATAGCGACTGCAAAGATTTTTTTGGTATCTGTATCATTTGGCCCTGAAACAACCTCTGGTCTCTACCCCTGACCCCTGCAGAACCGATTTCTCCACTCGATTTTGGGTGTTCTGAAATCAGTCCCCCAAGCGATTCTTAGGGCAGAATTGGGTTTGGTGCCGGTTTGGACTATAGCTTTGGCCTGTATTCTAAAATTTTGGTTGAAGGTGGAAGTGTTCCCACCACCCCCGAATTCATTATTGGCCCACATTTATGGTATGCATGTAAAAGATGGGTGGTGTAAGAGGACGGAATTGGAAGTGGCCAAACTTGGTCTGTCAAGGGAGATTTTGCTCCCGCTGGGTTGGGGGGGCAGCCCACCTGATCTCCCTGAGAATTAACTATCAAAATCTCTAGCATGAGTCTATAGCCCACTCAGTCTCGCGAAGTGTACTGGATTATAGTATTAAAACAGTCCCAGCGGAATATCTTGTGCATTGGCTATCTTGGCCTCTCAGGAGGGCTTTCTCTCTGATGAGATTTAATGTCTTTCCTTCGGTGATTGTAACAGGGAGATATAAGAATATACCATTCAATGAGAGAATTTGTGCCTTTTGTGATAAGGCTTGCATTGTTCCACCCTATATGTGGTATGGGTACCTAGAAGCGCCATCCATACCGCATAAAGGGAAACCAGCAATGATTTAATAGTGCCGCTTGGGGCACTATTTCATTGTGGAGGGTAGCGCCAGCGCTAAAGTCCATACCCGGGTGCCACAGTAGGCGCCCAAGCCATAGGACTCCCCTCACTCACAGACTGTGGCTGTGCAGTGTGGGAGGGGGGAGCCTGGGAGCTGCTGCGCTGCTCTTAGGCTCCCCCTTCCTCCCAGATCCAGAGGGAGGGGGAGCCTAGGAGCTTCAGCGCTGCCTGCCAGAGTCATGAGGCAGGGCCTGTTTCAGCTGGTTCCTCACCTCACTCCTGAGTCTTCTGTCCTGCCGGCTGGCTGCCTCCCTCCTTCCATCCGATCCACTGCTGCCTTCTGCCTGCCTGTGCCTTCCTTCTTCTTTCCTGCCTGAGTGAGGACTCCATGCTGGTAAGTGACCTGTCTTCTTGGGGGCCTCTTTTGCTCCTGGGGTTCTTAGGGCCTGGGGGGATCAGTCATTCCCCCTAGGCCCCAAGAACCCCAGGAGCAAGAGAGGTGATGGGATTGAGTGGGAGCAGAATGGGGGTGGGTGGGAAGGGTTTGGGGGGCAGAATGGAGGCCTGGGGGTGGGATTGGGTGGGGTGCATAGAATGGGGACTCTTGGAGGAGGATAATGAGGGTCTAGAGGAGGAAAATGGAGGTCTGGGGCCGAATTAGGGGTGGGGGCAGAATTGGGGTCTTAAATTAATGTTTTAAAATGTTTTAGAATTAGTGTTTAGTGTTTTAGAATTAGTGTTTTAAAATTGCTGCAGATAAGGGGACATAGAATAAGTACTAAGCTTTGCTTTTCAATCACTGACACCAAGTAAGCAATGTTCAAGCTGATACAAGAAGATATCATGATTGCTTTATATCTTATGGATGAAATAGTGAATTACTAGGCTTGTTATCTTCTAGATAAAGTAGTGACTTGCTAGGTATACAATGTAAAATAAGTGCATTGTATTGGTTCAAAACCAAAGGCTATATGAAACGTGTATTTGAATTCGTTGAGTAACAATTACATGTGTTTTGTATTTTATAATGAGTATAAAGTTCCTAAACAAATCTATCATGCTGGTGTAAGCTTTCAACTGTGTATTGAGTGAGAAATTGTTAAAACTATATTTGTTTAAACCCCCCAGTAATGCTGAACACTCTGGTGATATACACCGTATTGCTTTGGTATATTAACTATGAATTTCATATAGAAATTTCTTCCTTTATTCTTCCACGCTTTCAGGGTCGGCCCCAGGGTTTGTGAGGCCATGTGCAAAGTCTTGATGCAGGGCCTAATTTGCATAATTAGGCCCCCGCTTAATTATGAAAATGTGTAAATTTACATAAACTCTGCACCCTCTGGACAGGAAGGATTCCCATTCTCCACCCCTCCAAGTGGTCATAGACAAGCATGGCCTCCCAATGCTTCCCCCCACCCCCACCTCCCCAGCTGAACATCTACCACCACTACCAAGGAGTGGTTCTACTGCAGGGGCAGCCGGACGGGCAGTGAGGCAGGCACAGAGAGACTGACTGTGTCCACTGCCTTACTGGGGGAGGGGGTGAACTTAGCCAGCCTGGTCTCCAGGGTCTGTTGCTTCTTGCTGTCGGTGCCACCTGTGCCTTGTGGATGCACGCGGTGTGACCCAATTCACGCTGCCCCCCATCCATAACAATTTAATTTGTGCCCCCGGGGCAGCGTGAATTCATTATATGGGGGCCACAAATGACCTGGTTATGGAGTGCGGGTTTAAAGACAGTATTCCTGTTAGCAATAACTTCATTAAGAAGAGTTAGTGAAATAGCAGCCATAATAATCTCAGAACCATATTTGCAGATTTTCCAAAATAGAATAGATATTGCTTTACATCCTAAATTCCTACCTAAGGTAATATAAGTAAGACAGTTGTGAGAATGTGGCCCTTTTTACATGGGCTTCTCCCACCCATGAACACGCAGATATTTGTGTGTTCATGAGTGGGGGAGCCCCGTGTGAACGACGCGGTGCACGCGCCCATGGTGAGTGAGCGTGCGTGCGCGCCCACCTAACACGCATCCCCACTCACCCCCCCACTCATCCCCACGCATGGAGCAACCAGGGGAAACGGCGATTACTCCGTGGGTGTGGATGAGTGGGGGTTGAGTAGGGATGTGTGTGCAGCCATGTGCATGCCCTGCCCATGCATCAGCATGCCCATGGAACACACACACCCCACCCGGTGGAGCCATGTAAATATGGCCTGTGAGGAGCCACTCGAAGAACAGAAGGTTGCTACCTTGTAAGCAAGGTTCTTTGAGATGGCTCCTAACATTCTCACAACATCCACCCTTCCAGCCCCGCATGGAATTTTTTTCTTATATTCCTAGAAATGGTTGGACAGAACTGCCATTCTGAGGGGGAGAGTGATTTTTATGCTAGAGGAGCTTGAACCATCATGTGGTCCATTATTTGAATAGGGTGAGCGTGCACAACCCAGTTGTGAGAATGTTGGGAGCTATCTCAAAGAACCTTCTTTACAAGGTAACAACCTTCTGATCACTAACACTAACAGGCAGAGGCAGGTGAGGGATGGGAACCAGAGCCAAGCTGGGGAGGCAGAAGAACTTATTGGGGGAGAAGCTGACTGCAGCCTGCTGCCCAGCCAGGCAAGCGCAGGGCCCCAGCTGGCCGTGGGCCATGTGCAGCTGCACATGTGGCACATGCCTGGGGCTGGCCCTGCATGCGTTGAGCCTGTGATGAAATTCATAAAGCCACTGTGAACTAGCTATTCAGCTGGTGTAAATGCTTTATGCTAGCAGGGAATTAGCCTATTAATTTTAGGGATCAGTTAAGGGTGATTTTAGATGTCGCAATACTTTGTAGGTGCTTCTGCTGGAGTCCATGAGTGATAATCATGGTGTCTGAAAGCACTCCTAAGTTTTTATTACAGTTTTGTGTTGTGTTATTGATTGCAAAGATACTTGTCATACCTTTTTAGGCTAAAATTTCTCATCCATTATCTTCAGGTCTAGGTTAATTTGGTTAAAAGTGCTTTTCCTGTATTTTGGTATGTCTTTTCTTGAATGCCACATGGTGAGTGCTTCCTGCCCTCTCCAGAACTGTGCATGCCTCTTCTCCCTTTGTAAAACTCTATGCAGCATTTATGGTGTGCCATTTAGGATTTCACATAATCATGTTGGCCTTTGCAGCATTTTCTGTGCATTGTAGTTGTGACCATGATGGTTGTGCATTTCAAAAGGACCTGTTTGTATGAACAGGCATTTGACTGTCAGGGATACAATGTAGGTAGATACTAGGGATGCTAGTCTGGATGGAGCTGGTTTGGTGGCAACGCAGGCCTGAAACTGGCCAAACTTTTTTAAAAGGGCTGTTGCCCAGGCTCCACCTACCATTGGCCAGGCTCCGCCTCTAGGTTCACTGGCAGGAGGTTCAACTCACCCACTGCCCCACCAGCCTCAAAAACCACCAGCCACCACTGAGCGGAACATGTATTTTAAACCCCCATTCTGCAACTATTCTAGTATGTGTTGGCTGCTCACTTGTGCCAACCATGCGGGTCAAGCAAGCACCAGCTCGTAGCTGTTGCGATGTATAAATAGAGGTGAGACTCCAGGGGGAATTTTGGATTTGGATTTTTCGGTTTCAATTCTTTAGAAATTTTGGATCTTGATTCGGATTCTGATTTTTTCGGATTCTGATTTTTTGCATGTATTTTTCCACACTGAACTCAATGGGAATAAACTGCAATGTTAAAGATTCGAACCAGAAAAGACAATGTAAAAGATTTGAAACTGAAAAAGATCTGAAATTTCAGATTAATCCAAATTAGCCATTTTGGGGTCAGAACCTGACCCAAATGTGATCCAAATCCATTTTGGGGTCAGAATTAGAAATTCCCATCCTTAGTTACCAGGAACAAGTTAGGAGACCACCGTGGCCCTGGAGAGCCAGCACCACTGCCATGCTGTTTCCACCTGATCCTGTTCCCCAGGTCCAGGGAATTAGCAGAGGCAAGAACAGTGACAAGTTCTGGGAGCCACTGTTGCAAGTTGCTGCTCCCAGGGCCTGCCACGTCTCCTGCTTCCAGGTCCCAGGGTGCCCTCACACTCACAGGACCGATAATTCCTGCCTAACTTTCCCAACAGCTCATCATAAGCAGCTGTTGAACAACCTCTGGCTGTGAGCTATGATGTGTATCTAGCTCCCTATATGTTCAGGTTTACCTGTGTTGGCAATCGGAACACATAGGGGGCATCACATGTAGTAGTACCTTTTATCATCATGAAGCTCTGTCAGGCCCGCCCAGAGGGACCTGAGGGTCTGGGGAAGGGTCTGTCTGGGGGACCATTGGTGCTCCCATACCTGGCGGGTTTCAGGGAGGAGCAACAGAAGCCACACCTCCACATCTGACCCAACAGCGGCTTCCACTGCAGCCACACCAACGGGGCCCCCACAGAACACCAAGGCGCCAGCGCCAGCACAACAAGCGGCGGTGGGACCATGCGGCACAGCAGGAAGTGCTTCGCTCTGCCCAGGTGCTCCTGACCTGGCCGCCATAGCCACACACCCCTGATTACCGTCTCGGCACTCAGAGCACCTGCACCAGCGTGCTCAGCAGCCCTCGGGGGGAAAGGAGTGCTCTATCTCCCTATGGTTGCCGGTGATCAGTGTTTATGCCTGTGAGACTGGCCTCCTGACTTCCTTGTGTGTGGTATTCTGAGTGGACCCCTGACCTGACAGCATTGAGAGAGAGAGAGAGAGAGAGAGAATGGGCGTTTGGAGTGTGGACTGTGTGTATTGTGAGTACTTGAATCTCCCTACATTTGTTATCGCTCTCTGGGTGGCCTGGGTTTCCCCTTGTGTGTGTGTCCTATCCCCCCTTCCCGCTGTCCTTGGGTATAACGCACCTCGCCCCCCCTCCACACCTTATCCTCCCCCAAACCCTTGGCCTTGGTTCTGGTGTGGGAGGTGGTTGTGTGTTGTATCGTGCGTTGTGTCTTGTGTGGGCACATACCACTACGGGGTTTCGGTGTTGCACTTTGTCTCTCTGTGATGATCTAGGCTGGGGGTGTATATCCCAGAAGCCAATTACGATCCCGAGGGATATATTTCAGATGGGTGTCGACTGCCACAGTGGACCATGCCCTTCCCTTCCCTTGACCCTCCTATTCCTCACAAGCTCTACCAGTGTTCTCAGATTGCAGAGGCAATGCATAAGCCTGTAATATAGGGTGGGGATGCTGAGGGCAAGAAGAAGGGGGCTGAGAGAGACAGAGACACAAGAGAAATTGGGGGTGACAGTTTCCTGCTCCCCCTCCCATTTTGGGGGGTTACGTTTCATTTCCCTGGAGTTATTGGATTTAATTACAGATCTGTATTATGGATCCATATTTAAAATCAATTTAATTAAAAAAAATAAATCAAAAAATAAAAATACCCTGCAGGTGCAAAATGGCAGGTGGACTGTTCCGCACATGCATGACCTTTTCCAAAATTGCACCAGCAGCGTCGCCATTTTGGAAAATGTCAGCTGATCTGTGCATGTGCAAAATAACCACTGTGCATGTGCAGACTGGCTGCCCTTTTCTAAAATAGCAGCAATGCTGCCACCGCCGTTTTGGCAAAGGGTGCACATGTGCAGAAAATTCCAGTGGCCATTTTGCACATGCACGGTAATGTTTTATAAAAATTATTTTAGAACTGAACCAAAACAGGCCTGTTGTTGCACTGCTCCATTTCAGTTTGGATTAATCAATAATGCCCCATTCCGGGCCTTTACGGAGTAATCTGAATCCGAGCTTCCCTCCTCTAGAACACTTGCAGCAGTGCTAGCACGGAAGGACGGGAGGGAGGGGGGAACCAAGGGCAAAAGGAACAGATAGTTCAGTTTGTCCCCCCTCAGTGGGTGGGTGGACACACACACCCGGCTTGACCACGCCCCCGCCCCCTCCCCGACTTGTGGGCCCAGGTGCAGTTGTACCATCTGTCATTATTGTAGCTACACCCCAGGGAATGAATACGCCAAATTTGACTAATTCAGCATTTGTTTCACATATTCTGCCCTTGTGCAGAACTCTGTGTGGATCTGATTTTTAATCCTACTTTATCAAAGATAAACATTTGGGCTATAGTATTCCTTTGTCATAGAGCACACAAGTACTTGTAAGAGTAAGATGGGGAAGAGAAAAAGAAAAATAGCGAGAGGTAGTGTCCGTGACTCCGTGTGTGTGTGTGTGTGTGTGTTTATGAGAATGAGCACTGTGATCTGTGATGAGATCGGTCATAGATCTGTGTGCGTGTGTTTCTGAGTGTGCTCCAGAATAGATAGAGACCCTTTTCAAATGGATGTCCTCCTCCCTTGCCCACGTGTGCATTCATTTGAATGCCGCTGCAGGGGGGATGAGTGGGCATCCATGGGAACGTCGTAGCCAGTGGGTGTCTCTGTGTGTGCGCGTGTGTGTGCAACAGAGTAGAAGAGATGGTTTGTGCATGTTTCAGAGCCAAAAAGATTGACTGTCTCCTAATATTTATTTATTTATTTATTTTTATTTATTATTTATTTTTATTTCGTTAAATTTATTGGCCGCCCCCTCATGCCTACAGCATCAAATCAAATCAAATTTTTATTTATGGATGCTAGCTTTCGCCATGATCCAACAAAATATACTACAAAACAGAAATTATACAATCACAGACACATATAACACAATAAGTACTCTCCCAGAAGGCATGAGTTATATTACTCAACCTTCAAGGTTTAACCACACCATACTATAAAATAATATTCAAATTAACCAAAACAAAAAATAAACTATCCTTTTACTGTGGGATAGATCTACCTGCAGTAAAGGTCTTCCTAATATTTTCAGCCAAGTAAGCATAGAGAGCCAAGTTTCTTACACAAGTGTCCGATCCGAATTGCATCATCCAAATCAATTTTTCCTTCTTAGAGAACACATTCAAATGTATAGGCAAGGTTGAAAGAAATTGTAATCGAATAGTTGAAAACAAGGGGCATTCCAACATGTAATAGTGTCTTCCACAATTTCAGAACAGTAAGGGCAAGTTCTCTCAGCTCTGGGAATGCAAATTCTACAACCCTTCAAAATTGCTGTAGTGTTATGTTACATTCTAAGCCTAGTGAGTGCTATCCTTATATGATACTTTATCTCTCCAGAGAGAGAGATACTTCTCAGCCCTCAATTCTATCTTCCAAAGAATATGCTGCAACATCAATTTGGTTTGCTATATCAGCAATCCTGGAAAGCAGAGTGGATTTGTCTTGATTTGAAATGAATCTATAACCATCACTTAAAAGATACCCAAATCCCATAGACTGAATGGAAATAAGGACATATCTCAAATAATGAGATTTATCCTTTTCTTGAACCATAGAATCTTCCAGTAGACACATTTTGGGAAGTCTTGATGGTGGGTAAGCCAATATCTTTATCCAGTAGGGCTGAAGCGGCAACCTCCTTTTTCTGCACTGATATTTCATTTCACCATTTCAGAATTGCCGGCCACTTCTCACAGCTTTTCCCCGGCATTTCGCTAATTCTTCACCCTTTGCTTTGTGACATCGGAATTGTCGGAAATTGTCGGAAATAATCTCAGAAAGTGTCGGAATAATCTTAGAAGGTGTCGGAAGAAACATCGTTCCGCTGCTTTCGCACCTTGACCACATGTCGGAAAGTGCCGGCAGAAATTGTGGAAGATCGCAGACAAAAGTAGCAGAATGAACGTCTCTATCGCACTGTGCTGCTCCTTGTGCAAGAGCTCTTTCAGTCGGAAACAGCTACTGTGGTGGCTTGCCATTTCAGACCTACAGTATACCTCCTTCTAATATATGTGTCTGTGTGCGTGTATGCATATAATGGAGGGGAAATAGTCGTGTTCTGTGCATGTGTTGCCATATTTACATGTGATTGTCTTTCTGTATGTCTGTGTGTGTGTTTGTAGTGCTGGAATTTATATTTCCAGTGTGTTGCTGTGTATGAAAGACAGAGAGGTTTTCTTTGATTATCCGTGTTATAGCAATCTAGAGAGTTGTGACTTGGGTGCATGTGTGTTTGTGGACTGTGAATAACATAATGAGAGGATCTATCTGTCTGGGTGTTCGTGTGTTTGGTGAGTTTCAGCAGTAGAAAAATGGCTTCTGAGTTTGTGTGTGTGTGTGCGTGTGTGTGTGTGTGTGTGTGTGATCGTGAGTGCATACCTGATGAGGACAGGAGTGCTTTTGTTAATGTATGGGTGCATGTAGATGAAACAGGTAGGGTGACAGCCTGTGGGTGGGGTGGGGTGGGGAACATGTAAAGCATGGCTCCATGATCATGTGTGCATGTGTTAACTGTGAAATGGGTATTTGTGTGACTGGGTGTGTGTGTATGTTTATGTTTTCATGAGATGGAGAAAAATGCTTTGATTGGGAGTCTCTTTAAGTACAATTCTATGTTTGACTGTGTGTTTGCAATCTGTAGATAACAAGCTGGTCTGTATAAAGGTAAGAGTATGTGGGTGTGACGTGTCTGTCTGTGGGTGTGGCGTGTCTGTGTGTGCGACAGTCAAATGTTGTCTTTATTGTGTTTGTGCAAGCGTATGCCACGAAGGGAGAGCAATTGATTATCCATGGGTCAGTGAGAGATGTGGGTGGTCGATGTGTGTGATTGTTGAGTGTGTGTCTCTGTGTGTGCAAGATAGCATGAAAGAAAAAGAAGTTCTGTGTCTGTGTATGTGTGTTTCTGTGTTCGGGAGAGGGACAGAGCATTGCTTCATTTGTGTATGTGCACATGTAAAAGAGTGGAAGGTCAGAGAGAGAGAGGGGGGATGATTGGTTGTTAGCAGAGGCGGCTGGTGGGTTTTGAGGCTGAAGGGGCAGTAAGGCCGGCGAGCCTAGGGGTGGAGCCAGGGCAATGGTGGGCAGAGCCAGGGCAACAGTAGGTGACATAACCCAGCAGCAAGGAGTTCCCAGGATTAACATACAACACACAGTTTGCATGCACAACAAGCTTAAAATAAATAATTTATAAACCCAAAACACAGGCACTCATCCTTGTAAAGCACCCAAGTCACAGCCTGAGTCCAGTAGTTCATGATACTGAGGAGGACTGACAATGCCATGCATTCTACATAACCATGCAAAATTATCATTGGTTCCATTTAAAACCACAGATTGTGTTACCGTTTTTACACCAGATCAAGGATTGCAACAAAACACAGTTTGCATGTGGTTTCTGTGTTGTTTTTTTGTTTTTTTTAAAATTGCGATTCATGGGGCTTTAAAATTCCTCCCCAACACACACACACAGCAGAGGGCAAGAATATTGCTTCAGAAATAAGCGATTTCCTGCATGTGTGTTGGAGGGAAATCCCTTCTGAAGCAGTATTCTTGCCCTCTGCTGCGTGTGTCTGTGGGCGGGGGTGTGTGTGTGTGTGTATTTTAAGGCCCATGAATCACCAGACTAACAGTTATATCTCAGGATTTTGAACCTCAATTTTATCACAACCATCACATTTCCAGCATTCTGAAAACATCTAAAATAACCAGACTAACAGTTACATCTTAGGATTTCAAACCTCAGTTTTATCACAACCATCACATTTCCAGATTTCTCATAACATCTAAAATCACCAGACTAACAGTTTCATCTCAGGATTTCAAAACCTCAATTGAATCACGGGGCATTAAATACTAAGTCCCCCTCACCCTCTGCTGCATGTGCATTGAGGGGGAATTAGTATTTAACACTCCACGTCATCAAGTGAACAAAACCCATATAAAAACCAGAAAACCATAACGCAAACTATTCCCACAAGGCTGCAAAGGTATCCACAGATCCCTCAAATGCAGCAGCAAAACAAACACTCCACGTCAAGTGAACAAAAACCACATTCCAACTCCTACACCATGTGCCCCCCCGCTCCCCCGTGTGCCCACACTCGCCCCCATGTGCCCCCTCACTCCCCCTCCCCCCATGTGCCCCCACTTGCCCCCATGTGCCCCCTGCTCCCCCCTCCCCTGCAGTTGGCTAAAGTGCCCTCCTCGGGGTCCCCTGAGTTTCTCCGGTAGTTTGGGGGGGGAGAGTGGGTTTAAGGGAGGAGTTTTTTTTTTAACCTACTGCTATGACCTGCTATGAGTTGTTTTATATTTTTAATGTTTATTATTGTTGTTGTAAGCCGCCCCAAACTACTGCATCAGGAGGGGCGGGGTATTAAGATTTTATAAATAAATAAATTCATTAATTAAATGGCTATGAGGAGGGTGTTCTCGGTGGCCACATCAAGGCTCCAAATGAAGGTCCGCTTGGCCCCAGACCTTCCCTCTTTGCGAAGACAGTGCAAGCCCTGGCTGTTCCGCCAGGCTTTTGGTGAGGGAGATGGGTCCCCCCACCCATCTCCCTTAGTGAGGGGGGGAGGTGTCTTTTTAGCTCCACTCTGGTATATTTCTATTTCTATGGCCATTTTATATTTTTTGTATTTACTGTGTTATTTATGCTTTTATATTTTTATACATGTTTATTTGGTTTTAACATGTTGTAAGCTGCCCCGAGCTGCTGCAGCAGGAGGGGGCGGTTAAGAAATGAAATGAAATAAGGTGAAATAAATAAATAAATATAATTCACATTCTATTTGAATGTATGACAATTTAGACGTCTAAACAACTAATGCACAAAATATTAGAAACACTTTTAATCCATACATTTAATTTAAAGCGCAAATTTCGTGATCATCTAAAAACTGCCTTAGTTTATCTCATCTTTAAGTCACATTAGGAGTGTCCACAGAGGTTCAAACTAATTCTGTACATGGACAGATTTACAATTTTAGCAGTGTAACTTTGAATACAAGCAAGGGCTAATGACCGAGACACTTTCAGGCCTGAAAGTTTCTCATCGGGCTGAATAGATTATGTGACTTGGTCATTACCATTCTAACCAATGACCATTAAAATGTGCAGTTAGGCCACTAGAGAGACAAGAGGAGAAACAACATGGGAAGCAGATTAAGACTGATCCACAAGGCTGGTTCTGTGAGATACAGCTGAACAAGGAGGAACTGAACCTCACTAATGGAACACTGTGTCCTATAGTTTGCTCATCACTTCAGCAGTTATTCCCCATGCATAATGAAACAGGGTGATGACTAACAAACATCATTTAGTTCATTTTCTGTAGCTGAAGCCATGACTGATGAGGATCCCTTTGCCTTTAGAAAGGTTCATTATTCTGGTAATTATTAAATAGTCTTCAGAGTGTCATTCATATGTCTCCAGCTCCCTTTCAATAACAGGATCAGTAAAAATATAACTTGAAAAAGCTCCTTTCATCTCAAGGTATCCCACAGAGCTGCCTGAGCAGATATTTAACCTCAACATAATGTTCATTTAATCTAGCAATAAGATGCAGCTTCTTCAGGGATGTTGTGGTCAGTGCACACAATGCACAACAGTTTAAGACAAGAGGAGATAAATGCTGTACCCAACTGAAAATTTGAGAAGTGAGTCACCCAAGGTGGAATAGACTCAGGACTAGGGCCGGCCTTACTGCGGGGTGGCTAGGGGTGGCCACCCAGGGACCTGCACTTGGGGGGTCCCCACAGGTGGGATTGGGTTTGATTTTTTTTGAAAAACAAAATCGGGTCAGGTGGGGGGGACAGCAGGAGTGAGGTAGAGGCAGAGGCCCCACCTCTCCCACACTCCATACCCCCTCCCCCGCTGCCTGCCACACTCTCAGGCCTCGGCCAGGGGAAATGAGGAAGAGAGAGGCAGAAGCCCCGCCTCTCCCTCATTTCCCCTGGCTGAGAGACACTGACAGGCAGGGGGCAGACCCACAGAGTGAGGGAGAGGTGGGGCCTCTATTTCTTCCCTCACTTCTGCCAGAAGTGAGGGAGAAACAGGCTCCCTCCGCTGCCTGGCTGTTTCAGCCAGGGGAAATGAGGGAGAGGTGGGGCCTCTGCCTCTCTCTCCCTCATTTCCCCTGGCCGAGACTGTCTGTGACAGGCAGTGGAGAGGGGGTGGCAGCGGAACTTCCAGTGGTGGTGGGCAGCGTGGCGACAGATCTAATCTGCTGCAGCAGTGCCTGCCTGGGCTGAAACTCCGAGCCCAGAGCGGGGCCCAAGCCGGAGGTGGCAGAGGTGGTGGTTGCAATGACGGCAGCAGCGGATCAAGTAAGTGATCCAATTCGGAATCCGAATGGCTGCTCAGGCTTGGGGATGGATGGAAGGGAGTGCCCCTCCGCCCATCCCCGAGCCCAGGCCTGGGTAGCGCTCTGCCCCCGTGCCGGGGAGCACCGCTAGACCCACCAGCCACCACCGGCTTTGCCACCAGTGGAAGATATGGGGCCCCGCATTTCTTTCCTGCCTTGGGCCCCGCTTAGGCTAAGTCCGTCACTGCTCAGGACACTACAGTTAACATTCTTCCTAACATCGCATTAGCACTAAGTGATGCAGTAGGGCTTTAACTACAAGATCACTATTAAGCCTGCTTAATTGTTTGTGTTCCAGCATCCTAGCCCTCAAACACTCTTCCAGTCCCACTTGTTGTCCTAGAATTTTATATTAGAAAAATTAAAAACAAGATTGTGGTGCAGCAGATTTGAGGTTCTCTGTTTGACACTCCAACTGATCTCCAGACCAGTTGTAACTCAGTTTCCAAAGTTGTAGTCTCCACCAACCCCCACTCTCACCAGAGAGTGCCAGCCAGTTCACTAGTGTTAGCCCATTCTTACTCAAAATCTTTGCAGTATCATCAATTACATACATATATTATTATTATTTATTTATTTATTTGTATAGCGCCAGCTGTGTACCTGGTGCTTTGCAGAACAATAAGATAGACACGGTCCCTGTCTATGGCTTACAATCTAATAGACATGGAGGGGGAGATAAGGAGAGGGGACATAGGGAGAGAAAAGGAATAAATAACATTCAAGTGGATGCAAAGTCTCAGTGCACGTACTTGGCTTGGTTGCAATTAAGCAGGAGTCTGCGGGGAGGGCAGACAGCAAATATTTAAAGGAAAGTTCTAACAGGCATTGGGAAAGGTGGTGAGGAAGAGATGGGTTTTGAGGAGGGATTTGAAGATGTGGAGAGAGGGGGCAAGGCGGATGTGGGCAGGGAAGGAGTTCCAGGCATGGAGGGCAGCAAGGGAGAGGACGAAGGCGGTTAGGGGATCAGGGGAGCTGAGGGAGAGTGAGGGAGGTGGCAGAAGAGGAGCGGAGAGTGTGTGCAGGAGTGTGTAAGGAGACTAGGTCTGAGAGGTAAGGGGGAGCCAGGTTGTAAAGGGATTTGTAAGTGAACACCACGAGTTTGTGAAGGATGTGTTCGGGAAGGGGGAGCCAGTGAAGTGAGGAGAGGAGAGGCTGTACATGGTGAAAGCGACTTGCTGAGTGGATGACCCTAGCAGCGGAGTTTTGGATGGAGATAAGGGGGGACAGGTGAAAGCAGCGGAGGCCAGTAAGGAGGAGGCTACAGTAGTCAAGGCGAGAGATGACCATGGCGTGAACAAAGGTTTTGGCTGAGGAGTCAGAAAGAAACGGGTGAATCTGAGCAATATTGTGGAGGGCGAAGTGACAGGACTTGGCAACAGAGTTGATATAAGGTTTAAAGGAAAGGTGAGCGTCAAAGATGAAGCCCAAGCTATGGGCTTGGGGAACAGGGCAGATGGTGACCCCATCAATAAGGGTGGACAGGGAAGAGGGAGAGGAAGGGTAGGGAGGAAAGATAATGAGTTCAGTCTTAGCCATGTTGAGCTTGAGCTGACGTTGAGACATCCAGGCGGAGATATCAGAGAGGCAGTTGATGAGGCGAGCTTGAACAGAGGGAGAGAGAGAGGGGGTGGAGAGATAGAGTTGAGTGTCGTCAGCATAGAGGTGATATTGGAAGTCGTAGGAGGCAATGAGTTTGCCAAGGGACAGGGTGTAGATAGAGAAGAGGAGAGGACCCAGGACAGAGCCTTGGGGAACCCCAACTGTGAGGGCGAGGGAGGAGAAGTTGGAGTTGGGAAGAGACACATTAAAGGAGCAGTCAGAGAGGTAGGAGGAGAACCATTCAAGGACAGAGCCGCAGAAGCCATGGGAGCGAAGAGATTCCAGTAGGAGTGAGTGGCTGACAGTGTCAAAGGCAGCGGAGAGGTCAAGGAGGACAAGAATGGAGTAAAGGCGCTTAGGCCGTTTTCAGACGAGCGCTGCGGCGCCCGCGCTTGTTTCTTAAAAAAGCCGGTAGCCCGTTCTACAGAGACGCTGCCGCCGAATACGCATGCGCGGC
>QEPC01003065.1:241467-265877 GCA_003113815.1 Sphenodon punctatus | reverse complement strand
GCTATTTCCGCAATTCTGCCAGCGCCAAAACATAGCGGAATAGCGGTTTTCCGCGATTTCCGCAATTTTTCCGCAATTTGCAGAATTTCGGCGGAATTAGCGGAATATCCGCAGAAAAGTCGCGGTGTGGCGCGGGCAGTTCCGAAATGGCGGAACAGAATCGCGGCGTGGTAAAAGCTGCTTCCGCATCAGCCCTACCCCCCACCGCTCGGCCTGGTAATTTTTTAAAAAAAAACTACCCCAGGGATCGACCTACCTGGTGATGCCAGGGCTCTGGCCCTGGATCCAGTGGTGGCAGTGGCAGTGGGTCCGGCTCCGGCGCCACTCCAGAGCACTTCAGGCCTCCTCTAGGCCTTCCTGGAGGGACCAGAAGCCCTCCTTCAGTTCTCGGAAGGCCTAGAAGAGGCCTGATGTGCTCCAGAGTGCCACTGGAGCCAGACCCGCTGCTGCCGCCGGCGGATCCACAGTCAGAGCCCCGGCACCACCAGGTAGATCAATCCCTGGGGTGGGAGTGGGTTGTTTTTAAAAAAATGTTTACCAGGCTGGGCGGGGGAGGAGGGATGTGAGCCCCGGCACCCCTTCCACCCACGCAGCCTAGAGGGGGGAGGGAAAACCAGGTTTCCCCTTGCCCTCCCCGAACGGGTTTGGTGAAACTGAACCAGTTCAGGCCGAACAGCCCAAACCCGAATGGTTTCAGGGGGGACTGAACCCTGAATGGACGGAACACCGAACTCCCCGGTGTTCGCACATCCCTAGTCAGCAGTGTGATGCAGCTGCAAAAAAAGGCGAATGCAATTTTAGACTGCATTAACAGAAGCATAGCTTCCAAGTCACAAGAAGTAATAGTTCTACTCTATTCTGCACTGGTCAAACCTCACCATAAGTATGGTGTCCATTTCTGGATGCCACACTTTAAGAAGGACATCAACAAACTAGAACAGGTTCAGAGGAGGGTGACAAAGATGGTCGGGGGGGTCTGGAAACCAAGTCCTATAAGGAAAGGTTGAAGGAGATGGGTGTGTTTAGCCTGGAGAAGAGAAGACTAAGGGGAGACATAATAGCAGTTTTCAAAAACCTGAAGGGCTGTCACAAAGAAGATGGCAAATACTTTTTCTCTGTTGCACTTGAAGGCAAGACTAGAAATAATGGACTCAACTTACAAGAAAGCAGATTTTGATTAAAAATTAAGAACTTCCTAATGGTAAGAACAAATTGGAACAAATTGCCTAGGGAGGTGGTGGGCTCTCCTTCGCTAGAGGTTTTCATACAGAGGCTGGACAGCCACCTGTCGGGGATGCTGTAGCTGCGGATTTCCTGCACTGAGCAGGGGGTTGGACTAGATGACCTCTGAGGTTCCTTCCAACTCCATGATTCTATATTCTTTCTCTGTATATACATGAAATTTAATATATCTGTACATTTACAGATATACTTGTAATCCCACTGAGAGAGTACGATATCTGGTTCATGAGCGTGTGTAAACTGCAAAGGTTTTCTTGTGTTGTGGGGTTTTTTGGTGGTGGTGGTGGGGTTTATTGTTCTTGGGTTGATAAAGTTTAGTGTCTCTATAAAAATCAATTCAAATTAATCACGAAAAAGAAAGTGATAGAAGTAAACAAAATATCAACACCCCTGCTAGAGACAGGATACTATGGCTTCCCCTGGAGTCCAGAGATTAGATCAAAGTGGAGTCTCAAGGTGAAACCTGGAACGGTGGCAACCCTACCCATGAGTGGCATCTGCTGGATGTCACAATCCATCCCTTTGTGATTATCTAGCTTTCCCTTGATTTTAAAGCCCTAGAGTCGTAAGAAGTTCTCTCCGGTGAGCAGGGTGTCCTTTATTTTTTAATCGGACACATATATCGGGTGAGTCCTCAACTAAAAAACGCAAGCAGTTTCTCATTCCATTTCCCACGCAAGCACCTCATTAACACTCCAGACGGCTCTAAAGTGATGTACCAGTTCATTATTTCTCACTATTTTTATCATCCTAGGAAGATGATGGTGTAGCATATTGTATCTTTCTTACCCTTCATGTCTCCATATCAATATTTATAACAGCTGATTCATGAGGCCTCTTTTCTTGCTCTGTGACTTGAAAGAAAAAAGTGAGATAGACTATGAGCCTTTATTTAGGGAACAGATATGCAATGCTTTTTAGTTATGTTATAACTCATATCTCTGTGAGGTGTGTCCTTGACACCAGGGAGACATCAAACTAGTCACCACAAGAAATTGGGAAAATAGAATCGGATGCTGGAGAGGGTTGGCATGTGATGTAAGCTTGCATTTGTATCAAAACTTTCTGTGCCTGTTTTATTCAAAGACTAGTGGTGACACGACAATTTTCATCCTGAATTGGGAAAATAAGCTTAGACATTTTCATAACAATTGGGATTAAAACGGAGCAGATATTTCACATCAAAGCTGCAACAAATAGTAACATTTCAACTTCAAAAGTTGAAATAAAATAAAAAAATAAATATAAATAAAAGTTCAGATCTGGAATTTTGTTTTACATGTTCAACCTGCTCAAGTTGACACCAATAAAAATGCACAGTTATTACCACTGGGGACTGATCCCATTTATAAATCAGAAGAAAGGCTCACATGAGCCTTGTACAGAACATAGACTCTGCTGTTTCTCAATGAGGTAAACAGAGCAAACGTAAATGCCACTGAATGTGAAACTACCATCTTTTATTCTGCCATGATTTACACTAACTGCAACCTCGTTAATTTTACAGACATAAACTGGAAAAGGATTTGTGGAACTCCTTTCCAGAGGATGTTGTGAAGGCCAACAGCATAACTGGGTTCAAAAAAAGGATTGGATACATTCTTAGGGTAAAAACAAACATGACAGTGGACCAGTTTGGTAGGGATGGGCGAACAGATCGCGGTTCGGGTTCGGTTCGGCTGCGTTCGGTTCGTGCATTTGGGTGGTTCACCTGGTTCGGGTTCGGCCATTTGGTTCAGCCGTTCGGTTCGGGTTCGGCCGTTCGGGAAAAAATATCGCGAGAACACGGGAAGCTGTAATCGTGCCGGAAACCGGAAATTCAAGTGCGTGCAGAGCTGTGTGGCGAGTGTGTGTGTGTTTGACTGGGTGGCTGTTCAGTTTGTGTGTTTTGGCTGTGTTTGTGTTGGGTTTGGCTGTGCTGTGTGTTTGGGTGGTTGGTGTGTGTTGTGGGTGACTTTTTTGGGCGTGAGTGTTTGTTTAAATTTTTTTTTTAAAAAAATAAACATGAAGAAGGCTGCAGTTCTGATCCCCCAGCTGGGGGCCAATTTGCTGGTCGAGGAGGTAGAGGTCGTGCCCCTACTACACCTCCAGTGGTGGTGTCTGGCTCCTCAGATGAGCAAGCGGCAGGCTCAGGAGTTGCTGCCAGGTTTGTACATTTATTTATTTTTACTTTGAGGACAAGAAAGGCTCTATCTGTTAAAGCGTGCTCACTGGCATGCGGGTGTTGGCGTGCCTGGGTGGTGGGCATCAGTCAGGCACAAACAGTGGGCATCAGCAGGTGGCAGTGGATGTCTGCCACAGAGAGGGTACTATAGTGTGGGGGGCTCTGGCACGAGCAGCACCCCCACCCAAACATGTGCCAGGCTAAGGCTAGCAAGGGTCTCCACTCTCCGGTTGCCATCTCATTCCCTATGCACCCCCAAATAAGGTCAGGGTCTTTCCTCCATCCAGGGTCACATCTTCCATTGCTGTTGCCATCCCTAGCACCCCAAGGAGGGCAGGATTTGCACGTGCCAGCCAGGGCCTCCCTAGTTGCAATCCCAAGCAGCACCCCAGGGAGCGCAGGATTTGCACGTGCCAGTCAGGGGCTTTCTAGTTGAAATCCCTACCATCCCCTAGCACCCCCGGGAGGGCAGCATTTGCACGTGCTTTACTGCTTTCTAGTTGCAATCCCTAGCACCCCAAGGAGGGAGGAGTAGAGGCATCATCATAAATGCAAGATATTACTTTGGTGTTCTTAACGTGTTCCCATTTCAGAGAGGAATCGGATGCTGGCCCCAGCACTGCTTTCAGGACCAGGCCAAGGACTCAGAGGACCCATAGGCATAGGCAGAGGGCGCTGCCACAGCCAGTGACACCCCCAGACATCCGGCGCCAGAAGTCGGATGTCTGGAGGTTCTACCACAAGGGCGACGGAATCTCCACATGCAAGGTATGGCACGGGGACTGGAAAAACAGAGAATGAATTGCCCTATGACCTGTTAGGAATGGAAGTCCCCTGCAGAGAGAGATTGGATGGCCACTCCAGTCCACCCACTTGTGGAGACAGAATGCAGGCAGGGCTTGACAGACCATTGGTCTGACTTCTTATGTTCCTATCTTTTTCTGCTCTTTTTAGATCTGCCAGAAAACATTCCGGTGCCAGAGGGAGGGGACCACATCTGGACTAATCACCCACATCAAGCGGAGGCATGGCCTAAAAGTGAGGTGGCAGGATCAGGACTCTGATGTGGCCGTGGAGCCCCAGCACCAGAAGAAGGGGGGGAAGGCAACCCGCAAATGGCAGCATATAAGCTCTTCCCCCCCAGCCCTGATGTGGAGGAGACCCCTGAGCCCAGGGAGGATGCAGAGGTCAAGGCCCTTCGGGCCAGCTTGCAGCTGAACCGTGACTGTGTGGCGGAGATCCAGCAGTCTGTTGCCACCATGGAGAACTGCCTGGTGGAGCCGTTTCAGGTGGTCCAGGTGGAGTGGAAGAAGGTGGAGGCATACGGGCAGTATGTCTCCGCCAAGCTGAACCGCGTGCAGATGTACCACCATCTGTGGTACATCCAGGTGACATAGGGACACAAAAAAGGACTTGGAGTTTGCCGTGGCCCATGGCTACATGCTGGACGATTCCCGGGTGGCCAGTCCTCAGGCCTGTGATGTGCCCCAACAGTTGTTGCCTTTCCCCCAATTACCGGGGGACAGGCCCAGTGGCATCGTTTAATTAATAGGTTTCCTTTACATGTTTGCTTTTGTTTTATTAAATGTTGTTGTTGTTGTTTTGTTTTCTTGTTATGTAAATAGTTTTAATTAAAGTTGTTATATTAATTGTTACAAGCTTCATTTGACCTGTCCAATCTTTTTACCCCATGTGCTAAAATTCTGGCTGGCAGGTGGCAGAATCTCATACAGCTTGTCGATCCCTACCAGAAGCACCTGCCACCTCCATGTAGCATAGTTATTAACCCAAAGATGTGCTGTGCCAGCAGCAGGGTGTCAACTAGCAGAAAGCCCCCCAAGAGGTGTAGGGCTCCATTTCCCACAACTGATCGAAAGGTAGTCGGGTACAGGATCATCCTGAGCCAGCTCCAAATCGTCTGAAGGCAAGCTTCTAGATACAGTGGATAGAAAGATGGATAGACAGTGCATAGAAAGATGGCTCTCTGTGAGTGAAATGACGGGCCATT
The DNA here is from genome assembly GCA_003113815.1 of Sphenodon punctatus. Lineage (NCBI taxonomy): Eukaryota > Metazoa > Chordata > Lepidosauria > Sphenodontia > Sphenodontidae > Sphenodon > Sphenodon punctatus. The sequence continues at coordinate 260,463 of QEPC01003065.1, read as the reverse complement.
TTGAGAGGAAAGAATATGAGCTAGGAAATATGTCAGCAAGCTACGAAAGCTTTATGAATTAAAATGGGAGGGAGCCTCCAAGAAGTAAGTGTTCTCCCCCAGACTGAGCCATTTTGCTGACTCTACAGAATCTCCTGGCCAAGTGTGCACTCTCCCTGCCTTGGTCCATCCCAGCTGCATTCTGTCCCCACACTTCTCTGGTGGGGGGAGGGGGGAGAGTGAGAGATCTCCAGATACCGCCACCCCACCCTGCAGGGTGTTTGCTCGCTGACTCTACATTGGGAGCGGGGCCCTGCGGGATGTTCCCAAGGTTTGAATGTTGCTGGTTCCAGGTCCCCCACCCTAGAACACAAGCTGCCTTTTGTGTCTGCTGCTCAAAGCTCTTCTCCCCCTCCCCCCCTTCATGGATCAGCTTCCTCTGAGCCCCATATGCAGAGCTGGGACTAGGGCATCCCCAGCCCTGCAGCTGGTGGGGTGTGTGGAGGCCTTGCTGGTGCTTGGGAAGGGGAGAGGCAGGCAGAGCTCCCCACCCCCTCAGGCTGGGTACAAGGCCCTCACAGATAATGAATTGAGACCCATCACAGTGGGTCCTGGGGCTAGAGTGGCAGCTTCTGAATCTTGGCCACAGACCTCCCTGCCTGTAACTTGACCCCAGAACCCTGATGGCGGGTCCTGGGGCTGGAGTGGCTGCTTCTTGTCATGCAGTGGAATGACATCGGAAAGTGCAAGGAATGATGACCCCAGACCCGTCACGGTGGGTCCTGGGGTTAAAGTGGCAGCTTCTGGATCTTGGCCACAGCCCTCTCTGTCAGTAACTTCGCCCCAGGACCCTGATGGCGGGTCCTTGGGCTGGAGTGGCTGCTTCTTGATGCTATGGAATGACAGTGCCTGGTGCGAGGAATGATGTCCCCAGAGCCATGATGTTGGGTCCTGGGGCTAGAATGGCGGCTTCTAGGTATTGGCCACAGCAGGCAGGCAGGCAGCGTGGCATGAGAGGCATTAGGGGAGGCAGGCTTTGGCAGGTTTTGAGCTAGTCAACCTGGGTGAGCAGACAGTCACCTTGGCATAGGAGGCATGAAGGCAGACTGAGGCATGCTTTGAGCTTGGCGGCAAGCTGGGTGGGCAGACAGGCAGTGTGGTGTGGGAGGCAGTAGGGCAGGCAGGCTGGGACACTACCAGCAGGGCACTAAGATAGGCTAGCAAAGACTACAGCGTGAAAGAGCGAGAGCCAGTCAGTGTCACATAGGCGGTCTGAAATCGTGTAGCCATAGGCTGGCTTGCAGGCTTACAGTTTGTTTCCCAACCCACCCTGCATCATGAGGTCAGTCAGATAAGGCGGCCGAGGCTGTCTAGTTAAGAGAGAGAGAGAGAGAGAGAGAGAGGCAGAGAGAGAGAGAGGCAGGGAGAGGGAGAGGGAGAGAGAGGCAGGGCGGTGCCAGGCATTGGGAGGGAGGAACAGCACCTCAGCAGCACAGGAGCAGTAGCCCTAGCCCAGACTGAAGAGGAGGAGGAGCCCTGTCCCAAGACTGCCCCTGGCATGGGATGGCGTGTGCCACTGCACCATCACTCCTTGTCCAGGGGCAGCTCGGAGAATCCCGTCAGCAGAAGGTTCAACTTCAGAAACAGCAACTGCTCCACCAACTTGGCCTCCAGTCTCAGGCAGTGCAGGGAGCAAATGTCCCCCGCCATGGAGAAGACCCTCTCGCTGGGGACGCTGGATGGTGGGCAGGACAGGATACCCTTGGCCACTGTGGACAGGGCTGGTCACACGTTGGCCTTGCCGGCCCAGTAGGCCAAGGGATCCCTGCTGGGATCTATACATGGCTCCTCCTCCAGGTAGGTCTCCACTGCTGCTGAGGCACCATCATACTCCCTCTGGTAGCTCTGGGTGGGCTCCACCTGCCGCACTGCCCTCAGCCATGCAGCTTGCCCTTTTGTGCTGGGCCCCATGCTCCCCAGAGTTGAATGCACACAGGAGGAGCTGCTGGCAGTAGGGGTCCTGCTGCTGATGCTGGTGCTGCTGCTACCGCTAGGGCTGGGGGCAGGGATAGACCCAGATGGCTGGAAGGGGTCGCTGCTCCCACTCCCACCATCCCAAGGGGCATCCTGCTGCATGGCCCGCTATGCCTGCCGGACCTTCTGCACCAGTGTAACCTTCCAGAGGCCATAGACCACTGTCTCACATGCCATGCTGCCCTTGATCCTGGGGTCCAGCATGGTTGCCAGGACATATTCAGCCCGGCACAGAAGCTCATCAAAGCGCGCACTCAGCCCCGCATTCAGCTTCCATGCAAGGTCAGTCGCCTGATCGGACATCCTCCTGCCCTGAGGGCCACGATCCTCCCCCCCAGAATCTCATCCTGGCTGCTGCAGAGACTATGCACCAGTGGGGTCACCTGGCTGAGGGTGGCGGTGGAGCTCCACAAGGTCTCCGTGATGGCCAGGAATGGTCTCAGGACAAAGACTGTGTGGGCTGTAATCTCTCTGTTGTACCCTGGAGTTGCCTCACTGTCTGTCTCCAGTTCCACCTGATGCAGGGGGCTTTCTGTTCAAGAAGCCGCTCAAGCATCAGGAAGGTGGAATTCCACCTGGTGGAGACATCTTGGATGAATGTGTGCACCAGGGACCCTTGCTCGGCCTGCTTCTCCCAGAGGAGCTCACTGCCCTTCACGCTGCGGTTGAAGAAGCCTACCAGCTTCCTCCCCCGCTAAACCAGGGAGCCAAGGGTGCCTGACCCAATCCACTTCTCCCCCAAGCCCAGAGCATCCTTCACCACGAGATGGAGGGTGTGTGGGGCACAAGGGATGCTCGTGAAGGCTGCACCTGGCGTGACCCACTCCCTCACCATGGTGGCCAGGGCTGCCTCGAGGTTCCTCGTGGTGTGGGAGCTGTCCATGACTTGGGCCTGAAGAAGGGCCCACCTATATCCTGCTTCAGGTCCCCTCCTGCCACTGCCAAGCGTTGCCTCTGGGTCCTGCCACCAGTGTGCAGTCATTCCCAGGTACGCGTGCTGTGCGTTCCTGGCAGACCACAGGTCCATGGTGAAGTGGACCGTTGCCCTCCCCGTCCCTGCCAGCTGCTCCCTCACCCGCTCCTTCAAAGCCCTATAGAGCTATGGTACCACAGCCCAGCTCAGGGTGGAGCAGGAAGGCATCTTAAAGTTGGGGGCCAGGAACCCATTCAGCGGCTGGAAGCCCTTGTTCTCCACAATGGACAAGGGCTGGCCATCCAGGGCAATCATCTCTGCCAACAGGTGCTTGACTTTCCCTTGGAAGCCAGTGCCACAGCGCTCTGACAATGGCCTTGACACATCCCCCCACCCCATCTTCTCCATGGTGGACTGGTGGCGCTGCTGGCGAGGCTCCTGTTGCTGTTCTGTCCCCATACTGGTCCTGCTGCTAGAGGCAGCAGCAGTTGGTGCACGACACTGGCCCACTGAAGGAGCCGGGCGACTGGCCACTGCAGTCTGGAACCCGCTGGCATCCACTTCCCCTGCCTTCCCGCTGAGCAACAGAGCACTGCGGCATGCCTTGAGGTGCCTCGCCATCGCAGTTGTGCCAAGGTTGGCGAGCACCTGCCCATGCTTCACCACCTTATTGCACAATGTGCACTGCACCTCTCTGGGATCATCTGCCCGCACCTGCTTAAAATGATCCCATACTGAGGATTTTTTCGCCCCCTGTTGCCTTTTTGCCTGCCCCAGCGGACGCACTGCTGCCAGTGCTGCTGGGAGGGGGAGAACTTCGTGGCATTGGCGGCACAGCTCTGGGAGGATGGTCAGCCATTGCCTTGGGTACAGACATCTCCTCTGTGGCACTAGTGTCTGCTTCTTCCTCACTGTCCGCGATCACGGTGCTGTCCCGTGAAGGGGAGTACTGGGACCCTGAGGTTAGATTGTCCTTGTCCGCCATGCTGCTGGCACTCTCCCTGTGCTCCCCTCTGTAGCTGCTCATGCTGCTGCTGCTGCTCCTCTCCCTACTGATATTGTGAGGGGATCGGGCCCTGCCTCTGGCAGCCGGGGTGGGATCCACCAGCTCTGGACTTCTGAGGATCGCCTCGACATTGGTGGCCCTGGAGGAACATTGGAAGCAGCCCCAGCACCTGCTCCAGCAGAGACAGATGCAGCCTCAAGTCCTGCAGGCCTTCCAGTGCCCTGCATGGCAGTGGAGGAGGACACTGCCAGGAGGTGCCACTGAGCTGCTGAAGCCTCTTTCCCTAAAGCAGGCCTGCTAAGCTGTGTGTGTGTGTGTGTGATGTGCTCTGCCTCTGGCTACTACTGCTGCCTGCTGCCGCTCCCCTGGCACAGCCCTGCCCGCCTCTGGCACGTGCCCCATTGCCTCTCCTATGGGCAGCAGATCGGCCTCTCCTTCCCTTCTCCATTTCTCCCTCCAAAATAAATATTTTTTATCTAATATTTATATATATATATATATACACACACACACACACACACACACACTAAATCTAACTATTATTAACTAATAACTATTCTAAATGCTATGAACTAAATGGATGAAGTACACACTACTCCTACAAACACTAAAACTAAATCACTAAACGCTATCTCTATCACTAAACTAACTCCTACATCTATCTATCTATCTATCTGGGATGGGGGGAATCACAAACAACACAAGGAGGGGTACAAAACTTAAATGAAACCTAAATCAATCTAATAATCCTACTCTAAATGAAATAACAGGGGAAGGGAATCAGGGATGGAATATATGGGAGAGGGAAAGGATTCAATGGAGGGGGGAGGGAGGAAGGAAGATTGAACACAGGGAACACGGGGGTAAAAACAAAAACCCACTAAATCTATCTAAATTAAGCTAAATAAATGAATGAGAATATGGGGGTGGATGGGTGAAATGGGAGGAGGGTGACTGGATTGGGGAGCTGGGAAATGGCTGTTCAGGAACAGTGACTAGCTCAGAAGGTATTGGGAAGGGGGGGAGGCAGACAGTTTTGTTTCTTGCTGCACCCGCCTCACTGCAAGCCCCATTGGCTCCGTGCAGCCTAGCCCGTGGCCAATCGCAGACTGCCAAGTCAGTGGTCTGAGGCAAAAAGGGATGGTGACTGGGCAGGCTGGCTGTTACTCCAAGCCAGTCTCCACCCTCCACCCCTGGTGCCTGGAAGTCTGCTCCTCAGCTGAGTCAGATGACTCCCCCTCCCTGCTATGTTTGGCCTTCCCGTGACCTGACAGTAGACCACGTTTTAGCCACCCGAACTCACCCGAACGCGATCCGAACTGACCGAACTGTTCGGTCATTTCGACGTTCGGAATTGAGTTCGGTTCGGTATGTTTGTGTTCAGATTCAGGTTCGGTCATCCAAACAGGCCGAGTTCGGGCAAAATTCCGAACTTCCGAACCACGTTCGCCCATCCCTACAGTTTAGCCTGCTGTGGCACATTTGTGCACACACCTCATCTGAATGTGTGTGCAGGCGCCACCGGATGTTCAATCTGGGGTATCTCAGGTAGTGCTGAAAGAAGAATCAAATTGATTCTCGCGATAATTTTGCGGGAATCGAGAATTGCTGCCAAGATTTCACAGCTTTTTCTAATCCCAATCAAGATCTCGGACAAAACTCGATTTATCGGTTACTACAATTTACCATTTATCGTTTACCGTGTTTACTGGTTACTATGTGTTTTTGCTGCTTATTGGTTGTATCAGTATTGCTAATTACTGTGTGCCATGTTTACTGGTTATTGTGATTTGCCATTTACTGTGTTTATTGGTTATTGGTTTATTGGTTACTGTGTTTACTTGTTATTGGTTTGTTACCATGTTTATTCATTATTGGTTTATTGGTTATTGTTGTTTTGTTTTATTACCATGTTTACTGGTTATTGGTTTATTGGTTACCAATGCCATGCTTATTGGTTATTGGATTTGGCTCACAGCCAACCCAGTAAACAGTAACTTGGTAACCGGCAATCCAACAGTAAATAACAATCCGGTAAATGGTAACTGGTAATTCGAGAAAAAATTCTCGACCGAGAATTATCAAGAGACAGCAATTTTCTTGGTTATCATTTCTCTTTTAAAATGAGATGAGAATTGCGATTCTCAGCGATAACTGAGAAAATGTCAACCTGATCTCGGGTTGTGGTGGCGGCTGACTGGGCCTGTGATCTGCTCCATTCGGGCCAAAGTGGGCCTCCCCAGAGCTAAATGTCTGTTTCTGGGCCAGTCTGCCTGCCTGGACTGCCTCCACCATGGTGACCATCATTGGCCACCATGGCTGCCCGTCATGGTGGGAGGGGGGTGCTAGTGGGCACAGCATGGGAACGGCCGGCCACATGTTTCCCGTTCTCTCCACCCCTGGGCTGTGTAGCCATCAGTCCATCTGGGACCATGTGTGTTTTGTACTCTGTCGAGCGCATGTCCTGTCCACCTGGTCTGCCTGTTCTGGGTCAGCCCAGGAAGATGCAGTAGCCCAGCCGTCACTTGTGGCTTCACCGTTAGAGGATATGTCTATAAATGGTTATTAGTCAAATGGACAGGGGATGAGAACTCTGATTGTTGGAGGCTGGGAGTGAACAGCAGAAAACGAATATTTAACTCATTATTTTATTTATTTATTTATTTATTTATTCATTTTATTTGAATTTTTTAGCCTGCCCTATGCCAAGGTCTATGACCCACTGTGTACTTCTCTGAACAAGTGAAGTTGACTACTGTTGGAGATAGCCTAGATGGACCATTGGTCTGACCCAATATGGCACTTATGTTCTTATAACTCATTTCTTACCTCTGGATATAACATGCCAGTTCTTCCTTGAAAGAGACCATTCATTCCATGCAGAGAGGCCTGCACAAAAACATGAAAAAAAATATGCAAGTCCCATATAAGTTGAAATGATGAGTATCTTCAGAAGTGACACTTCCATGATTAACCACACCTTACCACACTTAACCCCACCCTGCGATCACATTCACTGTCACTTCTGTTTGGCGGCTGCCAGATGTTCACCACGCTTTGCTCCAAACTGTAGTAGTAGTTACCATTGGTTGTGATCTCAGAAAATCGCAGGGAGCAGCCGGTGGTAAGTGCTACCACGGTTCGGGGCAAAGTGTGGTAAGGCGCACTGTCATGTCTGTTCTGGTTCTCGGCCTACCCTGGGGCGGGGGGTGGTGGTTGTTACCCCAGATTGGGTCTAAGCGTGGTAGCATCACTTCTGAAAATACCCCATGCCTAGCTTCCTTCTACAGAGAATTTCATTCTATCTGCTCATTCCGTTGGTTTTGTCTCTCTTGTTTCCATTCCCAAAAAAACAGTAGTCAGATCCTGCACTTTTAAGGGCTTGCCCACCTTAGCTGTTCCCCTCACATTTGGTGGGGAAGGAGGGTGTGGAGCTCTCTCATTATTTAACAAAGGATAATTCAGCTTTGAGTATTCATCAAAGGAATAAAATATTTAAATCTGATTCACAAATTGGAAAAGCCCAATTTATTTCTGCTCTATTTCCAGGCTGGATTTGTGATGGCTTTTAAGATTCTCCTAGAAACTTTCTCAAGAGTAACTTCTTGGCAGCTCCATTTTATTTTTCTGACTTCCCTATGCTGAACTGTTACTTCCCATTAAATCACAGCTAGGTACTATCTCAGAGGTGCCTGTGTCTTAGCAGTAGGTGAAGTAATTTGGGTATTTATACTTATTTTATCTAGCATGTTTTGCGGTAAAGGGTATTACACAAATATAAGGTAATAACTGTTATGTGTATGGGATATTGCTATACTGTTTGATTTGTTTTATTTCTCAAACAAAATAATCAGGGCTGGATCCAGCTATGTGCAAATTGTGTATCTTTCCACTGCCCCATATGTTGAGGAGCTCAACAGGAGTCTCCTCCCACTCCCCAATACATGTAGGTCACATCAAGTTCCGTGAATCAACTTGAAATGACAACATGAGTGAGAAGCGCTGGCATAAAGTAAGGGCCTCAAACACAGGCCGTTTTTAGATGAGATGTGCCCATGCGGGACAGGTCCACCCATCCCCCCCACATCCAGATGCCTGTTTGAAGGCTGCGTTGGGGTGTGTGCTCCCGTGACCCATGCACCGCCCACTCATGCCCACACACAGAGCGTTGGGGGGGGGGGGAGGGAATCTGGGATGCTCTGTGTGGGGGCAGGCCAAACTGAATATGGGTAGAGACGCACAGCCATCCCGGGCCCATTTGATTCCCCTCCCCCCGGTCAACTCACCAGACGTGTGGGTGCTCTACCCAGTGTACATGGACCTGTCCCAAGCCATGCCCATTTAAAAATGGCCACAGTGAGGGCTGGCCCACAGAGTGTCCTCACACCAGCTTTTCACACAGTACCCCAATTTCCCTGGATCTGGTGCTACAAATAATATATGGGATGAGAAATTCATTATACAGAATGAAATACTACTTGACACAAGAAAGGGTAAGAAGAATCTGGCCTTATTCAGTTGTCAAGGTTTTTGGTTTGTTTTTTAAAGTTTTCATATTCAGAGAGCTTTTATTGAAGGAAAATGTCTGTGGTTAGCACAGAACCTAGTCACGCAACTAAGTGTAAAGAATCTGATGTCTGGATCTTATTCTGCAAGGAACTGCATCAATTTGATAGGAAAGTGCTCTAGTAGAGAAGGACAAAAGGTTATTGCATGCTAGATATAGCCATTATCACTGTGGTAAACAAAGAGATGCACATTGTTCCTTGAATTGTAATTCTCAATAACTTCATTCCAAACATTTCGCTTGACAAAAGCAAATGGTCATGAATACTATGAGAAAAGTAAAACCTATGTTTTTTCCCCCTCTCTGTTGAAAGGGTTTGTTTGGACCATCGCCATCATCGTTGGATCACCCATGCTTTATGTTCAGACGCTGGAGGTAAATAATAATGTTTACCCACTGAGACTTCTGGTCTTAAATGCCATCTGAAACAACCTGGCCAGTGTTTCTGCTAGGAACAAAGGAAGAATCTTTATGTGATAACTAGATTTCTCAGTGTATTATGTAATTCACTACTTTAAATAACACTGAAAAGTAACTTGTAATTCCTATGGAAAAATGCTATCTCCCACCCTGAATTAGCATTTGTCTAGCCCCTTTCTTCCATGCTACTGTACTGAAATAAATACACACCCACCTTGTTTGGTATCAAATCTGTACTTTGGCACAAAAGCAACTGTTGCATCGTTGGATTCAGAGATGGGGAATGGTTGGGTGTTTCCATATTTTACATAAATACCCTCCAAAATCCATAAGTTAACTAAATTGCTGTGAGACACTGAAATGGTTCACTGGATCCTCTCATTTTTGGGTGCCAAAGCAGTGAGGTGTCAGAATCCTAACGGTGGTGAGATTCCCCAGCAGTAACATTTTAAAGGACTAAGAAATTGGCCAACAATGAGACCATTTCAAGATGACCGTACTCCCTATTTCATGCCCAATTTCCAGGCCAATCCTCAAGCTGTTTAGTACCATAGCTCGACACCAACATGGATCTCACTCTCTGCAAGAGGCCTCGTAATTGCACTAAACAGCTTGGAGATTAAACTGCCTGACATCTTCCTTTCCACCATACTTATACAACTTTGATTTATGGCAAGTAGAACTCTACTCCAGGAGGTCACAGCAAAGCAAGTCAGGATGGAATCCTCTAGCAACCTGTATAATGCAGAGTAAGATCATTTCAGTTTTTCACTGAAGAGTTTGAGAAAGAGTTTACTCTGATACAACTTCCACTGAAATCAATAGATGCTGGATTGGCTCCTAAATAGAAACATGGTAGCCCCACTGGTCTTTCAACCAACTAGGGATGGATGAACAGATCGCAGTTCGGGTTTGGCTGTTCGTTTCGGACCAGACCCGTTCATCCCTTTGGTTCGTCCATTCGGTTCAGTTGCCGCATTTGGGCTTGGACGTTCAGTTCGTCCATGTTCGGTTTGGTTTGGGCATTGAGGAAAAGACTCTCTGTGCAAGGAATGATGGCCCCAGACCCATGATGGTGGGTCCTGGGGCTAGAGTGGCAGCTGAAATATATTGGACACAGCCCTCCATACCTGTAACTTGGCCCCAGAACCCTGGTGGTGGGTCCTGGGGCTGGAGTGGCTGTTTCTTGATACGGTGGAAGGACAGCACCTCTGTACGAGGAATGATGGCCCCAGACCCATGACATTGGGTCCTGTAGCTAGAGTGGCAGCTTCTAGATATTGGCCACAGCCCTCCCTGCAGTAATGAAGGCCCCAGAACCCTGGCAGCGAGTTCTGGGGCTGGAGTGGCTGTTTCTTGATGCTTTGGAAAATCGTCTCTCTGTGCAAGGAATGATGGCCCCGGACCCATGATGGTGGGTCCTGGGGCTAAGGTGGCAGCTTCTAGGTATTGGCCTCCCTGCCTGTAACTTGACCCCAGAACCCTGGCAGCGGGTCCTGGGGCTTGAGTGGCTGTTCCTTGATGCGATTGAAAGACATCGCCTCTGTGTGAGGAATGATTTCCCCAGACCCCTGATGGTGGGTCCTGGGGCTAGAAGAGTGGCAGCTTGTAGATATTGGCCACAGCCCTCCCTGCCTGTAACTTGGCCCCAGAACCCTGATGGAGGATTCTGGGGCTGGAGTGGCTGTTTCTTGATGCAGTTGAAAGACATCGCCTCTGTGCGAGAAATGATGGCCCCAGACCCATGATGGTGGGTCCTGGGGCTAAGGTGGCAGCTTCTGGGTATTGGCCACAGTCCTCCCTGCCTGTAACTTGGCTCCAGAACCTTGGAGGTGGGTCCTGGGGCTAGACTGGCAGCTTAAAATATATTGGCCACAGCCCTCCCTGCCGGTAACATGGACCCAGAACCCTGACAGCAGGTCCTGGGGCTGGAGTGGCTGTTCCTTCATGGGGTTGAAAGACATCGCCTCTCTGCGAGGAATGATGGCCCCAGACCCATGACAGTGGGTCCTGGGTGTAAAGTGGCAGCTTCTGGATATTGGCCACAGCCCTCCCTGTCTGTAACAGTGGGTCCTGGGGCTGGAGTGCCTGTTTCTTGATGTAGTTGAATTATGACTCTCTGTGAGTGGAATGACGAGCCCCGAACCCGTGGCACAGACAGCATGGGTGGCACTGGCAGCAGCAGCAGACATTGGATTGCCAGGGCACAAAACCCATGGCATATAGCAGAGGCAGCATTGGCAGCAGACATTGGATTTCCCAGAGGCAGCATTGGCAGCTGGTGCAGACATTGGAATGCCTGGGCACAGGACCCATAGCATGGACAGCAGAGGCAACATTGTCAGTAGCAGCAGAAGACATTGGGTTGCCTGGGTATAGAACCCGTGGAACAGCAGAGACAGCAGAAGCAGGATTTGCCTGTACAAGCACCCATGGAGCCAGGATGGTTGGATTTGCCAGGGAATACCTCCCATACAGCAGCAGATGGCAGCAGCAGGATTTTGTGGGCACATTTGGATTGGGCAGGGCAGTCAGGCAGAGCACCCATGGACCAGCAGACAGCAGCGGTGGGATTACCAGACCAGTGGTGCACATCACCCAGGGTTGCCAGGGAAGGCAGACAGGCACTGTGTCATGAGAGGCAGGCAGATTGAGGCAAGCTTTGATCTAGGCCACCTAGGCAGACGGGTGGGCATCATGGCATGAGAGGCAGGCTAACTGAGGCAGGCTTTGATCTAGACCACCTGGGCAGGTGTATGGGCTGGCACGCAGCGTGGCATGAGCAGAAGGCAGGCAGACTGAGGCAGGGTTCAAGCTTTGCAACCTGGGCGGGCGGGTGGGCAGGCAGCATGGTATGAGAGGCATAGGGAAGGCGGGCTTGGGCAGGCTTGGAGATAGGCAACATGGGTGGGCAGACAGGCACCTTGGAATGGGAGGCAGGAAGGTGGACTGAGGCATACTTTGAGCTTGTCAGCAAGTTGGGCGGGCAGACAGACAGCGTGACATGAGAGGCAGTAGGGCAGGCAGGCTGGGACATTGGCAGCAGGGTACTCAGATAGGCTAGCAAAGACTGTGCAGCACAAGAGAGCAAGAGCCAGTCAGTGTCACATAGGCGGGCCGAGATCATGTAGCCATAGGTCGACTGGCAGGCTTACAGTTTGTTTCCCAATGCCACCTTGCGTCATGAGGTCAGTCAGATAAGGCAGCCGAGGCCGTCTAGTGTGTGTGTGTGTGTGTGAGAGAGAGAGAGGGGGGCAGGGTGAGTGCCAGACATTGGGAGGGAGGGACAGCACCTCAGCAGCACAAGAGCAGTAGCCCTAGCCCAAATTGAGAGAGAAGAAGAAGAGGAGGAGCCCCATCCCAAGACTGCCCCTGGCATGGGATGACGTGTGCTACTGCACCATCACTCCTTGTCCAGGAGCAGCTCGGGGAATCCCAGCGGCAGAAGGTTTAACCTTCAGGAACAGCAACTGCTCCACCAACTTGGCCCCCAGTCTCAGGTGGTGCAGGGAGCAAATGTCCCCTGCCATGGAGGACACCCTCTCACTGGGGACACTGGTTGGTGGGTAGGACAGGATACCCTTGGCCACTTTGGACAGGGCTGGCCACATGTTGGCCTTGCCGGCCCAGTAGACCAAGGGATAGCTGCTAGATCAATGCATGGCTCCTCCTCTTGGTAGGTCTCCACTGCTGCTGAGGCACCATCATACTCCCTCTGGTGGCTCTGGGTGGGTACCACCTGCCCCACTGCCCTCAGCCATGCTGCATGCCCTTTTGTGCCGGGCCCCATGCTCCCCAGAGTGGCCTGCACACAGGAGGAGCTTCTGGCACTAGTAGGGGTCCTGCTGCTGCTGCTCATCCTGCTGCTGGTGCTGCTGCTACTGCTAGGTCTGGGGGCAGGGATAGACCCTGATGGCTGGAAGGGGTCACTGCTCCCACTTCCACCATCCCCAGGGGCGTCCTGCTGCATGGCCCGCTCTGCCTGCCGAATCTTCTGCACCAGCATACCCTTCCGAAGGCCATAGACCACTGTCTCGTGTACCATGCTGCCCTTGATCCTGGGATCCATCATGGTTGCCAGGACATATTCCTCCTGGCGCAGGAGCTCATCAAAGCGCGCACTGAGCCCCGCTGTCAACTTCCAAGCCAGGTCAAGCGCCTCATCGGAGAGCTTCCTGCCCAGAGCACCACAATCCTGGTCCCCAAGAATCTCGTCCTGACTCCTCTTGAGACTATGGACCAGTGGGGTCACCTGATTGAGGGTGGCGGTGGAGCTGCTCATGGTCTCAGTCACGGCCAGGAACAGTTTGAAGACGAAGACCGTGTGAGCTAGAATCTCCGATTACTCCCCATTGTACCCTGAAGGTGCCTCAAAGTCTGTCTCCAGTTCCATCTGATGCAGGGTGGCTTTCTGCTCAAGAAGCTGCTCCTGCATCAGGAAGGTGGAATTCCACCTGGTGGAGACATCCTGGATAAGTGTGTGCACCGGGGACCCTTGCTTGGCCTGCTTCTCCCGGAGGAGCTCGCTGCCCTTCATGTTGCAGTTGAAGAACCCCACCAGCTTCCTCCTCCATTCGACCAGGGAGCTAAGGGTGCCTCGTCCAATCTCCTTCTCCCCCAAGAGCATCTTTCCCCACAAGATTGAGGGTGCGTGCAGCACAAGGGATGCTTGTGAAGCCCCCATCATGGACTGCTTTTATGATATTGGCCGTGTTGTCCGTGACCACACACACCATGGTGAAGGCCATGTCTGGTGTGACCCACTCCCTCACCATGGTGGTCAGGGCTGCCTCGAGGTGTGGGAGGTTTCCATGACTTGTGCCTGAAGCAGGGTCCCCCTATACCCTGCTTCAGGACCCCTCCTGCCACTGCCAAGCGCTGCCTCTGGGTCCTGCCACCAGTGTGAAGTCACTGCCAGGTAGGTGTGCTGGGCATTCCTGGAGGACTACAGGTCAGTGGACCATGGACCCCCCCATCCCCTGCCACCTGCTCCCTCACCCGCTCCTTCAAAGCCCTGTAGAGCTGTGGCACCACAGTCCGACTCAGGGTGGAGCAGGAAGGCAGCTTAAAGTTGGGGGCCAGGAACCTAATCAGTCGCTGGAAGCCCTTGTCCTCCACAATGGACAAGGGCTGGCCATCCAGGGCTATCATTTCTGCCAACAGGCGCTTTGCTTTCTCTTGGAAGCCAGTGCCATGGCACCCTCCCGATGGCCTTGACATATTCCCCCACCCCAGCTTCTCCATGGTGGACTGACGGCGCTGCTGGCGAGGCTCCTGTTGCTGTTCTGTCCCCATACTGCTCCTGCTGCTAGAGGCAGCAGCAGTTGGTGCAGGACGCTGGCCCACTGAAGGAGCCGGGCGACTGGACGCTGAAGTTGGGAACCCGCTAGCATCCACTTCCCCTGCCTTCGCGCTGAGCAGTAGAGCACTGTGGCATGCCTTGAGGTGCCTCGCCATTGCAGTTGTCCAAAAATTGGTGAGCACCTGCCCACACTTCACCAGCTTATTGCATCTGCCCACACCTGCTTAAAATGATCCCAGACTGAGGATTTTTCCCCCTCCTGCCTTCTTGCCCGCCCCAGTGGACGCACTGTTGCCAGCGCTGCTGGGAGGTGGAGAACTTGGTGGCTCTGGTGACACAGCTCTCGGAGGAGGCTCAACCATCGCCTCAGCTCAGACATCTCCTCTGTGGCAGTAGTGTCTGCCTCTTTCTCACTGTCTGCGATCACGGTGATGTCCCGTGAAGGGGAGTACTGGGACACTGAGGCTAGACTGCCCATGCCCGCCATGCTGCTGGCACTCTCCCCACTCTCCCTGTGCCCCCCTCTGTAGCTGCTAGTGCTGCTGCTGCTACTCCTCTCCCTACTGACGTTGCCCGGGGATCGGGCCCTGCCTCTAGCAGCCAGGGTGGGGGACATTGGTGGCCCTGGAGGAGCATCAGAAGCACCACCAGCACCTGCTCAAGCACCACCATCAACAGAGACAGATGTAGCCTCAAGTCCTGCAGGCCTTCCAGTGCCCTGCGTGGCAGTGGAGGGCGGGTACTGCCAGGAGGCAACGCTGAGCCTCTGAAGCCTGTTGCCCTAAAGCAGGCCTGCTGAGTTTGGGGGGTGGTGATGTGCTCTGCCTCTGGCTACTGCTTCTGCCTGCTGCCACTCCCCTGGCACGGCCCCTCCCACCTCTGACAAACCCCATTGCCTCCCCTACAGGCAGCAGACCGGCCTCTCCTTCCCTTCTCCATTTCTCCCTCCAAAATAATGGTTTTATATATTCATTTTATTTTATTTTATTATTTAATGTTTTTATCTAATATTATATATCTCTATCTACACTAAATGTAACTGCTATTAACTATTCTAAATGCTATGAACTAAATAGATTATGTAATAAGTACAAAGGCCTACTCCTACAAACACTAAAACTAAATCGCTAAACACTATTTCTATCACTAAGCTAAAACCTACAACTGTGTACTATCTCTCTCTCTCTCTCTCTCTCTCTCTCTCTCTCTCTCTCTCTCTATCTATCTATCTATCTATCTATCTATCTATCTATATGGCCAATCACAAACAACACAACGGGGGGTACTAAACTGAAATGAAACCTACATCAATCTAATAATAATCCTACTCTAAATGAATCAAAAAACAGGGGAAGGGAAGGGAATCAGGGATGGAATAAGAGGGAGAGGGAAAGGATTCAATGGAGGGGGGAGGGAGGAACGAAGATTGAACACAGGGAGGGATAAAAAAACAAAAAATAACAAATAAATCTAAGCTAGGATAAATAAATGAGAATATGGAGGAAGATGGGTTGGATGTGTGTAATAGGAGGAGGATGACAATGGATTAGGACTAGGAAGGAACAAAAACTGCTGGGAGAGAGGGAGCCTTCTGAAACATCTGCTGTTCAGGAACAGTGACTAGCTCAGAAGGTGTTGGGAAGGGGGGAGGCAATCAGTTTTGTTTCTTGCTGCGCCTGCCTCACCGTAAGTCCCATTGGCTCTGTGCAGCCTAGCCTGTGGCCAATCGCAGACTGCCAAGTCAGTGGTCTGAGGTGAAAAGGGATGGTGATTGGGCAGGCTGGCTGCTACTCCAAGCCTCTCCACCCCTGGTGCCTGGAAGTCTGCTCCTCAGCTGACTCTCCTTCCCTGTCACGTTTGACCTTCCAGTGACACCATGTTTTAGTCACCCAAACTCACCCGTACGCGATCCGAACTGACCAAACTGTTTGGTAATTTTGACGTTCGGAATTGAGTTCGGTTCGGACGGTTTGTGTTCGGTTTCGGGTTCGGTCGTCCAAACAGGCCAAGTTTGGGCCGAACTCTGAACTTCTGAACTGCATTCGCTCATCCCTACAACCAACTATGAACTTGGATATTATCGCTGTTTATCAGGGACCATGCTACTAATAGATGGATAGAGATGTCATTGGAATGAAGTATGATCGACACAATTTCTGAACAGGGGGCCTATATCTAATGGCATAACTTTCCCCAAAATGTTGTGGGAGATGCTGTGGAACAGCTGGGAGACAGGAGGACTCACCAAATCCCAGAATCCCCCTGACTCACCAAATCCCAGAAGCAGAGGGGTGTTGAAAGGATCTCCTCCTGGGACAGCAGCAGATCACTCTCCTATTGACAGCAAGAGTTGGGGGCTGAGACCAGGGAATGTGCTGTGAAGCTAAGCTGAGCTGAGGCTCCTACCTACTCACTCCACTCTCTGCTGAGCAGAAGAGGTCATGCCCCATGCCTTCCCTCCTGTCCTGGGGGACAAGGTGGGAGAGCCATGTCTTCCTGGATGAAAATTCAGTAGAGAGACAAAAAGACCAATATTCAAACCTCAGGCAACTTTTAACTGGTTTCCTCCCTGGAAAAGCACTTCAGAGGACAACAAGGAGATGATGGAATACTGCTGGAGCACTTAGGAACACTTTTATGTACTCAGAGTGTTGGGAGGTGTGTGCATGTGTGAGGGGTGGAGTTTATACACTGGGGGTGAACTTCTTAGCCGAACGGGCAGGGATTGCTTCTCTGGCTGTTTGAAAGGTATGCTGTATCACAGCATCATTGCTCACCAATAAATGAAATATAACAAACAACTGCCATTTTTAAAAGGGCACAGCTGGGGGGCAAGTCCATGTGCGCTGTGTGGAGTGCACACACACCTCTGATGAGTGGAGGGTAGGGCTGTAGCTGAAACTCACAGTGGTAGCTATTTCTGCCAGAAACAGCGTTTCCGCATAATAGTGGTACGGCGTGGCAGAGGCTTTCATTCTCCTAGTTTCATTCCGCTACTTCCACAGTTCCGCTAATTTCATTCCACTACTTCCACAGGCTTCACAAATAGCGGAAACATGCCATTTTCACTACTTCTGCCATTCCACCAGTACCACAAAATAGCGGAACAGCAGGTTTTCCGACAGTTTCCGACAATTCCGCAATTTTTCCGATAGTTTTCAAATTTGCAGAATGCCAGCAGAATTTGCGGAATGTTGGCAGAAAAGCTGCGGTGTGCCGTGGGCAATTCCGAAATGGCGGAATGGAATCGCAGTGTGGTAAAAGCTGCTGCCGCTTCAGTCCTAGTGGAATGGGAGGGATTTACATGAGCCAGGATAGGTGTGCGCTGGGTGTGCACCCCTACCCACGCATCACCCACTCCTACCCTTGCACAGAGCATCCCGGATCTTTCTTCAATAATCCATGCAGGGGGATGAGTGGGAAGTGCATGGGTCATAGGAGCATGCACCCACACACCCCACTTTCAGATGAGCGCTTGCGTGGGTGGGGGATGGGGGTGGGTGGGTGCATCCCATTTAAAAACAGCCAACCACTTAGCAGAGACTGAGCACAAGGGGCATTTTCAGACAAGACACTTCACCCACTACCCACCCACCACTAACATACTATACATGTTGCAGGGCTGCAGTGTTACCCTATGGGTGCCCTGTTACATGTATGGTGGGTGGGTAGTGGCTGGGTGATGTCTTGTCTGAAAACACTCAGAATGAAACAAAGACTTTTCTGGGCTTCCTGCCCCCACAACAAAGCCCCAGCCTACTTCACTGAAAGGAGTTCAACCTGCAGGTTAGTTTTGGTTATTCCCAGAAAGGGCAGTGCTTGTTTTTCTCCTTGTGTCTCCTCCTACAGAAGCCTAACAGCTCATTTCCTGAACCAACCAAGGGTATATGCACCTCCAATAAGGGTGTGTACCAGGGCCCCATGTCGTTTTTAGTTTTTTGTTATTAAAATGTGTAGTTTTTGTTTTTGTTAATAACGAAATGTTGTTTTTCATTATCGTGTCGTTATCGGTACCTATTTCAAACAAAGATTTTGTTTTTGGTATTGTTATTGGTATTGGCATACACACACTATCTAGTTTTATTTATATAATATATACAGAATCTAAGCTAAACCTAACTTATGTATAATACAAAATATTCCTATCCTATAATCTAATATATATAATAAAACAGCCTAGTATCTAAATTTCTAATATCTATATATACAACTAATATCTATATGATCTAACCAAAACAAAAAAATTAACAGGTTAAAAAAAAAACTTAAATGCACAAAACTTTTCTTAGCATTCACAACAAACCCAAATTCAGTACAATTAAAATTCAAAAAACCTCCCACTCCATACATTGCAGCAAAACATAAACGCCAAAGAACATGCAAATTATTTCACAATTTGAACAATATTAAATATTTTATCCTCATCAACATAAATGTAATACATGTACTAAATTCCTTACCATACATACTTTTATTCATTCTTATCAATAATTAAACTATCCCATTTTTATATTATTACACTTTTATTTATTAACATCATTCGACAACAGTTTTTCACAGTGCATTAAGACTGTGGTTTACATGTATACAAATTGTATACACTTCATACAATAAAGGGTTAACAATCTGAGTATACATAACATTATACAATTCGTTCTACAGAATGCCGTTGTGTACAAACAGACAATGCACTGTGAACAAATTGTTGTCGAATGACTTGGGGGGTGAGGTTGGGGCTTGTGGGGTCTGGTGGGGGTGCGCGCGGGGCTTGGGGG
>QEPC01003065.1:190643-210190 GCA_003113815.1 Sphenodon punctatus | reverse complement strand
AACAGACCAAGTTCGGTTGAATTCCAAATTTCTGAACCACGTTCGGCCATTCAAAACCAGGTTTTTTGGTGTGTGTTCCCACTAGGGATGGGCGAACAGAACGGAGTTCGGAAATTCTGTTCGGTTCAGTTTGAAATTCGAGTTTGGTTCGCAAGTTCGGTTCAGTCGACCGAACAGACCGAATTCGGTCCGAACTCCAAATTTCCAAACCGTGTTCGCCCATCCCTAGTGCAGTATCCTCCAATCAAATATCTGCTTGCTCTGGTCTAGGGATATATACCCCAATCAGACCTTTATTCCTTTAGCTAGCTCTCCTCCTTTCCACAAGTAACAAAAAAAAGGCAGCTGCTTTAGTTAATTGTAAATCTGAGGTTTCCGTCAAGACAATCATTTTCTCTTCAGCTGAAAGAGGGGAGTTAACAAAAAAAGGGTTGATCCATACTGCTCTAAGATCCTTATAATGAGGACAGTCAAATATGACATGCAGTAGGGACTCCACTGTACAATCATCACAGGTACAAGTTCTAAGATGGTACGCCAAGCCCTCTCTTCTGCCTTTAACTACAGCTGTATTAAATAGATTAAAACGTAGTAAGGTGATCTTCTTCCTAAGTCTTGGATCCAAGATCTGAGTTAAGTAGTTCTCCAGGGAGACATGCTGCTTAATTAAAGGATATAAAGGAGCTATCCTATTGGATCTTACTGCAGTCAGTTCTTCCTCCACAGCACAACACTTAACCCGATACTTAATCTCTAATTTGTCCAGTCGGATCTCCAAAGGCTCAGTTCCCTCTGAAGAGAAAGCAAAGACCACCACAAGTTTTCGAATCCAGGCAGCCCACCAATATGGCGTACTGCCTGTGTGGTTTCTTTGCTCACTAAAGCATTTTGCTGCTAAATGCGAGCACTGGCCCCACACCAGCTTCTGCCAGAAAAGCAATGCTCTAATATTTGATCGGGCTGATATCTTCAGGAAACCCGTTTCAGCTCGCAAGAGCAGCAGGGGCGTTGCTCTTGGGGCTTTGAGACTGGACCGTAAGAAAAGGTTTTGTGGAAGTTCCAAACTGTTTGGGAGATCCATACCCGTAATTTCAGCTCCAAATAAACAATTGTGGCAGGACTTCCGTTGTAAAAATGTCAATGACTTGCCCAATCGATGCTGCTGGGGAGGAACAGTATAGGCACAAAATAGCGCCAAGGGTCTGCGTTGCCTTAGCCCTTAACATCTCATAGTTGGTTCTCCAGGACTGAAAGGCTGCAAATACCATACCAAGATAGGTGTAGCGAGATGTTAGTGCTACTTCCTGAACCCCTAACTTCCAGCAGAAATTTGGGCGAGATGTTCCGTAGCACATAACATTGGATTTGTTAAGTTTGACTGCGAGTAGATTTTCAACACAGAAGCGATGCAGGGCATCTAAACTTTTTTGAAGACCCTGTTTAGTTTGGGACAAGACAATGTTGTCTGCATATAGGAGAATAGATAACGAACTGCCTTCAATAATGGGAGGTGTATGATTCGCAGCATTAACCAGTTGCACCAAATCATTAATAAACAGATTGAACAAAATTGGGGCCAATAAACATCCCTGCCTGACTCTTAATTGCAAGGAAAAGGATTCCATTATACTTCCGCCAGGGCCAGTTTTGACTACTGCTCTAGTGTTTTCGTGGAGTTTGACTATTCACCTCCAACAAGCATGGATTAATGCTTGTGTAACTGAGGTACAACAAACCCATTTATTTCCCAACAACCTGAAACATCAAAAACTTCCAAAGAGAAACAGCTCCAACATACTAAGGACCTTTTTAAACGGACCGCAGTGAGTGGGGCAATGGGTGTGCAGTCACGGTGGGTGAAGGTAGGTGTGCACCCATTCCCATGGGCACACACCCATCTCCACCCATGGAGCATCAGGCATTGGATCCCATTGCTCTGTGCACGGGTGATGGGTGGAGGTGGGTGTAGCACGCACGCATCCCCACAGCGTTCACACGGGAGCCTCCACTCATCTCCATACAGCAAAACTGTGTGGAGATGGGTGTGGGGTGTCTTGTGTGAAAAGGGCCTATGTAAAATAACCAAACCTTAGTTCCAGAGTTTTATAGAGCATAGTGACATCAGCTGAGACTGAATGAACTGCTCATCAATCATGTTGGTTAGAAAATTAACTTCATGAAATCACTAGTTTGCATGAGTAATTGAGGCAATGTTTTTACAACAGCAAAACATTTTTTTGTGCAAAGGTTACAGCTAGTAAAATAGAAAGAATGTGAAAATTCTACCATGTTACAAAGCTAACAAATATATATAAAAAAGAATAACAGAATAACAAATGCATGATGTATAACCATGATGTTGATTCAGGTTGCTAGTTGTGGATTTTTTCTTTCCCCTCTCTGGCTTTCATTGTTTAGGTATTAATATTAATACTGATGAGCAATTCACTAGCTCTCAACTGATGTCATTATGTTCTATATAATTCTGGAGCAAAGGCTTGTTTTTTTCATTTAGGTGTTGGAGCTGCTCTTCTTTGGAAGTCTCTGATGTTGGCTAAGATTGCCAGCTGTGGATTTTTTATTCCCTTTCCTTGCCTTTGATCTTTCAGGTACTAATACTGAATTCAGTTTGTTTTTTAGCATTTGTCATAGTTCAATTCACTAACTTAAATGTTAGGTTTATATGATATTAATTGGCTCATCTTTAAGGTCTTTAAAAAAGTTTTTTGACAATTTTTTAAGGCATAGGATTCTTATAAGGCCATGTAATAAAAGATTTTTTTCTCCCTTCATTTTTAATGTTTTGAAGACCTTTAGTATTACTTGCTACATGGCAGCACACTATTTGCTGGTTATCATAGCCTGACCACTAACAGCTGATAAAAATGTTTAAGAAGAACGAAAAGTTGCCATTAGATATATATTTTTATATTGTTTTTGACTCTTTTATGGACTTTTATGAATAGGCCGCTTCATTCACTCATGCAATTTAGTGTCTTCATGAGGTTCACTCCCTAACTAGTTTGACTAATAATTCATTAACATTAATCTGGAGAGACTGAGTTTTACCGGCTTTTGCAACTAGGTTTGTTGTATCTATTTAGTGGCTGGAATTGCTCCCCTTTTTGCAAGATGTTCCTAGCAGTTGAAATTGCTGCAAGTGGCCTTTTGAATCCCCCCCCCCACCCCACCCCTTTTTTTTTTTGACTTGATATCTTTAGGTATTTTTTCTTTTTTATATCAAACAAGCTTAATTTAATAACTTTACATACAATCTTACAGTTAAGGTTTGTTGTTTTTATTTAGAAGCTGAAATTGCTTCCTTTTTGCAAGGCTTTCTTAGCAGCTCCATTTGCAGCATGTGGACCTTTTGACCTCTTCTTCTCTATGCTTCTCATGTGCAGATATTCTGTATTGTTTTTTTCTTTCTTTTTTACAGTTCAATTTATCAGCTTTAATTTTAAATACACATCCATACACACACAGAGATATTCACATACTTACAGTTTGACATAAATTACTGGCTTTATTGTAAGATCCTTTGGTTTACATTTTCCCCAGGTAGGAGTTACATGTATATATTCCTTTACACTTTTTATCAAACATCATACTTTTAGTTTTATATTGTTACTGATCTGACTAATTTAATTATGAGGGCGATGAGCGAGTTCCCGGATGCAGTATTGCTACTGGCGGGAGACTTTAATACTAGACTGGGGAATCCAGCTGACCAATTGACCATCGCACCCTTGGAGGAGTCTCTGTATAACTCCCCGCTCCCCTTGGATGCTTTAGTGGGGCCGGGAAGTGAGGCAATGGAGAACTTTATCCAAATTTGGGATCTGGCAATTGTAAATGGCCGTGTTGGGGGTGATAGGCATGGTAACTTCACCTTCCACTCATATAATGGCTCTTCCCGTTCAGCATTTGGATGTATTCGAGGACTGCAGGTCCTTTTGAAACCAGATATGGTTCACCTCCCGGTTTTGTTGGAATTACACCCCCTATTGGGGGACAACGGAGCCTTTACTCAGCAACCTCTCCCCCCTGCCATGAACAGAATTTAGAGCCAAGTATTAGACCAAGGCATGTGAAGGCCCTTTTGGAGGCTTTTGGGGAGTTTATTGGAACAGCGGAGGTGGTACTAATGTACGAGGAACTGATATCGCAGCCTCTGGAGGCTCTGGCCCGATATAACAGATTGGTGAACCTGCTCGAACCACAGTTGACCTTTATGGTCATACCAAGGAGCCGGAGAGAGGGGCGGGAGAAATTGGTGGGCTGGTTTGATCATGAGTGTAGGGATGCTAGGATCTCCCTCAGGCGGTTAACGAAAAGATTAAGAAATGGTCCCTTGCCTGAGATTCGGACTCAACTCCAGGTCCAACGTAAACAGTATAGGTCCCTCTTAACGGAGAAAAAACTGGCTTTTCAAAGGGCATTATGGGCAGATTTACACCTTGCTACTGTGAAAAAGGACAATAATAAATTCTGGAAATTGATTCATTCTATGCAGTGGAAGGGTAACACAGTGAACCCCCGTCTTATCTCTTTAAATGTTTGGGAACAATTTTACATCAATCTGTTCTCACACATTCCCCCATTGCCCAAGCCTGTGCAACTTAGTCCAAGTAATAGATTTGAGAGTTGGCCACCAGTCACAGTTGAGGAAGTCAGGGCCCTGATAACATCCCTTAAGTTGGGCAAGGCCCCAGGCCATGATATGGTCTCGGCGGAGCTAATAAAAGCCTTTCCCGAATGGTGGGCTAACCTTTTGGCCCCCCTTTTTACAATTATAAATGATTCTGGGGAGATCCCGGACTCTTGGTTGAAGAGCATTCTGATCCCTATCTACAAGAAGGGAGAGGCGTTAGCCCCGAGTAATTATCGTCCGATCAGTCTGCTCAGCATCATCGGGAAGATGTATTCAAGATATTTGCTGAGCAGACTGAAGCTTTGGATCCAGGAGTCTCGGGCAATTGAGCCAGAACAGGCGGACTTCTGTGAGGGAAGGTCTACCACAGACCATATTTTGGTGATTGCCTCACTGATTAAGAAGCATGTTGGTAGGCAGGGGAGGCTTTATTTTTGCTTTGGGGCTCTCAAGAAGGCCTTTGATTCTGTAAGCAGAGAGCGCCTTTGGGCTAAGCTGCAGGCTTCTTCAATAGACCCTAGGTTACTCTTTCTTATGATGAAACTGCATTCGGGTAATACTCTCCAGGTGAGATATGGCCACCAATGAGCTCTGTCTAGGGAGATACTGGTAGAACGAGGGGTCAGACAAGGTTGCTTACTGGCCCCGGCCTTATTCAATCTGTATTTGAACAACGTGGTGCCCTATATGAATTCAGTGGATTCCCACGCTCCTTTGGTGGGGAAAAGGCGGTTACCAATTATGCTATATGCAGACGACACTGTGTTGTTGTCTCAATCAATGGTGGGCCTTAAAAGACTGCTTCATCGTTTTGGTGAATATTGTTGATCAGAACTATTAAAAATCAATTATTCTAAAACTAAAATCTTAATTGTGGGAGCACGAAGATCCCGGGCAGTGCATTCTTGGACTATAAAGGGGGAACCTATAGAGCAAGTTCGCTCCTTTAAATATCTGGGGGTTACATTTTCATCATCCCCTTCTTGGAAAGTCCATCTCGATGTAGTTAGAGCACAGGCTAAAAGATCGGCCGCTGCAATCCTGTGTTTATTGAACAATTGTCTTTTTAGATGGTATGTTGTTGGATATGTCAATAATTGTTGGTTTGCAATGGCTATGGCCAAGCAATAAATAAATATTATTATTAAAAAATATAAATTGTTACTGGTATTTGAATAATTTGTTAGCCCTTGCATGGGTATATTGAGACAATTGTTTACTGTAAGTTTTCAGCAACGTAAAACCGCTTTTTTCAAGCCTTTTTAAAATATTGTTTGTATATACCATATGTATTAGCTATATACCTATAGAAAAGTTATTGAAATATTTTGTAATTTAAAATTTTCAATCTCTCTTTTTTCTTTAAGTACTAGTTTTTATATTTTTATATTTCACCTTTATGTACATGTATAAACATACGTTTTAAAATGTTTTTTTAATCTTATTTCAGATTTGTCTTTGTTAAAGTTGTCCCTGAGGAAGATATTTTGATTGAAACATGTTGGACATGGACACTGCTCTAAATGGATTGTACGAATTCAATTCAATTTAATTTTGGATTTAGTGTTTGTAAATTATATTGGAATTCACTATTTGATATCTGATCTATATGATACACATTATATTTGTTATAATTTCATGGTATTCCATCTATTTATTTATTTATTTATTTATTTTAATTCATTTGATTTCTTGGCCACCCAATCCAGTTACAGCAGCTCAGGGTGGTTCACAGCAGGTTAAAACATATAAAAATATAAAAATGTTCTGTAATATTGGTAACTTTTGGGAGATACCCTTATCCCCACTTGGGAGATAACCTTATACACTAGGCTACATTGGCTCTGTACATGCCCCTTAATTAACACTCAGGGTGAAAACAGACATGACGCTAACCACCCTTTAACCACCCTTGGTGGTTATTTATGCATGTTGCAGGGTTGTATTGGTGCCCTATGCAGCCCTGAAACATGCATAAATGACCACCAAGGGTGGTTAAAGGGTGGTTAGCGTCATGTCTGTTTTCACCCACTCAGGTGACACCACATGAAGTTCCCATGATTCTGAGCATCAGTGAAGCTACCCAAAAGAGTTGAAAATAAACCCACTTTCCTGGTTATAATTCTCTTCTCCACTCATCATCGGCAGGGAGGAAAGGTTTCATGTTAGCGTATGTGGGAAGCTACTTTACTAGTGCATATTGCTGCTACACTTGCCCAGCATGCTCTGCAGTCAGTAGTACCTATCTGCCTGGTGATAGTATGTATCAACTACTGGTTTGAAATGTATTGGGATATTTGCTTTGTTTTGTTGTGAAAACACACCACTCTTCATCCCTGTTGTTGCTGTGAAGTCGGGATACTTTTCCCCATTCGTTCTGAGTTACAAACTTACTTTGAAATGTTAGGGTACCAGCCCTTTAAATAAATGATGATGAGACACCTCTTATTGTGACATAAGACAAAACTTGATTCATTCAATCACTTTTCTAAGGATCACTGTGGGTGTGAAGCTGATGAAACTCAAAGTGCTTTAATGTAATTATCCCCATTGCTACTTAAAGAAGAGGGTGACTTTTTAAATGGTCAGGAAAGAACCACTATTGCTATCTTAGTCCTTAGTAAGGAAATTTCATGCAGAACAGAGGGTTCCTGACCCTTTTTAGGCTTAGCAAACCTATGTCCACTTCTTCAGTTCTTAATGGTTCACTCCATTATGACCTGTTCTGCACTTCTCTGAAGCAAGCAAAGTGGATGACCACTGAAAGAAACCGGATGTTGGGCTATATGGGTTATTGGTTGGAGCACTATACTTTACCAATGCTTTTATGGCACACCTGGGCTTATCTGCAATATACACCACATAGCCATGCAGTTGAACTGAATATAACACTGAAAAACATTCTTGCATGCAATCAAAAACAAAATTATATTTATTTAAATTTCTCCCCTGCCCTTCCCCTCAGGCTCAGGGTGGATTACATACCAAAATACAATAAAAATTCCTGTTTAAAAAACTCATCCTTGCCCTTAAACTCACCCACCCCAACCTCTATCCACGCCTACCAAATGCTTTTCCAAAAAGAAATGTTTTGTGCTGCCTTCAGATAGAATATGTTCTGCCAGAGCCCAAGCCTGATCTCTGGGGAAGGGAGTTCCATAATACTGGGACAGCAACTGAGAACACTAGGGATGAGCGAACAGATCACTGTTCGGGTTCAGCTGTTCGGTTCGGCTGTGTTCGGTTCGTTCGTTCGGTTCGGCTGTTCGGTTCGGATGCGTTCAGTTTGTTCGCCGAGTTCGGGTTTGGCTGTTCGGTTCGGTCGTCCGAACAGGCCGTTGGGTTAGGCCATTCGGATGTTCGGTTCAGCCGTTTGGGAAATGTTGTTATGGGTGGTTTTTTGTTTTTTATATGTTTTTTTGGTCTTTTATTGGGTTTTATATGGTTTTCTTTTGTTTTTTATTTGGTTTTTTTGTTTTTATATGGGGTTTTTTATTTATTTTTTTATCTAATATTATATATATATATATATATATATATATCTACACTAAAACTAACTGCTATTAACTATTCTAAATGCTATGAACTAAATGGATTATCTAATAAGTACACAGGTCTACTCCTACAAACACTAAAACTAAATCACTTACGCTATCTATCACTAAGCAAACTCCTACAACTCTCTACATCTATCTATCTATCCCCCCATTCCATATATATATATATATANTATATATATATATATATATATATATATATATATATATATATATATATATATATACACACACACACACACACATCCCATATATATGGGATGGGGGGGGGAAATCAAAAACAGAAGAGGAGTCTGTAGTGAAATACATACATACTCAATGAGTCTGTACAGTGAAATGCATAACACAAGGTTTCAGTTCAGTACAAAACTAAAATGAAACTTAAAGCAATCTAAAAATCCTACTCAACGTCTGCTGTTCAGGAACAGTGACTAGCTCAGAAGGTGTTGGGAAGGGGGGGACAGATAATTAGTTTCGTTTCTTGCAAGCCTCTCTCCACCCCTAGTGCCTGGAAGTCTGCTCCTCAGTTACTACACCTCCCTGTCATGTTTGACCTTCCAGTGAACCTTTTTTTGCCACCCGAACTCATCTGAATGCGATCCGAACTTACCGAACTGTTCGACCATTTCTTCGTTTGGTGTTTGGATTGTTCGGTTTGTTCGTGTTCATGTTCGGTCATCTGAACAGTTCGAGTTCAGGCCGAACTCCAAACTTCCGAACCGCGTTCACTCATCCCTAGAGAACACCTCTCTGTGGGCCCTTGTCATATGAACAAGATTGGCAGGTGATACCCACAAGAGAACCCTCAATGATGGCAGTCCCAATCTCCTCCAAGTCACAGGGTCAGCCGAACATCACACTTCAGCATGGTCTGGATTCAGCTTCAATTGGCTCACCTGCATCCAGTCCCCAACAACTGCCAGGCAAGCACCAAGACTGCAGGACCTAGGTTGGATGAAAAAGAGAAGTAGAGCTGAGTGTCATCAGCATACTGATGGCACTTACTCCAAACTTCCAAATGATCTCGCCCAGTGGCCTCCGATACACACTGAACAAAAGGTGAGACCAGATGGAACTCTTCAGGACACAACAGGGGAAGTCCCAAGGGGACAACAAGCAATCTCCCTCCCATCACCACCTGCTGGAACCTCCCCAACAAGAACAAACGGAACCATTCAAGAGCAATCCCGTGCACCCCTGCCAAGTCCTGCAGTCATGTCAACAAACCTCATGGGGTATTAACATACATGATAGTGGAGCGCCACTATCACAAAATGATCCAGATTGGGAAGCTGCTTGCTTCCTGGTCAGGATTGAGTCCAGCCACGGAACAAACATTCTTGCGGCTGGGTCCAGGGGGAGAGAGGCAGGGAGCCACATGGATGTGTGACTGGCCAGCCCCATTCTTGGGCTACACCCAGTAAACACAACACACACCCCATGATGGGTGGCCATGACAGCCATTGATGGGACCAGGCCAGGAACAGCCTGTTGGAGGTAGCCTGGTCTGGGACTCTAGAAGACTCTGGTGTCACAGACCAAGCTATCTGCCAACATGCCCTGGGAAACTCCAGGTCAAACATCTGAATAGTCTGTAACAAATGGGATGGTGGCCCACGGGCCAAAGTGGTTTCAAGCAGGCCACAGCAGGACACCATCATGTTTGTTAATACCCATGATCAACTGTATCATTAGGTACTAACTGAAGTAGTAAATTATCCATTCAACCTATAATAATATCCATAATAGCTATAGCATGACCTAGAGGGGCCAAGAGTCAATGAACAACTGTAATGACCTAAATTTTAAGGGTACATCCAGCCTCCTGAGGCACACCAGCATGCCCAAGAACATTTCTTGGGAACCACTGACTATTAGACCAAATAAAAAGGTGATGGATAAGGACAATAGAAGTTTATACATTAATAAGAGCAACCAAAATTTGGTGAAAATAACCATAAAAAAACAAAAGAAGGTTTATGTCACCTTATTTTAATTTACCCCCTTCTCATTAAGACTGGAATGAGCTGATTTTACCTGATTCATGAAGCAAAGTTTAATAATTACTTCTAGTAATCAGTCTTCTAATTTGATTTCAAAATATTTGAATTGTCACACAAACTTTGACTTTTAAGTTAAATTTTTAATTAATCAAAGAGCGTTATGAGACGTAACAATAGCCACTCGTTTGGGTATGAAACACGTTTTCCTGTCATGTCTGTTTGTGCAAGCACGCTTTTCTCTGTGCTCTTAACACAGGGTGTGATCCTGAAAATCATATTCGCAGACAGCACGTAGCTGCCACTTGCAGGTAGCCACTGTTACATATAGATACGCCCACTGCCCCATTTCTTGTCTGTGGTCGCCCAAGATACCATAGAGATCCCTTGCATCAAGGGGCGGCTTCTGGCCAACAACTGGTGAGAGGAAGGAACTATCAAGTAGCCACAAAAATATGCAGCAACATAAACATCTGTAAAAACAGCTGTGTATCCTGGATGACATTGATTTCAGAATGTAGTGAATTTGCACATAGTTATCGTTATGACTGTCACCTCAAGGGACATTTCATTGAGCCTCCAGCACTGAGGTGGGATTCTCTACCCCTAATCTGATGTCTATATCCAGCCTCTTCTTAAAAAGAACCTCCAGTGAAGGAGATTCCGTGATTACCTTAATTGCTCTGACCAATGATAGGAAATTTCCCTATTTAACCTAAATCTACCTTCTTCCAGCTTAAATCCATGCCTTCTGTTCTACCTTTAGGGGCAACAGAGACCAATTAATTATTCCATCAGTTTTATAGTAGCCTTTTAAACATTTGAAAACTGTTATGTTTCTCCTTAATCTTCTCTAGAGTAAATGTACCCACTTCCTTCAGGAGGAAGACAGGCCATGTAGAGGGTTATGAAGCTGTCTTCATTAGAATACCCTACATAATATTACAGAGGCCTGGTACATGTTCAGATTAGACCACTGTACAGAGCATACAGCAGCCTAACCCAGGTTTCAGACCAGACTGGATTGGAGATTAATACAAATTTGATTTTTCTACCCATATGATCAAATTCACAATCAAACCTTGTTCATCCAGCTCCAGGGTATAAACAGACATAGTATTCAGACCTACCAAGATGATTAATGCATCTAGTTTCACCCATGTTATGGCAAGGCTAGCAAAGATAGCTAAGAGGTAGTTAAGAACAGTTTACGAAGTCCCCTTGTTTAGGGAAGCATAGGTTAGCACCTGGCTGAAGAGGTTTGCTTTTTGGTGCAGGCCTTCTATGCGAGAAAGCAATGATCTTCTTGCATATTTCATTCCTGCAAGTAGGAGGTAAATTTCAAATTAGCACGATGCAAATCTGAAAAATTGAATGAGTGACCTATCTGACTTGAGTAACCATTTCAGTTCTATCCCTGATAGTTGATTTTCTTTCTGGCTTCCCAGCACTTGGGGCGTTTATAGACGAGACAAAAAAGGCGGCTGATCCTTTGATCAGCCGCCTTTGTTTGCGCTCGTCTAATTGCCTACCCAGGGTCTTACCCCGCGTCGGAGGGGTCAGGCGATCCTGCCCCCTCCGAGGCAGATTCCCGAAGTGCCGGCTTTACGCCGCACTTCCGGGTTCCGTGGGCGAGTGCGCATGCGCGGAAGGGCACGCATGCGCACTCACACTCTGCGCCGTGTCTGAACATCAGACACGGCAGACAGAGAAGGCGGGGGAAGAGATGCCGGTGCAGGACGATCCCGCTTTTCAGCGGGATCGTCTATAAACGCCCCTAGATTGAGCACAAGAGCTCAGGGCTCTGGGAGTGTGTACTGATAAACGTGCTGCAAGTTGCAACACTCTAGCTTAGCTTCCTTTTATTCCATTCGTACAGCATGTCTCCATTTGCCACACCAGGGCACACAAAACAAAATCACTGCCCATCCTGTCTGGAGTGGATATCAGCCGATGAAAGAGATCTGCACATGGCCCTTTGCAAGGCAAAATAAGAGGAAATTTCAGGGGTTCTGAGCTGAAGCACCACTAGTTAAATGTGGCTGTCCAATTTATTGGTGTTTCACAATAGGCTGAAAAAACAGCTTCCCTTGACTATGGCCCTAGGTTTCCTACATCCAGCCCTGCCACTTCAAGCCTATTTCCCACTACAATTGAGTTTCATAATCACAAAACACATGACAGCACCTGGCACTAATTGGTCCCCTTGCTGGCAGCCCCAACAGAGGAGCAAATGAGCCATGAAAATCTAATTTCTTTTTTCCTTCTTTGAGGCAATGGACCTGAGGCAGAAGTAGCAAGGCAGGGAAGATTTATGTAATTTAATTTATGTATTTATTTATTTATTTATTATGAATAATTGATATCACACTCCCTCCAGCTGAATGGCAGCTCAGGGCGGCTCACAAATACAGTTAAAACAATTAAAACAATCCATAATATACAAAAGGGTTACTTAAACAATATAAAACAAACCATAAACTAAGTAAAAGCCACTGGCAAAGAACCATCCCCCACCCTTACCTCCCTCCCCCAAAACCCCAGACAAACAGCCAGTTCTTACAGGCCCAATGAAAGGCCAACAGGCTGGGAGCTAGGTGAGCTTCCTCTG
Source organism: Sphenodon punctatus (assembly GCA_003113815.1). Taxonomy (NCBI): domain Eukaryota; kingdom Metazoa; phylum Chordata; class Lepidosauria; order Sphenodontia; family Sphenodontidae; genus Sphenodon; species Sphenodon punctatus. Next base: position 197,368 of record QEPC01003065.1, on the reverse strand, counting down.
GGAGGGAGTTCCACAGCTGCGGTGTGACCACCGAGAACGCCCTCTCCATCATGGCCCCCCGGTTCACCCAGGGGACCTCCAGGAAGGTGCCCCTGGCAGATCAGAGGTTGTTCCACCCCCAACACCAGCTCTGCTACAGCGGAGAGAGATGCTGCTGGTCAGGAAGAAGAACGGTACACCAGCAGCACCCCAATTCTATCCCTGGCCAACTCAAACACAAGGTGAAAGGCCTTGATCCCTGGGACTAACTGTACCGGATACCTCCTAGCAGTCCAAGACTCCTTAAAAAACATAGCTACATCGCCCTCCCATCCCCCAAGTCAGGGCTGGTGTTGCACCAAATACCCTGCCAGAACAAGGTCTGCCAGAATCGGACCTGCCTCTCCATCCAGCCAGGTTTCCGTGAAACATGCAAGGTCTGCAGCCCGACCCAGGATCATATCCCGGACCAGTGATGTCATCAGTATTGTACTGATGCAAACTGAATAATGAAAGCTTCTTTGAGAAGGTCAAAGCCATCACTTTTCAAAAGCAATGAATTCCCTTCTCACCACAACAGAACATGGAAGAGAGTAGTTCCATTCTGAATTACTAGTGCCTAGGAACCCCAGCGAATATAGGGGCCTTCACTGTGCTAGGTGATGAACAGACCTGTAGTGAGACAGTGGGTGTCTTTAGAGACAGACATTGGGAATTGTGTGCTTAAGATGTTTGCCACATGACTGTGCATTGTGTCTAAACACCATCACAATTTTGGGTTACTTGTCTGGCCCCGTTAGCCTCCCATTAACTCCTCCTTGGTTGCACAGATGTCTCAGGTGCAGGAGTGTTTTTCCTCTCCACATAGTTAACGTTGTGTCTAAAGACATCAGGTGGTGTGTTCACAGCCACTTGTGGTCTGTCTACCCCGATTCCTCCGTCTGCCCTAAATCCTCCACTTGGCGCCACTGCCAAACAGCTTGTTCCTTGCTGCACATAGACAACATGTTCCTTACAGCACACTGTCTTTATGCTCTCTCAAGGCACCCGTGTGTGTGTGTGTGTGTGTGTGTGTGTGTGTGAGAGAGAGAGAGAGAGAGAGAGAGAGCAGTGAAGAATAAGCTGTTTAGCTGCAGCACAGAGCAAGGATTTAGGGCAGATCTGACCACTTTCCTGCATGGACTACAACTCCCATAATTCCATGGGAGTCCTTCTGCAAGGAGAACTTCCAGCACGAGGGACAGGCAGGATCCCAATTATCCCCTGGACATGGAAAGGCACCCAGTCCCTGCCAGAGTTGCCACCTCTTAAGGTTTGGCTCAGAGACTCTATTTCCCCAGTTATCCAGGGTGCTGAAGCAGGGGCTACATTGGAAAAGGGATGGTGCAAAAAAGCTTTCCATCCCCTTTTCTGACTTCATGTGGCCCCACTCCTTTATCTGTTTCTGATGGTTGGGTTTCATGGCCTATACAGTTATCCTTTCGTTGGTGAAGAGAATGTATTGGCTACTACTAATAATAAACTTTATTGCTTGGCCAATGGCCATTACACACAATCATAAGGCCATCACAGGCCTTCCATACAAAACAGTCATATGGAAAATATCTATAAAATCCCCCTAAAAATTTAACAGTAGGCCAGAAAAGATTTTGCTAAACAGCCCAGACCTGTCGGAGCATAAATATTCAGTAGTCACTTCCGGGTACTTAAGAGTATAACAACATCCTGGTTTACCTTCTTTATATAGACAAACCTCAGATACAAGCCCACTTTCTCCGTCACTTTGCTAGAACGGTCACCCAGAAGCAGTTTCCCATAGAATTCCCCGGATCTACCAGTAAAAGGGGCAATCAGAGGAAGAATAAATTTCTTTCGTGCCTCAATAAAAAATGGACAATCAACAAAATATGTTTCACAGTCTCAATTTGTTGGGAATTACATCAGCATAGGTGCTCTGCCAAAGGTGTTCCTCTATGTCTTCCTTCAACCAATGCTGAAGGGAAACAATTTAATCTGGCCAGGAGAAAAATCCTTCTATTCTTTGGCGTAAGGCTACTATCCAGATAGGGCATTGGCAAATATGTACTGTTAGCCAGCAACATATCTGTGCCCGAAGTTCCACTATATCACTCTAATCAACACATTCATTTCTTGACGGATATTATCAGTCAGTCTTCCAAAGACTAAGTTTTTTGCATCTTTATAACCCCCTGGTGCCAAAGCCTCTGGATTAAAGCCCAACCTAATTATCTTTCCCACTACCAACTTCACCTAGATGTTAGGGGTTCTATCGTTGGATACCCGTAGGGATAATGGCGTAGCCATTCTAAAATACAGCCTTAGCCAATAATCAATTGCCCCTGACCAAACCCTCTCTTGTAATGTACGTAATCCACATTCCATGATGAGAGCCTGGTTACTTACTTATCCCCGGGGGGGGGGGCTGTTAGCAAAAATCGAATGAAGCCTGTTTGAAGTTCTTCCAGATTTTTAATTTTCCCCAGGGCCCATAAGTGTGCTCCATAAAGCAATGAGAGAACACACTTCTGTGCAAATATCTTGATCGCTGGAGTAACCAACTGTCCACCCCGTGAAAAAAACAAACAGCACTTTATTAAGTTGTTTAGCCTTGTCCCGAGTAGCCTGAAAATGCATTGACCAGCCACCATTTGCTTGGTACAAAAGTCCTAAGTATTTGTAGACCCTGACTTGTTCAATTACTCTATTGTCTATCTGCCACCTATGGCACCGTTTTCTTCAAGAGAAAACCACAACCTTAGTCTTATCATAGTTAATCTCTAGAAGATTCTCCCTACAATATTTCCCAAAGGTCTCCAAGAAACGTCTCAGACCCACCTGCAAATGGCAAAGTAACACCGTATCATTGGCATATAATAGGCATGAAATGCCGGTATCACTGATCTGTGGGGAGGGGGTTGGCCATGTACTCCTGAAAGCACTTTCACCAAACCATTAAGATAAATATGAAACAAGGTAGGGGCTAGAATACAACCCCGTTTAACTCCCCTCTCCATTGAGATTTTATCAGATAGAGCTCTATATTGGTTTAATCTGACCCTGATGGAAGTGTTCTTATAGAAGCTGCTGATTTAAAAAAGGAGTCTCCCATCCATACTTAGTAGGGGCGGGAAACCGGTAAAATCCGGTATCCGATAATGCCGGTACCGGGCGTACCGGCATTATCGGATTCGACCCGGTAATCCGGTCCGGGGTACTGGATTCCGGGTACCGGTTTTTTTTACATTGCAGCCATTTAAAAATGGCTGCAATGTAAAACTTAAAGCCCCAGCAAAAAATTTTTTTAAAAAAAACCCTCCCCGAGTCCAGGCTGCGCGGGTGGAAGGGGGGACACCCCCCACCCACCCTGCCCAGCCTGGATTTTTATTTAAAAAAAGACCCAGAGGCGAGCCCACCCCCCAGCACCAGCGGCCGCAGCGTCCCCGCAGCCGCCGGTAAGTATGACCCGATCCCTGGGGGGGGTGTTTAACACCCCCCCAACCCCCCAGGGATCACCCCTACTAAAGTTCAGTGCGGCCGCTTACCTTGCTTGCGGAGCTCCGGCGGCGGGCGGTCCGGCGGCCTCAGCGCCGGCTGTGGCTGCCGGCGTCAGAGATGCTCTAGGCCTTCCCGTAACGTCTGAAAATACCCATAGATCGTACCACCAAGCAGTCTTTAGCAAACCAGGTGGGCACAGTACTCTCCCCGCTCTCTGAGTGAGTCCTTTCTACGCTTTTAGTGGCTAATAGGGGCGTGAGTCAATTCACTAGTTGCTGATAACTGACCAGCAGCTCGGCAGGATGAAGAGCCTCTATCAGTCCCCTAGCATACTGCACTCCCCTAGTGGACTGAAGCGCAAGTAATAATGAAACCTCTAGCTCCTTCCCCCATCTTCTCCTCACAAGCCCCAATCCAGAGGGTACATCCACACCATCAGCCTTACTATGCTTACCTAAAGGTGGGCCATTTAAATGGAGGGTGAGGGGCATGTGATCGCTTTCCAGCCACGAGCCTACTTGGAAGTCATTAACTAGTGAAATAATGTTAGCTGACACAGTTATGTAATCAATTGTGCTACAGTTCCTCTTGGATAGATAAGTAAATTATCTTGGGCAATCACTCCAACCCTGTCCATTCAGTGGATAAAATCCATTTCATACAATAACTTGGCAATAGAAAAGCCATTTTTATTTAGCCCAATATCCTTCCCCCATTTCGACCTTAATGGCAAGTGGTCCTCATTTAACCCAAAAAACCCATGTTGGATAAAATCTTGATCCCAGGTTCCCATCTGGGCATTGAAGTCCCCCATCATTAAGAGGGGAACACCAGGGTGCAACCTTTGGATCAATTCTAAAAAGGCTATTAGTTCTATCCATACACTTTCATCATAATTAACAGAGGGACAGGGGGGAACATAAACTGTGGCAACCACAAGTGACCAATTAAGGAACTGAAGTACAAAGCCACAAACATAGTCTAAAACATCTGGTAGGGGGGCTAATTTTACCTTCATTGCTTTATTCACTAAACATGCAACTCCCCCACTCGGTCTACCCCTAGAGGTGAGCTTGCTCGCCTTTTGCCAGAAAACCTCATACCTGGGGCAAATACATGCATCAACACACCAAGTTTCTTGCACTAAGATAATATTAAAGTTCTTTAAAAAGGAATAGCACCCTGGGTCTTGACTCCTGGCTTTCCATCCCACCACATTCCAGGAAAGGATGCTCAATGGGAAAGAATCCCCTCTCTGGTTAAGTCATTATATCTTTGATTTAGCCCCTATTTCCCGCTCACGTCTAATATCACATAATGCTGGGACACTGCTGAAATCAGCAGAAAGCTCAGACTCCCCCACAATGGCTGCCCCCATGACTCCAACCCTTGTTGATACCATGGGCATTGTCGTATCCCCTGGAGGGGAGGGACCTGTAGGGGAATATCCCAATGTCGTTCCAACCCCTAACTTCCCCTCTATCTCCCTCCTCTCAATCAAATCCTTTGGGGGCTCATTTAGGTATAAATCACCCTTCACCATATGGTTTGTAACCCCAAACAGGGGCTTGTGGGGGTATACAGAATCACCAAGCTCCCCTTCATTCAACTCCCGACACTTAGTCCAACTATCGCAGGTCTCCTCCAGGCGTCTGGTTCCGGGATTGGCAGTATAAAGCAAGGCAGGATCACGATCCCCTTTGATGCACAGTATCTCTTGTTGCACTCCTGACTCTGGCTGGACCATCTCAACTCCCACCTCCAGGGGCAACCCCAATTACAAACTGTCGGAAGACACCCTATATCTGCTACCTTAATACTAAAATTAGACCCTCCAACCCCCAATGGGTCGACACCGTCCACCCCCTGCTCCATCTCCTTAATATCATGGAGGATTATGAGCATTGTGTCCTTCACACTATCATTATTACTATTTATTGGGTCTACCAGTGGAGTATCACTTTCACAGACCTCCATCCCAGTCCCCAAGGAAGCCCAAAAATTATTAAGAGGGGGACACACCTGGCTGAGGCCAGGAGGCAAATGGTCAATAGCTGAATCCCCCCTGGGAGTTATCTGCTTGGGAGGTGATTGAACGCCTACTTTACTATCCAATCTAGAACCATATATACCCCGCAGCTTACTATTAACATAGATTTTCACTATATGTACCCCATTATCTCCCCCACCTAACTAACTTATTATCTCCCCCACCTAACTTATTATTTATATATGGCTAGCCCTGTTATAAATACTTTTATATTGTATTGAGTGTTTTAAATTGTTTTTATTGTATTTTATTGTTGTAAGCCGCATGGCAGGAGGGGCGGGATATAAATTTATTAAATAAATAAATAAATAAAATAAATTATCAAATAAAATTGTAATGGCCTTCCAGATACAATCTGGCAAATAACTGTTCCTAAAAGAAATTACAGCCTTAAAATAACCCCTATTCCTTTGTAAAACTCTTATATCTTTAATATCCTTCGGGTAGCAGGGAAGGTGGAAGAGAGCCCTTAAGTGTCTAGCCAGTGCCACCAAAGTGGAGGAGAACTATTGGGGGATAAAACCCAACGGGAGTGGGTAAATTGAAAAAGCTACTGCATTCCTGCAGTAGCTAAAATTAACATCCTGCCCTTCCACCAGCTTATCAGCTCCTCCCCGGCTATGAGGAAGGCCGGCCTCATCGCTCTCTCTGTACATCTGTAAGTCTGAATTATCCTGCTTTAATTGATTACTTTTCTCCCATCTCTCCCCATAAGTGGATAATTTAGGCAAGAGGGGCTTATCCCCTTTCTCCTTACTGTTTCCCTCTACAGATTGGATTAATATACATAATTGTGCAAAGATATGCTGCAGAGTCTTACTAATAAGAATCGTTTGCTCTGCTAACATTTGTACCCAGTTGTCACCCAGATCTACCAGACATTTATTTATTTATTTATTTATTTAATAAACTTCTACCCCGCCCCTCCTGCCATGCAGCTCGGGGCGGCTTACAACATCTTAAAATCCAATAAAAACAGTTAAAATAATCATAAATATTATAAAAACAGGGCTAGCAAACCAATCTAAAAACCAAAAATAGGTGGGGGAACTAAAACCCCACACCCTACCCACCCTCCCTCCCAAAGGCCTGGGCGAACAGCCAGGTCTTACAGTTCCACCGGAATGTTAACAGGCTAGGGGCCAGGCGAGCTTCCTCCGGAAGGGAGTTCCACAGCCGC
>QEPC01003065.1:177779-188116 GCA_003113815.1 Sphenodon punctatus | reverse complement strand
GGCCAGATCATCCAGCCAGGTTTCTGTGATGCATGCGAGGTCCACGGCCCCATCCAAGATTAAATCATGGATAACTGGGGCCTTGTTGACAACGGACCTCGCATTCAACAGCACCAGTCCCCCACGTGCGGACCCTGGACCCGGCACTTCCCTCTCCCTCAGCGGGGGGGAGATGATCGACACACTCCTCACGCACCTTGGACCCCTAGGGGCCCGTGCCTTCCCACCCCGTGGACCATACCGTCCACGCCCCAGCACGACACCAATGGTGGGGACTGGGAGGCTCTAGAAACTGGCAAGGGCATTGGACAGTCCTGGAGGGTTGGCCCATCCCCTATAGCCATCTGTCTCTTTCGGGACACCCCGCCAGTCCTCTGCAGGGAGCAGCCTCGTCCCTCCACTCCTTCCAGTTCTTTGTGGTTTAAAACTGCAAAACTGACTCCCAGAGGACCGAATTTTTTTCCCCAGTTTCCTCTGCTTCAGTGGGGGGACACCAATACCGTCCCCTGGAGGCTTCCTCCCTACTTTGGCTGGCATCCTGGAGTCCAGTCAGTAGAGCAGTAAGCAATGGCTCCTTTGGCACCTGCTGGCACCTAAGGCCGTGTGCACAAGGGTGCAGGCGCGCTGCCTGGGCACTGCCTTCAGCGTCTGCGTGCTTTGAAACCCCGGGCTGTCTCCGTAGCGTGGGCTCCACCCCACGCCTCGCCCCGCTCCGCTCCACTCAAGCTGTTACTGCTGGTCCGGGCTCACACACCCTGCTGCCTCGTTCTCCCTTCGAGGTCTGTGCACTTTTAAACCCTGGGCTGTCTCTGTAGCGCGGGCTCCACCCCACGCCTCACTCTGCTCCACTCAAGCTGTCACTGCTGGTCCGGGCTCACACACCCCACTGCCTCCCATTGGCTACTACATTTGTTCAGGATCTAGAAGTTAATTCTTTTCCTGCATCTGTCAATATAGTGATCTAATGTCTAGTTTCATTTTCTTGGGCTACTGTTGGCTGGTTCTTTTTTTTCTGCTTATATCTGTCTGCTATAGGTGGTCTTCTCTTTGTTGTGGAAAAATTGCTCAAATCAGTCACCAGAAGAATTTTGCTTTTGTTAGAAAATGACCGAGATGAAATTGTGTTTTGTTTTTAAAAAAAATATTTTTCAGACTTTTCTGTCCACAAATGGAAAAAGTCTGGAAAACCAAATTGGGTTCCATGAAAAAGTGAGAAACTTGAAAACATATTTTCCAATTAAGCAAATTGTGTCAAAAATGTTCTTGGCTTCAGAAAAAAAGAGATTGGGCCAGAGAGAATTCACTCACCTCGCAGTCCTAGTGGTGCTTCCTCCTTGCCATTCTTGGATGTGTGTGTGGTAGGTAAGCACTGGGCTTGAACCAGCACAACCGTTGGGGCCCTGAGCATGGGGATTGGCACCTCAGTGCCCCATCACACAGCATTCTAGCCAGGGCACAGAGATTGTGGTAATGGTCCTGCCTGTGCTGGTGATGAGGCCACACCCCTGCTCACCATTGCTCCATGCCCCACTGCAGCCACAGGAATCTGGGTGGATAATCTGTGTTCCTCACACACACTGTTTTTGTTTGTTCATTTGTTCTCTTCCTGGTTCCTGTTGGTCCTTATTGCTGGAGCTGTACTCTCCTTCTTTGTTTTCTGTTTGTTTGCCTTTGGACCAGCTCTGTATCCCTTGCAGTCTGGGTATGTTTGGACTGAATTTGCCCTGTTCTGTTCCTTGTTTGTTTGGGATTTTGTCTGGATTCTTCCTAGGGATGGGCGAACAGATTGCGTTTGGGTTTGGCTGTTCAGTTCAGCTGCATTCGGTCCGTCCATTCGGGTTCAGCCGTTCGGTTCATTCACCGGGTTCGGGTTCAGCCGTTCGGTTCAGCCATTTGGTTCTGGTTCGGACATTTGGGAAATGTTTTTATATGGGGTTTTTTTTAATATGATTTTATATGTTTTTTTGGTTTTTTATTTGGTTTTTTTGTTTTTATTTTTTTTAATTTAAATTTTAAATCTAAAATATATATATATCGACACTAAATCTAACAGCTATTAACTATTCTAAATGCAATATACTAAATGGATTATCTAATAAGTACACAGGCCTACTCCTACAAACACTAAAACTAAATCACTAACGCTATCTCTATCACTAAGCTAACTCCTACAACTCTCTACTATCTCTAACCGATCTATCTATCTTATATATGGGATGGGGGGAATCGCAAACAACACAAGGAGGGTACAAAACTGAAATGAAACCTAAATCAATCTAATAATTCTACTCTAAATGAAAAAAACAGGGGAAGGGAAGGGAATCTGGGATGGAATATATGGGAGAAGGAAAGGATTAAATGGAAGGAGGAAGGAAGATTGAACACAGGGAGGGGTAATAACACCTAAATTTATCTAATATAATCTAAATAAATGATAATATGGAGGTAAATGGGTTGGATGGGTGAAATAGGAGGAGGATGGCAATGGATTAGGAATAGGAAGGAACAAAAACTGCTGGGAGAGATGGAGCCTTCTGAAACGCCTGCTGTTCAGGAACAGTGACTAGCTCAGAAGGTGTTGGGAAGGGGGGAGGCAGACAGTTTTGTTTCTTGCTGTGCCCGCCTCATCGCAAGCCCCATTGGCTCCGTGCAGCCTAGCCCGTGGCCAATCTCAGACTGTGAAGCCAGTGGTCTGAGGCGAAAAGGGATGGTGATTGGGCAGGCTGGCTGCTACTCCACGCCTCTCCACCCCTGGTGCCTGGAAGTCTGTTCCTCAGCTGACTACCCCTCCCTGTCAAATTTGACCTTCCAATGACACTTTTTTTGCCACCCGAACGCAATCCGAACTGACTGAACTGTTCGATCAGTTCGACGTTCAGAAGTTCATTCAGTTCGGTCAGTTCGGGTTCGGTCGTCCGAACAGGCCGAACTCCAAACATCTGAACCGCATTCACCCATCCATAATTCTTCCTGATCCTGTCCTGCTCTAGCCCTTCTGTCCTGTATTGTTTTATCTATCTGTCTAGAACTTGCCTGCCTGTTGACTCCACCATGCCAGCTTCTCTCTCCTGTTCCCCTTGGTCTTTCTACTGTCCTCTCCCCCGCTTCTTGCTGTTGCTCACCTGGACCTGATCCTGCACGGACTCACCTGGCCCCTGATCTACAGCAGCCCATGACAGCATAGTCCATCTTGCCATTGCCCATGCAGTACATGTTCTGTGAGTACAGGGCCTTGCTCTGCAGGGTGGGTACTGTCTGTGACAGCATGTAGCATCCCTTATCCCCTTTCGCTTCGTTTTTAATTTCTCCTTCCCTCCCCCGCCCCAGCATATATTTCATGTAAGGGCTTAAATGCCTTTGCTATCAGGTTACTTGCTAGAGAGGAACCAATGAAAATAGAGCTTCCAATATAAAAGGCAGCCTTCTCAGTGCACACTTGGGGAGGTTAGGGCAGGGGATGAGCAAGGAAGTCTGCCCAGCTACCTGCATGGGAATAAACTAGACCGATGAGCAAGGAAGATATCCTGGGTTTTTGCACTGTTTCTGTTCTGCCTGGCTTGAGGAGGTGAGAATAAAACCTTTTGTTTAATGTCTAGGTGCCTGTATTCTTAAGCCAAGACCCATCACCACATGAAAACCCCAGTGACAGGCACAGGCACCTTTCACCAGCACTACATTCATGAAACCATAAACTCTCCTGATATCTGAGTGTGAGACAAATGTTAGCTTCTGGGGATCCAGCAGCTAATACTGGACTACTGTCAGGGAAAGCTAAATGGACCCCTCAGTTGTGATCCAATGCTACATAACAATTCTTGTGTTGCTTCAGTTTTAATGTGCAGAGAGCTGTCACGCAGTAAGGGTATAGGAAGAAACTTTCTCAGATGCGGGAGTGATGCGGACAGGGAAATAAACAGATAAACTCAAGAGATGCTGCTACTGACTATTTCCAATTACTTTCCTGCCTTCTTGTTGTTACAGTAATGAGAATTACAATGAAGCTGGATTGACATGGTAATAGGCAATTCTTCATGAAAGGTCTCTCTCTTTCTGTATTACAATCATAGCCTTCCTGTACTTCTGGTTCATCCATAGCTAATAGTTGCCTCTTTCAGTGCCAATGTAATGGCTTGGCCTTTCCCAAAACATACAATCTCAACTGTCACTGAAACTCTGATAGAATTCATGGCTGAATTTTGGTAATAGAATTTTGGTAACAGCAATTACAGCTCTTTCCCATACCCTCTATTTATTTCAGTTTTTGGAAGATATTGCACATGTGCTTTATACCCAAAACTGATATTTTCATTGAATGTGGTAATGAAGCAGCTTGATCAACAGCAGCAAAAAGCAACAGGCAAATTAGCATCTCCCTATTGTCCTTAAGTGGGGGCAGGAAAATATTATTATTTATATAGCACTAGCAATGTACCTGGCACTGCACAGTCAGTGCAGTAAATAGAAACGGGTCCCTGCTCCAAAGGGCTTACAGTCTAGGATAGACGGATAGGGGACACATAGAAAGAGTTTATTAGTTTAAACATCTTGTAATTTTGTAGTATTTATCTTTTATTAAGTTTATTTCCCATGGTGCATTTTTGCAATTTAGATGATCTCAATTCCATGGTTATGTCCTTTGGATACGCCACAAATAAAAATTGATTTGATTTGATTTGATATAGAAAGAGACATGGATAAGACACAGGAGACATCTGTAAGAATATCAGAAATCTTTATTTCTTCTAAGCCATAAATGCTTACTAGTTGGGTCTTAAACCCCTGTCTACCAGTGGTTGGGAGTAGTTAGCAGGAGGTGGATCACACTTCCATGACCTGTACTTGTACTTCTCTCAAGCTACTGTAGTTGGTCACTGTTGGAGACAGGATGCTGGGCTTGATGGACCACGGGTCTGACCTGGTATGGTACTTCTTATGTTCTTAAACCTTTGCCATCTTTGCTCTCCCCTTGTATTGTCCTACCTTGTATCCTCCTCTTTGTAGACCCCAGGCCTGCAGCAATGCTACAGGAACTTAAAGAGGACAAACTTACAAACTAAAAACCAAAATAAGTAGCAATTAATTGAATACAACAAGGAGCATGTGCTTAGTTTAGGGCATTTTTAGATGGGAGAGCTTTCTCCTATATTTTAAAAGTTCCCTGAACAGGTGGGAGAAACCCCAGCAGGAGGGATTTAGATGCTCCTTCCCGGACTGAAAGTCGTCCGGGCGCCATTGCAAATAGTGGTGCCAGGAAACTCATGGATGTTTTGAAATGTGGACCTGGTAAGACCCCAAAAACCAAGGGCTTATAAGTCCATGTCTCAAAATATCTGGGAGTCGCCTGGTGCTGCTATTTCCAGTGGTCTCCAGGCGACTTCCAGTCTGGGAAAAGAATGTCTAAATCCCTTCCACAGAGGTTTCCCCAACCCAGACTCTTAAAATACAGGAGAAAGCTCTCCCATCTACAGATACCCACAGTTACTAGGCTGGAGGAGGAAGGAAATACCGAAGGATGAGATGGTATAAGGAGAAGAATAAATAAGTAATCTCTGGAGGTGAAGAGCTGAGAGAAGTTTGATGGAAGAGATAAGTTTTGCATATCACTGGGCAACTTGATTGGGCTCCTTTCCACTGCTGCCAATGCCCACTTTATGCAGATGCAACATTCATCACACCAGGATCCCCAAGGACATGCTCAGCAAGGGTCTCTCCAGGATGAAAACAGTAGGACCACTACAACCACAGTATGAGAATATTACAGGATCAAAAAAACCTTTGGTTTAGGAGAGGAGCTAAGGCTTTTACAAATTCAACCATGTTCCAAAAATCATGAAAATTGAAAGCTAAGGCTCCCGCCTTAACTTGCACTCCATGTAAGCAGTAAAGACATTGCATTTTGTACAATATGCAATGATCTACCGAGGCTTGTTCTGCCTCGGTATACCATGGAAGAGGCTCTGGAGTCTCAGTTCGGGTGAGTTCCTTCAAAGGTTTAACCACAGAGGCATAGCCTATAATCCATTGGCAGCAATAGCCTGCCATACCCAAAAATGTTCTAATTTGTTTCATAGTGATGGGTTTAGCAACCTGCAAAATAGATTGAACTCTCTTTTCAGAAAGATGGCATTTACCAGCAGAAATATTATGACCTAAATAAGTAACTTTAGGTAAACAAAGTTGCAATTTTTCTTTAGAGGCTTTATGTCCTTCTTGAGCGAAGGCAGTAAGTAAAATTAAAGAATCCTTTTTACAGGCTTCCTTAGAAGGCGAAGCCAAAAGCAAGTCATCAACATATTCAATTAAGACAGAGTCTTCTGTAAAAATCACATCATCTAGATCTTTCTTTAAAATTTGGGGAAAAAGAGAAGTTATTTCAATATAGCCCTGTGGCAATCTTGTCCAAGTGTATCGACATCCTCAATAGGTAAAGGCAAAAAGAAATTGACTTTCAGGGTGAATAGGGATAGAAAATAAAGCAGAACATAAATCCACAATGGTAAAATATGTAGAGGTAGGTGGAATACAAGACAATACAGTAATTGGATTAGGTACTACAGGAAAAGTGGGTAAAACAACAGAATTAACAGCTCTTAAGTCCTGTACAAACCAGTAAACATTTTTTCCAGGTTTCTTAACGGGAAGAATTGGTGTGTTACAAAAACTTTGAGTGGGCACAATAATTCCCTTTTGTAAAAGAGATACAATTAGTGGGTGAATACCTTCCTCTGCTTCCTGTCACAGGGGATATTGGGGAATTCTAGGCAAGGATTTAATGTGATTTTTAAAATTTATTTCTTTACAGATTCAGCTGTTCTGATTTGCCCAATTTTATTGACATGTCGGGACCAAAGAAATGGTGGAACTGCTAATAGGATTTCATTCTGTATGCCAGACAATTCAGAGTTATTATGCTGTTTTGGAACTTCAGACAAAACAGCTAACACTGCAAACTCATTTTCATGAGGGATGTCTAAATAAACCCCATCTGGTGAACAATAAATGGTACAGCCCACTTTACAAAGCAAATCCCTTCCAAGCAAGTTAACAGGAGAGGAAGGACTTAAAAGGAAAGCATGTTGGTTAGAAATAGGACCTAGGGAAACAGAAAGTGTGTGGTACTGATTGATTTGAAATTCCCACAGCATTCACAATTTCAGAGACAAAGGAGTAAAAGGAAAATCCTGGGCTTTTAAGGTAGATCTGCTTGCTCCAGTATCCACAAGGCATTTGGTAGGTTTCCCATTAATTAAACAGGACACAAAGGGACCAGATTGATCTATTGGCAAGAGAGGAGCATTGATGAAGTTACTTTTCCCCAGACTGTCCTAATAAGAAGCAGAAAAGGGTGCCTGTGTAGGAATAGGCGCCTGGGCAAGAGGAGGAGGTGGAAGAGATTCAAATGCCTAACCCAACTGGCCAGGTTGGTTCAGGCATTCTGCTTTCCAATGTCCCAATTGTCCACAATAGTGACAAGCAGAGTTTCCTGGGTTTGGAAAAAATCTGCAACCCATACCACGACCTATTCCTCATCCCCTATAGCCAGCTCTGTTTGCCCCTCTTCCTCCTCTCCCTTGAGTCAAATTGGGATCAAAATGTTGCAGCTGACTAAATTCTTCAAGTCAGTTGGTGTCCAGGAAGCATGGACAGTCACCAAACCACCCCCAACTGCCCCCCGGCAATTGACGGAGTGGGACTAAAACAACTTCTCTCCCTTGGGCAAGTTTGCGAACAGGACTAATAGACTAGTGGCTGAGCTCATAGTAGAGCTAATCTCATTGAAGCTTAGTTGTGCCATAGCTTGGCCCTGTGCTGAAGCTATTGAAGCTGCTCCCTGATCAAACTGGTGTAAAATTCCTGCTCTTAATTCACTAGACACAGATGCCACCTGGACTGGAGGCTGTTGCAGTGGGGGTACCCCTGCATTATCAGGATCTGGTAGTGGAGATACAGTGCTAAAAAGATCCATTAAATCTTCAGGTGTTTCTTCTTCTGAAACTGTGTCCTCAAGAAGTTTACGTTGAGGATACATTGGAACAAGTGGAGCACTGGGTGTACTAGATTTATTTTGATTCTTCAGCACCTTAATTTGAGTTTTTATTTTTTTCTGGGAGTCTTTGAGACTCCTCACCCAGGATTCCTGCAGTCTTTTAAAAGTTTCCTCATACGAATAAAGATACACATCCCATTGAGTCTGTGACAATTTACTACCTCGTGACTCTAGGGCTCCTCGGAGGTGTAGAATTTTATCTAAATCAAAAGTGCCAATCAAAGGGAACTGCTTATCTGGATCATCTTTGGTATACCCATTCCATTTTTTCAAAAATCTACATGTCTTCTGGCCATAGTGTGTGCACATATACCAGGCTTGGTTTCCTTTTGGCGGGATGGGCACCTCCCTCAACCCTCCGCCCCCCATTACCTCAATTCACACAGGCAGATTCGCACAGGAGAAGCTAATCTGGGTGTCCTTCCACCTACAGAGTGCATCCGAGAGACATACCAAAGGCACATTCTAACGGTGTCTCCAACTGTGGTGTCAGGCTCATAACCATGGAATAGAAAGGTTTTATTCACACTCACTCCCACTGGGACACGGGGTTCCACAAAGCCCCCTTGCTTTCAAAACTGCTCTGATGAACAACCTTGGGGCGGCTAGACTTGGTTTACGTCCCAGACCTGGTAAGCAGTTATAATTTAAATTCATACTCAATTCATACATCCCAGCATCCTACCCTATCTGTATATCTGAAAGACTCCTTCCCACAGATCGAATTGTGTAGTTCACTAATCTGGGTGCCTAGCCCCCTACGGCAGTCCTTCACCAAACACCCAGTAGAGATTTGAAAAGGTTCTCTTACCTTGGTATTGTGCACTGGGTTTTGGGAAAGGACAAACTGCAGTCTGCCAGGTCCCGACAGGGCACGTAGCGATTCCCGGCCAACGCACCAAGAACTGTCGAAAACAATTGCATATTGAACCTCGCTTACAACTTAAGTTCCATGCACCCATCCTTTCCCTTGGTTTTCCACAGCATTCCCCTCATCCACTAAACTAGTTACTCTGTCAAAGGCCATTTTTAGACAAGACAGTACCATGTAAGTCCACCCAGTGGACACAAGTGGAACACCTGTTTAAAAGTGGTGCATCGTGCTCCCATGACCCACACACCTCCACGCATCTCATCACATGGACCCAGGAAAAAAACAGGTTGCTTCATGTGGGGGCATGGGTGGCCAGTGGGTGGATGGGGGCATACACCGAGTGCACACCCAGCCACCGGTATCTAAACCCTCCCCCACCCACTGGCAATGCGTGTGCGCTCCACTGAACGCACATGGACTCTCCTCTCCTTCCCTCCCCAGCGTCTGTCTAAAAACGTCCAAAGAAGGAGACAAGATTAGAATGGCATGACTTTTTCCTGACAAATCCATGCTGCCTACAAGCAATTATTGCAGGGTCATCTAGGTGTTTACAGACTGACTGTCATAATCTATTCTAGTCTTCCCTGATATTGGATTTAGGCTAACTGGCAGGGCCGGCCCCAGAGATTGTGAGGCCATGTGCAAAGACTTGGTGCGGGGCCTAATTTGCATAATTAGGCTCTACCTAATTATGTAAATGTGTAAGTTTACATAAAATTTACTTCCTCTGTACAGGAAGGATTCCCATTCTCTACCCCTCCAAGCGGCCATAGACAAGCATGGCCTCCAATGCTCCCCCCCAGCCAAGCGTCTACCACCACTCCAGGAGTGGTTCCACTGCAGAGGCAGCTGGGCAGGCAGTGAGGCAGGCACAGAGAGACTGACTGCATCCACTGCCTTACTGGGGGCGGGGAGGAAGTGAGCTTAGTCAGCCTGGCCGCCAAGGTCTGTTGCTTCTTGCTGCCGGTGTTGCCTGTATATATATAAATGGTTATGGGTGGGGGGCAACATGAATTGATTATATGGGGTGCACAAATGAACTGGTCATGGGGTGCAGGCTAGCAAGAACTTCATTAAGAAAAACTAGTGAAATAGCAGCCATAATAATCTCAGAACCATATTTGCAGATTTTCCAAGATACAATAGATATTGCTTTACATCCTAAATTCCTATCTAAGGTAATATAAGTAAGACAGTTGTGAGAATGTGGCCCTTTTTACATGGGCCTCTCCCACCCATGAACACACAGATTTTATCTGCGTGTTCATGGGTGGGGGAGCTCCGTGTGAACGACGCGGTGCATACGCCCATGGTGAGTGGGAGTGGGTGTGCGCCTGCTTAACATTCATCCTCACTCACCCCCCCACCTGTCCCCACGCACAGAGTAACTGGTGGAAACGAAAGTTACTCCGTGGG
>QEPC01003065.1:105982-148788 GCA_003113815.1 Sphenodon punctatus | reverse complement strand
GCGTGTCCTGTGTAGCTGCTGGGGGAAGGAGAAGGAGTAGCTTGGGGAGGAGCTGTGGATTTCCCTGCCTGGCCTTCATTGGCTCTCTTTTCTCCAAGGTATTACTTATCCAGGGGCTGGGGCACCCTTTGGGCGTGTCCTGTGTAGCTGCTGGGGGAAGGAGAAGGAGTAGCTTGGGGAGGAGCTGTGGATTTCCCTGCCTGGCCTTCATTGGCTCTCTTTTCTCCCAGGTATTACTTATCCAGGGGCTGGGGCACCCTTTGGGCATCAGCCCTTGGGCGACACCAAAGGGTGTTGCCCGTTGGTGGGCCCGTTGGTGGGACCAGGAGTGGGCGTGGGCTCCCCTTCCCTGGAAAGAGGACCGCCGAGAGCACGGAGGAGAGGAGTAAGGAGCCAGAAGTACCTCCCTCTGGTGCCACCAGGAGCAGGAGCCTGGTCTCTATCTTCTGACTAGCCTGTGGCGGGCGCACTAGTGGGAGCACGAGGCTGGATCGTGCCCCCATATCATCTCTTCGGGACACGTGCGTCAGTGCAGCCCTAGGTGTCCGTGGATATACCGGTCTGATTTTCGAAAGTTAATAATGGAGAAAAAGCGCCACAGGTCTGAGGAGCTCCTTCCTTCATGCAACTTGCCAGCCCAGAAACTTCAAAAGTTGGCGCCAGCCCATGCACAGGTATGTGAGAGGGGGCTGCTCTCTCGGGACTCAGAGAACTCGCCCGGTGGGGGATTAATGCCAAAAACGCTGGACCATGATGCTCGGGAAATAGTTTCCCCGCACCTGAGACCAGGGATTGAGGATGTAAGGGATTTATTCCCAGACCCTGCCAGTAATTCACTGTCTGTAGGCGATTCCCTTAGAATGCAGTGTCACTTGATTTCAAAGACCATTGCTCTATTATTTGGAAGTATCACAGACATGAGCAGTTCCCTACTCGCTATTAGAACGCAATTACAACAGCTATTAGAGAAACTAAACTGCTTGTTGGAAGGCGCCGCTGGAGAACCTGCGACTCCTTTAGTCGAGAGCCACAGGAAAAAGCTTACTGGGCCAAAGAAAAGGTCCTTCCTTCGAGCTAGGCCTAATCCTATCAATCATCAAACCCCAACAATGCCATCCATGACCTCAAAGATAGATAATAATGCAATTTGGCTGGAAGCTAGGGCTTCATTTAGTGCATTCCTTCCTAGTTGGGATAGTGTGGAAAACGCCTCTAAAAATCTGGCGTGTTTGCTTAGAATCAGGCGTTCTAAGATTGATATCGTGAAATTGTCTCACTTTTTCTCTGGAAGAAATAGGGTGCAAATAAGGATTTCTTTTCTCACTCCCCATCTCACCAGGAAATTATTCCTGGCTAGGAAACATCTTATCTCAAAGGGCATCTTTATTGACAGGGTTTTTCTGAAGGAAGACTCGGTAAATAATACATCAGAGACTGGTCTACCTCAGTCTGGCCCCTTATCCTCTCCCAATCTCACTGTATTGGGAGTATGTCCTATAAAGAAGAGAACTTCCTTGATTCACTCTAGTGGAGAGAATCTAGTGACAGACCAATTGAAGGCTGCCGGAGAGAATAAAAATCCCCCAAGTAAATCAAGTAGGGAGGGATCCCCGGTTGAACCAATGGAAACAGCAGCAATTGGTATTGCCCTGCAACCTCCTGATGCTCCCGGGGATGAGAGTAATTTAACTAGCCTACCTTCGGGGCTTAGGAAGGAGCCCTCTCAGGATGTACAAGGGATAAAGGTGGTAAAAGACCAAATCCCCTTTTCCACTACAGTTAGCGGCTTCTTGGAAGAGCATAAAAATGAGGAGGGTATTCTTCCTTTGCTAGCCGCTTTTGATACTCTTCCGGTTATAGATCAAGACATATATATTCAGAAATTAGATTTTTTACAAAGCAAATTGCCTCGTGCTTCCTTTGAATATGTTTCTTCAGGATTAGAATCAGGGAAAAGCTCAGACCTATTGGTTAATAACTCAGCGGCATGGACAGCCATGCGTTTTTTGTCAACCCAGGAATTAGGAACAGATAATCCATCTGAGGGATTGTCTCAAATAGTCACTGCTTGTGAGGAGCCGAAGACAAATGTTATTTTGAATGTGGCTAGTTCCGCAGAAGTACAGGTGTTTGGCTCCCAAAAAATAAACGAGGCTGGCTTTACGTTTACGGCCGAATTAGGAATTGTGGGCCAAAGTATAGATCTGAACTGACTGAGGGTCAATAAAGGTCTTGAAGGGGGCCATTTGCAGGAAGTTCCATCCCTACTCTCACCGAGTTCACATCCAACCCCAGTTATCCGGGAGGGCTCTCTTCCCCCTCCCATTGATCTGAAGGAAGGAATTCCATGTGTGTCACCTAATGGGTCAACCGGGAATGTTAGTCGGACCTCATTGAAGTTTCTATCCTGGAACATCTCTGGGGGTAAATACAAATCCCGAGACCCTGATTGGATAGCTTTCCTGACATCCTATGACGTGTTGTTTTTACAGGAAACCTGGTTAAGGGAGGATGAGTCTCTAATTGTCCAGGGGTTCCGGTCGTACCTTTCTCCGGGCATTAAAACTAAAACTAGAGGCCGGATTTCTGGAGGCTTGGCTGTACTGATATCGGAAAGGTTTATAGAACCTCTGGAATTACTACCTTTTCAGCGAACTGAGTTTCAGATTGGACTGTGGAGGTCACCTTCCGGGACCCAGTTGCTGCTTTTCAATATATATATTCCTCCAGTCTCATCTGCGTATTATAGAGCTGATATTTGGGGGGCATTTGATGCCATGTTGGAACAGCTATTTGAGCAGTTTCCCCTTGCTCTGTATGTTATAGCGGGGGATTGGAATGCTAGGATAGGGGTCTCCCAGGATCCTGACCTGGGATCAGGACCAGAAGAACCTCTACCCTTAATGACAAGAAAATCTAGGGATTTAGTAAGGAACGAAACAGGGGTCTGCTTCTTGGAGCTACTCGTGACTAATGGGTTGAGGGTGTTAAATGGACAGGGATCAGGAGACCCAATCGGAGAGTTTACTTATGTTAGTAATGCTGGGCAGAGTGTGATAGATTATATTGTGGTGCAGGCCCATCAGAGGGCACGGTTTACAAAATTTACATTGATATCACGCCCAGAGAGCGATCATCTGGCCTTGACAGTCGAGGTCACTCACTGTTTAAAACTATGCATTAGTAAGACTCTACATGTTAACCCAGGCAGTCATAGGACTCGGGTCAAGTGGAAAGATTCGCTTCTGCCTAAAACCCTGGGTCTGCTCTGGAGCTCGGAGTTGAGTCAGTCTGTAGAGGCACTTAAGCTAACCTGTGACCCAAGCCGGGATATTGTAGCGTGGGAACAACAATACTCTCTGATTGTGACGGCCCTTGCTCGCCGAATTTTGTCTCGAGCTCCAGGCACTTCCCAGCTCAAACCCCATGGGTGGTTTGATCAGGAATGCAGGCGGGTTAAACGCCTACTGATCTATGCCCGGAATCTGTGGGTAAGGGAGCCCACAGATTTAACTAGAGCACAATTTGGGCAGGTAAGAGGGCAATATAAGGCTTTGATAAAGGACAAAAAATTGGGGTACAACCAGCTATTATGGGCAAAGCTGTTGGTCGCTGCCTCTACAAAGGATTCGAGATCATTTTGGGCAATTCTCAATGCCGAGCTCTCACCGCGTACAGGTACCACTATAGCTTCAATAGAGGCAGAGAGATGGATTTCCTTTTTTGAGGAACTTTTTGGACAGAGGGGAGAGGATGAAGAGGATTTTCTTTCGGATCCCCTCAATTCCACGATGCAAACGCAAAATCCACATTACAGCCCTGATGTTTCAACAGACCAGGTAGTTGCGGTTATTAAATCTTTGAAGCGCAACAAAGCTCCTGGTATTGACTTTATAGTTTCTGAGGCTCTACAGGCCTGCCCAGAATGGTGGGCTGCCTTTTTGGCACCGTTCTTTACATTGGTCAATACCACAATGAGAATGCCCCGAGATTGGGGTATTTCCATTATCATTCCTATCTTTAAGAAGGGGGACCCAAATGACCCGAGTTGTTACCGACCCATAAGCCTTTTACCAATTATAGCTAAAATTTATACTAAGTTATTGCTTGACCATCTTGAGACATGGGCATATGGGCAGAATCTGATTCCTCAGGAACAGAGTGCATTTCGGAAGGGTTCCTCCATTATTGATAACTGTTTCATCCTAATTCACATAATTACGAAATATGTGAAAATACGGACAGGGACGATGTTTATGGCCTTTATTGATCTCCGAAAGGCATTTGACTCTGTGCCCAGAGTGAAACTCTGGAAAAAGCTCCAATATTTAGGGATTAACTGTCACCTTCTGTCCCTACTCATGTATGTACATGCAGGGAATCAAGCAAGGGTCAGACTGAAAGCAGATGGCACCTTGTCAGACCCATTTCGAGTTAGGAGGGGGGTAAGGCAGGGATGTGTCCTGGCCCCCCTCCTTTTCAACTTATACTTGAGTGATCTTCCAGCCAGACTGGCTTTGTCAGATTCACACTCCCCAAAGATTAAGGACAGGAGTCTCCGCATATTAATGTATGCGGATGATATCGTCCTATTTTCTCAAACGCAGAAAGGTCTGCGCAATCTTTTGGGAATGTTGATTGATTATAGTGCCGAGAATGAGCTGGAAATAAACCTGCAAAAATCACATATAATGGTTGTGGGAAAGAAAAGGGCCCTAAAGCGTAGCTGGGTGATTAGGGGTATGGAATTCCAGCAGGTATCTTCCTATGTTTACCTAGGGATTACCCTTTCTGACAACGGGTCGTGGACAAGACACAGGAAGCTAACTGTTCTGAAGGCTAAAAGGGCAAGTAAGGGGATTCTGCGTCTGGCATCTAACTCAGGCGGAATTAAGATCTCCTTGATTCTGGAAGTGTTTCGAGCCAAAGTGCAATCTCTGCTGACATTTG
Source organism: Sphenodon punctatus (assembly GCA_003113815.1). Classification (NCBI taxonomy): domain Eukaryota; kingdom Metazoa; phylum Chordata; class Lepidosauria; order Sphenodontia; family Sphenodontidae; genus Sphenodon; species Sphenodon punctatus. The sequence continues at coordinate 143,838 of QEPC01003065.1, read as the reverse complement.
GCTCGGAGGTGACCTTGTCAATGAATACGCAGGCTCTGGAGATGGTTCAGAACGTTTTTTTGAGAGGTCTGCTAAGAGTACCACAGGGAGTTCCAGCCCCAGTGGTAAGGGCTGAGACAGGCATTATGTCTATCGATTGTCTTAAGAAGCAGCGGGCCCTGGGGTATTGGCTTAGGCTGACTAATCAGGAAGGCTCTTCCTTGCCAGTTCAGTGTCTGGAGGAAGAGCTAGAGCACTCAGGGGCGCTCTTATATCCGTGGACTGCCCAAATTATGATCTATCTGACTAGGGCAGGCCTCTCAATTTCTTGCTTGCAAGGGAAAAGCCTGTCTTTGCAAAAGGATTTGGTCAAATTAAGGCTGACTGATATCTCTAAACAGGACGATCTGGCAGCTCTGGCATCCTGGAAGGCAGCCCCACAATTAGGCACCCTTAAACAACTGCATAGGCTGGAACCGTACTTGGACAAATTAAATGACGTCACACTGCGCAGGGCTTTTACCTCTGTGCGTTTCGGTCTTCTCCCTACTGCTGTTGTGGAGGGCCGCTTTAAGAATATACCATATCCGCAAAGACTTTGTCCCTGTAGGAGTGAAGTAGTGGAGGATGTGGAGCACTTTGTTCTCTTCTGCCCCTTATACGAGTCTCTCAGGCTGGTTTGGATATCACCTTTATGGGACCAGAGATGCTTATTAAATAAGCATAATGTAGTTGATCTACTAGTATCCCAGGATGAGGAAGTCATCCAGGCAGTCGCTTTGTTTGTTTTACTGGCTTCAAGAATCCGCACTGCACTATGTTAAATTTGAGAATTTTTCTTTTTATGTGCTTTGGATTCCTTTATATATTGTCTTTTAATTTTGAGTTCCTACATCATTAGTAGGATGATGTATGATCTATCTGTATATGTTTTATTTATTTATATGTTTTAGAGTTTATTGTATTATACGTAGATGTTGTTGTTGTTGTTTTGACCATGGCGGAAGCTAGCGTCTAATAAAAGTATTGATTGATTGATTGATAATACTTTCTTAGTGTGTTAGCCAATTGGGCAGGCAATAAATTGTAGTTCTTAGTTTTAAAGACTTTTAAAAAAAATAAATGGACATAGTAGTACAATTTTGTGGAAGCTGGCTAACGTTTGCCACTCCAGCCAACAACAAAGAATCCAGGTTCAAGACAAGATCTCCTCACCCCCTCGCGGAGGGCTACGATGTCATCAACAGTCATTGGCCTCCAGGCCTCCTCTACGTTTTCCCTCCATCCCACTTGCTGGGCAGGACGATCAGCAAGCTCCGCAGAGAGAGGGCCAAAATAATTCTTGTTGCTCCCTATTGGCCCAGGAGACCCTGGTTTGCCGATCTGATCACTCGGCAGATAGACTCCCTTAGGTTACTACCACTTCTGGATCTGATCACACAAGGGCTAATCAGCTACGAGAGGCCAGAATTCCTCAAACTGACAGCCAGGCTCTAGCGCTCAAGCCTTAGAAGTCTAGGGTACTCAGAGGCTGACCTCCAAACACTAATGGACAGTCTATGAAGCAAATTTATCAAAGGACCTGGAAGGTTTTCTCATAGTGGTGCATAGGGAAGGGGATTAATCCCCAGACACCTAAAATAGTAGAGGTGTTGGCATTTCTCCAGGAGAACCTATATAAGGGTCTTAGGCGTAATACCTTAGCTAGGCAGGTCGCCGCACTGGAAAGTATGTTCTGAGTCATAGGGAAGATTAAGATAGCCTCTCACCCTCATGAATGGAGATTTCTAAAGGCAGCCAGGAGTTTGACTTCCGCTGTAGTCCATAGGTTTCCTTCGTGGAGATTAAATTTGGTTTTAAAATCAGTGACTAAACTGCCCTTTGAACTCTTAAACAAGGTGTCCCTCTATTTTTTATTTATTAAAGATCACCTCTCCCATAGCTATTACTGCTTGCCACTGCAGGGGCTGGGAGCCATCTCCTGAGCTTGCCCCTCCTCTGGGAGTTTCAGCTGCCCAGCCTTAGGCCCAGGCCCCAGGTGACACTCTGCCCCTCCTCCCCTGTGGGAGGAAAGAGGGTGGGGCCAGGGCTTTCCCATGTCTTTTGGGCCAGGGGAGGGAGATAAGAAGCCTGCTGCTTGGCGGCGCCTCAGGCCACGCACCTAAGGGCCACTGTCAAAGGGCCCTTAGCGGGACCAGGAGGGTACTAACAGCAAGTAAGGGATATAGTTGTTTTAGGGTGGGGGTGGGCAGTGTTTGTATTGTGAGGGTGAGGGATGAAGGGGCTGGGTTGGGGGGGAGGGACTGGCCTCGGTGTAAGGGAGGAGGGTTACCCTCCTGTAGCAGATGAGGGTAGGGTGTGTGGGGGATGGGGCGAGGGGACTGGGTTGGGGGGGAGGGGCTGTTCCCCTCAGCGTGAGGGAGGGGTGCAGCCCCCTGGGGAGGGGGGAGTTACCCTCCTATGCAAGAGGAGGGTAGGGGGTGTATTAGTGGGTGGGGGTCTCCCTCGGGGGACTAATGGGACGGCCACTGGGTAGGGGGGGCGGAAGTCCACGGCTATAGGGATCATTATGGTCCTTCTAGGAGGCAAATTAGATCTGTGAGGCGGGACCGATGTTATATTCCTGTCCCGCTTAATGGGCCCAAGGCAGATGGTGAGGTGATCGGGAATCAGAGGGTCCCTGGTCTTGGTTTGCTGTTGGTAAATGCGAGGTCGGTAGCCAATAAGTAAACTACGGTCTGGGAGATGATCCTGCACCAGGCGGCCAACCTCGCATGTATTACGGAGACCTGGCTGAACACTGAGTCGGGGCCTATACTTGCTGACCTTGTTGTGGCTGGGTACTCCGTACAGCATCAGCTGTGGGCCGGGGCAGTGTAGCCATTATTTTTAAGGATACATTCTCTGTGAGATTTCCTCTGCAAACTATCATGGGTATAGAGGGCCTTCATCTGGTGTTGGATTTGGCCGGAGATGAGTAGGGATACTGCGGATATACCAGGCACCCACTTGTACGGCAGTTTCCCTGCCCGCACTGACCTCACGTCCCGCAGGGTTCTATCCTGTCCCCTCTCTTGTTCAATGTGTACATGCAGCCTTTGGGGGAGGTTGTTAGGGAGTTTGGCGTACGGTGTCATCAATATGCTGATGACACCCAGCTCTCTCTCTCTTTCATCCAACTCAGGCCTGGCAGTCTCGGTGCTTACCCGGTGTTTGACAGCTGTGAGGGATTGGATGAGGGCGAGCCACCTGACATTAAATCCTGACAAGATGGAGGTGATGTTGTGGGGAAGGCCGGGGGAGTGATGGCCCCCATCATTGATGTGGTCCATCCTCCCCTGGTATCTCAGGTTCGAAGTCTGGGGTTGCTCCTGGACCCGCAGCTCTGCCTGTACATCTGGTGCATCGGCTTCGGCTGTATGTATCGGACTCGGATCGGGCCATGATTGTCCATGCTTTTATTACCTCGAGACTGGACTACTGTAACGCACTCTACATGGGGCTACCCTTGGTGCTGGTTCAGAGACTGCAGCTGGTACAGTCTCCTAAAGGGGATGGGCCGACGCGAGCACATTACACCGGTGCTTCGCTCTCTGCACTGGCTGCTGATAGTCTTTCCAGGCCCAATTCAAGGTGTTGGTGTTGATCTTTAAAGCCCTAAATGGCTTAGGCCCAGCCTATCTACAGGACCACCTCACTTGCCAGGTCCTGGATTGGCCCCTGCGGTTGGCCGGGGGCACCCTCCTCGAGGTCTCCCAGGTTTCTCGGTGTCAACCTTGCAGAGGGCATTCTCTGTGGCTGCGCCGCAGCCTCCCTCCTGCCAGAGGTCTGCTTGATCACCAACCTCCCCTTTCCGTAGACAAAGTGAGACCGGGCTGTTCCGCCGGGCCTTTCCCAAGGGAGATGGGCTGGGTGGGTTAGGTTTGGGGGTAATTTGTTTTATTGTGGGGTTTTTAATTGTATTATTGTTGTTTTTTAATCTGTTTTAATGTTGTTAGCCGCCTCGAGATGCTTTTAGCAGGAGGGGGCAGCATATAAACTGTATCATAATAATAAATAAATGGCTAGGAGAGTTTCAGACCTAGGGGCTTTGTTCATCGATGCTAATTTGTGTTCTTTTATGAAAGACATAGTGGTCCTTAAATTAGACCCAGGGTTCATCCCTAAGGTGAATACTTGTTTTCATAGGGAACAGGAGATAATCTTACCTTTTTTATTTATTTATAAAAGATTTCTACCTTTTTTCTGTCCCAAGCCAAAGTATCCTCCAGAATGCACCTGGCACACATTAGATGTCAGGAGAGCACTCAAAGTTTAAACTGAAGGGACAAAGGCTTTCAGATGGTCATCAGCTCTGTTTGTGATCTATCACCCTAGCAAGAAGGGGAGTAAGGGTTCCAAGACAGTGATTAGCAGCTGGGTGACAGCTTGTATAGAGGAAGCATACAAGGCTGAGGGCTTAATTCCTCCCCAGAGAATTCTCTCACATTCTACTAGGTCGGCGGCTACTTCATGGGCTTTTGAGGCTTGGGCCTCTTACATGAAAATTTGTAGGGCGGTAACCTTCACTAGCCTGCACACATTTACGAAACACTATAAAATTGACACTCTGGAGTCTGTGGAAGCAGCCTTTGGAAGAAGAGTACTCCAGGGTATCCTGGAGTAACCATTTCTAAAAAGTTTCCTATCTTAGTGCTTCCCAAGTGTTTTCCCACCCAGGATGTTACGGGTACTGCTTTGTTAATTCCCTAGCATCCAGAATACCTATCATGTGGATCCTGGAGAAAAAGAACAATTGTATATCTTACCCGGTGAATTGTTCTTCTACCGGGATACACAGGATAGGTATTCTTCCCTCCCATTTTGATGTTCAGTGTTACAGGAAGAGGGAAGAGAAATTCTTTGGTTGAGGGAGTCACTAGGAAGCACTCTTGTAAAAAGTGTACTCCTCTTGTTGTTAGGTAGGGGTAGTTAGTTAGAATGGGGTTTAACAATTACCTTTCAAGCTTCTCTCGGCTTGGATACAACTGGGAAATAAAGGATGAATGTCCTCGGAGCATGCCCAGTTGGATTCTGAACTCTTCTGCCACCTACTGGTAGTGGTGGTGATCATCCCAAGCATCCAGAACACCTATCCTGTGTATCCTAGTAGAACAACAATTAAGTAAGATATACAATTGTTCTATTAAATATAAACAGCTTCACTACTGGGTAGGACTTGACTCCTGGGCTCATGTCAGTCAGGAGTTCATGCTCTGCATTCTGGGAAGAGCACTGAGACCATACTTGTGTGCATGGAAGTTTGCCAAAGCCCAAGTGTAAGCATTTTCAGGGAGAATGCAAGACTTTTTGTTTAGTTAAGCATTGGGCAGTTGGGGATAGGGTTTTGTTAGAGAGTGGTGATGTGTGTGTTTTATACTGTAACCTGCCCTGAATCCACAGAATGGGCAGGACAGAAGTTTAAATAGATATAATCAGACTTTTCAGACTGCTTAAAATCAAGCTCTTACCTAAATGGTGAGACTTGTTCCAGAAGTACCGAGAGAACATGCAACTTCCAAAGCAGTCAATGAGAATTGTAGGTGCTCAGCATTTGTGAAAAATTAAGTCCCTTGCGTACTTACAAATGGATCGGACACACCTAGGTTTACATTAGGGCCCTGAAACTGAAAATCAACAGGGCGTACATGCCATTTGTGCACTTGAAAAGTCTACTTCTTAGAAGTTTGAACAAGCACAGTAGTCCTAGGAAGAACAAGCCCCTAAAGAGATTTTCTCTCTGGTTTTCCAAAAATATTTAAATTATGCTGACACTGTCATACAGCTACTGAAAAATAAACTACATATATATAACAACATCTACAGAACTGTATGGACTGTCTCAGGCAGAAAACAGATGAACGAACACTGAGGTATTAATTTCACTTTATTTATTCACAATTAGCCACAGTTTAACTGACTTGCTAAACATGTATTTTTATCCTCATTACAGTGTACAAAGGTTTTCTATATTTTGACATTAAAAAAATATGCTAACCAGGAGGCAAAGTTCTTGCTTTGCATCCAAAATCTGTTAAGTAAAACAGACACAACAAAAACAAACCAACATGTTCAAAAATACATAGGCTGAGATCCACAAAGCACCTATTCCAGAGTCATCCCAGTAAGTGGTTTGTGACCACAGCCTCAGTGTACATTTTGTCCTTGTATGTATCAGTTAACACCAACTGAGACAAGAATCCCTTATTTTCAGCTCTTATTTTGGATCCTGTGACCTTGTTTCATAGATGTGACGTTTGTTTTAATATGTATATAACTGAAAAGGCACTCAGAGGTCACAAGTTCCTGAGCTCAAGAGGGACATACATTCCTAATGAAAAGCTAATACAAGAAAAGGAAGAAAACCCAAATGTTTGAAAACTGACATTTGGCTTGCAGAAGCATTTAGGATTCGGATTAATCCTAGCTGACAGTTATGCCAATGGGAAGAGAAAACTTGCAAGGTGTACAAAGTAAACCTTGGAGAATTGTCAATACATCAAATACACATTGCTGAACCACCTTTTTTGAAGTTTTAGATTCCTCCCTCCTGCTGGAGTCTTAAAAAATAGAACACAGAAGATAATATTTTCACTAAGTTAAAATGGCATGTAACCAAGAAACATATATCTCTCTCTATATATATATCTTTATATATATGTAATATAATAAAAGCTTTTAGACAAAATAATGTTAATGAAAATAAAAGCGCAACATTTACACCAGAGGCTTATTCAACACTGGCATAAGATCAGTGGAATTTCATCCTGGCAGAATTTGACCCTCAATATTTACAGCTTAACTGTAAGACTATAACCCTAGTGATCAGCAATGTAAACATTTACCTAAATGTAACACATTGTCAGGAATTTTTCAGACGTATTAGTAACGTTCTATTTACACAGGTTCACCATTACCACTTAGGCTTAGATTTTGCCTGCAAACCCCCCCACAAACCTGTGACAATTCTCAAACATATGGAATGGTTGCAGAGCGTCCAGTCATTCTTCAGCTGTTTGGCAACGCAGAACAGAAAACACAAGTGACTAGATTTATGGTTTAACTAGTTTTAGCCTGTATTTTTTCAAATCTTGGTTTCTTCGGATATGCATAGGAATATACTGAGGATAGAGTACCCATATGTTTATGCTACAGTATAAGGCCTTTGTTATTATTTGTCTTAGCTCTGTGCGTCGACAGGGTGCTTGAATTAAAAGCAGGAAGAGTGCTACTGCATTCCAAACAGGTCTCAGTTTTCAGTATTATCTGGCTGTCCATCACTCTCAGCTCTCTTCTCTGGAGAAGTATATAAGAAATTACAGCAAATAAAGAGAGTAGAAGTCAGAAGTCTGCTATCCAAGTTCATCACTACTTGTTCCTGTAAAATCGAACATGAAACATTTTCAAGTTTTAAAAAATAAAGTTTATCTTAAAAACAATATTGTTTACAAACAGTTGCACATTTCAGAATTGCATTTATAATGGATAAAAGTGAACAATGAGAAGCTTGAGATTCCATTGTCTGGTAGGTTATTCACTCAGAGATTCTGGGGTAGTCAAGGCTTCAGCACATAACTGAGACATTTTACTATATCACCATTGCGACATTAGCTTTGATTCTCTGCCCTACCTTTTCTTTTCTTCTTCTGCCTTGCCCCTTTGAACCTTCTATGTCAGTGGAGGGAAGTGGTGTAGGAGACAGCAAACCACCAGGTTGTTTTTTTTGCCAGTACAGTTTTTTTTCCATATGCAGAAAAATTCTCTATTCAGCTGTTAGTGCTTTAGCAGACTAGAGAATCTAGCCCATAACATTTTGCAGGGGCTACGCCTACACCCCTTAGCATTAACTTTTTCTCCACAATCCATACCCATGTAACTGGGCAGTGTAATAACTTTTGCAAAATTTGCAACAGAAGGTATCTGCCATTAGGATGTTAGAAACAGGTGACCGGGTACTATAATCATGCAAATTTGACCTTGAAAAGTGGGAAAACCTACAGATTTATCTTTACAAGTTCAATACTCGGTATTTTCAGACGTTACGAGATCAACCACAGACAATCCCCTGTGGTGGGGAATGGTCCCGTAACTTCTGTTTTTTTTCCGCCAGAGGTTCACCACAGTGAACCTCCGGCGGGAATCAAAATAACCACGCTTTCGAGGATGGTCTGGGGACCATCTCCAAAGCTTGGTCAAAGTGATTCCCGCCGGGGGTGAACTCCTGGCAGGAATCACTTTTTGCCCCCAACAGATGTGACATTACCACGCTCAACCACAGCGGGATTCCCCGTGGTTGAGTGTGGTAACGTCTCGTCTGGCCTCTGACCACGGCCCAGAATCGGCAGCCATGCTCGCTGCCGATTCCGGACCGTGGTCAATACCCCGGGGGGCGGGCAGCCTTGGAGGCACGGGGGGGGCGGGGCTGTGCGGCCGTACGTTGCACCACGCAGCCCCGCCCCTACCCCCAGATTCCCCGCCGGCACGTCTGCTGACTGTGACGGTCAGATTCCGGCGGGGAATCAACAGGGTGATTCCGTGACTGGGCCAAAGTCGCCCCGTCACGTCTGAAAATACCCATAATTACAGTATCACAAAACCCCATGGGACCAGAGAAAACGTTTGTTACAATAGGGCTTGGCAATATACAATTGATAGAAATGGTTGCTGAAGATCAGACTGTCATATTCAGGGTTTACTATAGTATGGATGACTGTAGTTCCACCACAATGTGGTCTAAAGATGGTAGATTGATGCAATCAAATCCCCAACCTTGCAATTTATTTGAAGTCTTAGATAAAATTTTCAGAGTAGTCCTGAATCCTAAGTCCTTCATGCAGGCAGGACCTGTCATTTTTCCTTCCTCAATGCTCTTCAGTATACTGGGGACTTAGACTACAAACAATTTGCATAACACTTCTAGTTTACATTCAATTACTCAATACTGTAATTGGAAACATACTGCTGACCACATTTAAGAACATCCTAAGGTTATTTTTAGCCAGCTGTGAAAAAACTTCCCCTCTCAGTTCCTTAAATCAAACTTGATTAATTTCTCAGCCAGTGTTAAAATTGTAGGAAGCAATAATTCTAAAAACTGTGAATACAGTGGCAGACAGCTTCAGAACTTCCTTGAAAACTAGTTCCACTAAAGTCAGAAGTAAAATCCAGATATGTTCCTCATCCTAAGCTAGTGTTGTTAGCTTCCATTACCTGTGGAGGGGCACTGAAAATTCTGCCTAAATTAGAAGTTTATTTTATTAAAAAATATTATTTTTTAATGCTTTGGCATGTGAAGCTCCCTACTACTAACAAGCACATAGACTTACCTGATCCTTCCCAAGGGTTAGTATCTGATACCCTGTGGTTCTACTGCAAATAAGTTTCCCACTGCTATCAAAAGAGGCCAGGCGTAACCTAGGGATACAATGAAAATTAAATTTGCTTTAGTCTCTTGTAAAGGAATAAGGCCAATGTATCATAGGAGACAAACATTTTCATAGATTATACTTTGCAGCAATGAAGCTGCCATTCTTAGTGAGAGGATTCAAACAGGATCATTAGTTGTGGTTTCATGGAAGCTTAAACAATAACTGTGAACATTTGATTGTTCCCCCACAACCTGAATGCAATATTTCTTCGTGGCTGCAGACTGACTGATCCACTGCATGGCTGATTCAGAGTGTTTCGCTTGAAAATGATGCAACAATTAGTATACGTGACAAGCAAGTCAAAGCCAAAGTTGAATCCAGTCCACCGCCAGCAGTACTAAAGGAATAGAAAAGAGATATGTAAGATTCCCTCTCAGAAGACACTATGAAAATTAGTACAAGCTTCACGGACCACATAGAAGTTAGGCGTAGAGGTGCCTATTTTGGGGAGGGGGAGAGGAGGCTCCAGACCATGGGTCTATGCCATGGATCCATACCATATCCCTAAGTGCACACCGTCATTTTTGCTCCCTTCCTCTAAGTTCACTCTCTCAGTGCTTCAAGGTAAGGCTAGGATGCATAGCCAGATCCAGGAATTGGAAAAGGGGTCAAATTAAGGAGCTGTCAGTCAGATTTAGCCCACAGGCCAGGGGTTCCAAATTCATGCCACCATCTCCCATACTACCTTTTACCAGAAGGACTCCATAATAAGATATAATGCTCCAATCTTTATCTGATCCAGCCTTCCCATTAAGTCCATGGACTGCATACACATGCAGTGGCCTATTTGTACAGAAATGAGTACCACGCTTGGGGTCGTCTTATAGATGTTACATCACCCCCTCTAGAGCAAAGTCCCTATTTAACAGCACACAGCAAATTCATGTCACAGCTTATGTAACTTACAGGATCACCACCACCCTATTTTAAACAGGAGGGGAATTTGGGCAGGCAGTTGTCTAATTCTTTATGCTAGAATCTGGGTGGGAACGTTGCTTCATTTAAGAGAAGCAGCCACGGACAAAAGAAGGGGATATAACTGTCTAATGCAGTCAGACTTCAGTTGGATCTCTCCCTATAGTTTTATTCTGCACAAAGTACTTCTAATAGTGTAACTCCACAGAGCCCTTTGAAGCAAGAGCTGGCTGAAATGGCTATTCTGATTTCAGATTCTTAGCTTACACGTCTTCACACATGAAATCTATGAACAAATTCCATAATGTTTGTCTGCTTCAAAAAGCTATACACGTTTTATAAATGAGAAGCTAACTTTCGTGTGTGTGTACTGCTACTCAATTGTAATTAAGTGTTGAGTGAGCAAATGTATAGCTTAGTGTTTAAAACTCTCTACTGGCACACACAAATCCACATGAAAGGAGCTTGCATGGGAGGAGCACTTTCAGGATCATACTGCCAGAGTGGAAAGTGACCAAAAAGGCACTGCGAGGACCATGTGAGATTTGTCAAATATTCCCATGCAAATGTGGTTGTTTGAATTCTATCATTATCATGGCTTTTTAAAATCAAACTTAAGCCCTGAAAACTCAACCTGGGATCTAAGACTCATGTCCTCTCTAAAAAAACATCACCAATAATAAAAGACAAATAAAGGCCTCAGTGGCATGTAGGTTTTCCTAGTGTCTTCAAATTATATTCTCAGCTTTATCTGTGCAGCCCCTTAGTTCTCAAAGTTGCAAGTACATCAAGTTTAGTAAACAATTATTTTCATGTAGACAGATCTAGATCACTCCTGTGGCAGATTTCTTTACAAGACAAAATGACTTTTCAAAGAAGAGTAATAACTAAGATTAAGCCTGAAAATCTTGGTAAACAGAGTAATCTCATCAAAATCCCAGTGCTTGTTCTGTTCTGGGACGAACCGAACACCGAGATATGTTCGCCAAGTTTTCAGCAAGTAAAATAAAAAATAAATGCACCACGAAGATCTCAGTCTCCGTGCTTGCAATTATGAGTATTTTCACAGCAACAAAATTGCTGCTCTTTTCAGCCCTAGGATTGCAGACTTCTGCTATAAGCGTTTAAATATTGTTATAAAAGTATTAACCTTGCGTATCTCAAATCAGTATAAAAAAAAGACATCTTCATCTTTATTTTATAATTAAAAATACTTATAAATATTTTCATCTTATCAAATGTAGGTAATTAGACAGATATTTAATCTTCTCATTTGGTCATTAAAATATCATTTCTATTATAATCTCTCTCATGACAGTTTCTAAAAAACTATTGAAGAATTAGATTTTTAAAACATACAAGAAATGTAAAATATTTTAACTGTACACAAGTTAAGTATCACTCATGAACTGTACTTACATCACCATCCTTGGCAAGCTTTCTACCACATCGCATGCTACTTCCTTCAAGTTCTTCTTTATTAATTTCCTGAGGTCTATGAAAATATAAAACACTGAGACTATTATTACTAAGAAGAGCAAAAAGAAAAAAGTCTTAATTCCTGAATGAGCATGTAAATCAAAGCACAATTTAATTAATTTTTGTCTGAGCCACCCTTTGTTAAAGTAAAGCTTTCTGCCCAGGATTTCTTCCTATCCCTGGCCTATTGCTCCAGTCAGCTTTTTAAAGGAGTTCATGCCATATTTAAAAAGGCAAGAGACAAAATCATCCAGTTTAAGAGAAAACAGTTGTCCCCCAGTTGTTCTAGCATGTAAAATCAATGTCATCTTAAGAGTACACAGAACTCCCTCAGATGCTGCTGACTTAAGCACATATGTTGTCAACCAAGATAAACATACACATTGAAGGACATACTCAAGACAACGGTCACAATTACCATTCAGTTAAGATCTGTAGCATGGATGAGACTGTACATGTTGTAATTAAGTTGCTTCAACAACGCAAAATCCTTGGACATAATGCACTCCAGTCACGCTACAAGTTTTACATTTTGCTGTAACCAGATCAGGAAACTGTGTTATAAACAGGCTCTCTTCTTTGGTTAAATCTGTAGAGCCAACGATATTGAAAGACTAGAGTGGACTTACTCCCAAGCCCAGAAAGCGCTCATAGATATACCACCCACCAGTAAGTAAGTTAATTCAAAACAATGGAATGTCCAAATTCAGGCTGCTTGTCCACATTAAGAAAGGGGCAGGAATTAACGTGAGTTTGTAACTCATGTTAGTCTGGTCACGTGACACACACACACACACACCCAGCATGGGGGTTATAGCACTATTTTCCCCTTCCTCAATTAAATTCAGTAATGCAAAACAGGGCTCAAAATCCAGGGAAGGAGAAAATAATGTGCATGATTAGGGGTTTCACAGGACCGGACTAACGTGAGTTAAACTTTAGTCCCCGTCCCTTTCATAACATGGACAAGCAGCCTAAGATTTAAACACATCATTATTTGCAAGACAAATGTTGGTCTTTGCAGAGATATCCGATTGTAAGTAATGCTGAGCAACTAATAAAAAGCTGATTATTATTGATTCGTACCCCATCATATCCCTGAAGGCTCCGGGTGGCTCACAACAAACACACATAAAAGTGGCCTGGAATCAAACTCCCCTCATCTCCCTCATACATGCCTCAGCATCCCCCAGCTGATTTAGGCAGCAAATATTTAAATGAATATTAAGATTTTAAACATTTGTAGTTTAATATCCATTCTGAAAGCGTCTAAGCTATGGAAGATATTGGCATATGCTGAAATTGTAGAGACTAGGTTAACGATGAAGAGAAGAGTACACATATTCATCAATTCAAAAAATTCAATGCAATATTCCAGAGACTATGTGATGGTAAAATAGGAGGATATTTGCTGGATTTCTTGCCACCGTATTTGCAGTTACGTTCTACTAAATTCACCAGCCAAAGAACTGAAAGCCTTTCTTTGAAGTTTAAAAATAATTAAACTCCCTGGTTAATATTTAATTTTATAAAGACATTATCAGGAGAATACAAGCATGATGTGATTTTGCAAAGCTGATAAGTGAATTTTTAATTCTTAAATTTTAGATATTCTTAAATTTAGAAGACACTTGAAGTGAAGTTAGCCTTACCTACCCTATTTTCTTTTATTTATTGCCTTCATTCTACAGTTCCGCTACTTTTCAGGTCTCAAGCCTAGAACCAAGGGCTTAACCCTTATTACAATGTTTTGCTAAATGAATAATACACTTTAGTGTCATTTATCTATTTGGAATTACTTTCAGTTCTTAATACATTAAGTAAAAAGTCTTTAAAAACAAACACCAACCTACAGTAAAAATACTTCCTGGCTGCATTCTGAATCTGTCACTTCCAAATTTTCTAAATGACTCTGTGTAATGGGGGTGGGGGCTTTCCGCTGTCCACCCTCCTGACTGGCTATGACCGCAGAACTCTCCCAGTCTGTAAAGGAGTAACTATCCTGCCACCCCATGTCCCTGGAGGTTCCCAATCACAGAAATTGTATTCCAGTTCACCAAAGTATCTAACCTGGGATATTCCCTCATCTGTGTTACCCAATATCCCTATCACACAAGTGCACTAATGCTTAGTTAAAATAATTTGTATTTATAAAGTTCAGAATAATTACAAGACAAAGCTGATTCAAGAGTGCAAGTTAATAAAATGATTCAAAAAGTAACAGAATGCTGATTCACTAGAAATACCCTAACTAATATCTTAACCTACTCAAAAGTCCATGTTACACAGCTAGATATCTGTTGCTGGGCCTTCATCTTTTTGATCTCTTACAATGCTTTCCAGTCCATGTCTTGGCTGAGTATGGTCAAATCAGTGTGCACAAGTTTTGGCTTTTCTATCATTTTAAACACTTTCTAGATGGCTCCTGGAAGGTTCTCCCCTTTTCTGTTTCTGGGCCATTCGCTCAGTCTCTGGAAGCTACTGTAGAACTCAAGTACCCTCAAATAACGCTTCATCTACATTACAATTGTCTTCCCTACCTGTCCTAAAACCTGCCCAGCTTGTTTTGGGCTCACATTTTATTTTCTACTTTCCAAACTTAACTTTGTTTTAAATTGCCACCACATACAAGTTTTCCTCATCTTAGACTCAAGTGTTTCTAGACAATTCCACCACCACCAAACTTGTCATGTTTTACATAACATTTTCAAAAGTACATTCACATGAAAACCACATTATATGCATGTTATTATTATTAATCTATATAGCACCAGCAGCATACCTGGCACTATACAATCAATAGTAAAGACAGGTCCCTATCCCAGGGGGCTTACAGTCTAAGAGAGACAAGGGAAAGGTGAACTCCGGGGGAGACAAGGATACATTCATGAGGTTACAAAGTTGCAGCTGCATGTGTTTAACTTGGTTGCAGGGAACAAACTTAGTTACTAGTTACAGGGAAGAGATTCTGAGTGGGGGAAGAGGACGCAATTTCACTTATGAGGAGGCTAGGGAAAGCCTGAGGAGAAGAGGAAGGTTTTCAGGAAAGATTGAAAGTTGGGAGGGAAGGAGAAGCACAAGTGTATCCAGGGAGGGAGTTCCAGACATTGGGGCGGGGGGGGGGAAGCAAGAGAGAAGGGGGCGAAGATGTTTAGAGGAGCAAGGGGGTTGCGAGCAGGCAAGGGTGGGTGCTGAGGAGAAGTGAAGTTCCTGGGAAGAAGCAGAGAGATGAGGGAGCAAGACCATGAAGAGCCTTGAAGGTGAAGACCAGGAGCTTGTGCTGCATACGTTCCCATAGAAGGAGCCAGTGTAGGGTGGAGAGGAGGGGCTGAACGTGGTCAAAGCTTTGGGCAAGGTGGATGACTTTGGCAACAGAGCCTTGAACGAAGATGAGGGGGGTGAGATCAGAGCAGGGGAGACCAGTAAGGCGGAAGTTACAGTAGTCACGGTGAGAGATGACTAGAGAACGAACTAGAGTTTTTGCAGTGGAAAAAGTAAGACAGGGCCAGATTTTATCAATATTATACAGAGCAAAGTAACAGGATTCAGCAACAGCCTGGATCTGAGCATAAAGGAGGGGGAGAAGTCAAAGATGAATCCGAGGCTACGTGCCTGAGGAACAGGCTGCATGGTGATACCCTCAGTGGAAACTGAGGGAAGAAGGTGGGGAATGTTTTTTTGGGGGGGGGAGGGGAAGATGAGAAGTTTGGTCTTGGTCATGTTAAGTTTGAGTTGGCAGCAAGACATTCAAGCAGAGATGTCAGAGAGACAGTTAGCGATACGTGACTGGATGGAGGAGAGGAGATTGAGGGAGTGGAGAGAGAGAGAGTTGCATGTCATCAGCATGCAGACGATACTGGAAGCTGTGAGGTTCAAGGAGTTTACCCAAGGAAAGGGTGTAAAGGGAAAAGAGAGGACTCAGACAGAGCCTTAGGGAACTCCTACAGAGATGGGAAGCAACATAGAGGAGGTGCTAGCAAGTGAAACGTTGAAGGAGCTGTTTGAGATACAAAGAGAACCAGTCAAAAAACAGTCCAGAAAACCAAGGGAATGTAGTGAATCCAGGAGGCGGGCATGGTCAACAGTGTCAAAGGCAGCAGAGAGACTGAGGGGGCAAAAATGGAGTAGAAACCCTTAGACTTAGCTAAGAGAAGGTCATTGGCGATTTTAGCGAGGGCAGATTCAGTCAAGTGGAGAGGGCAAAAGCCCAATTGAAGGGGGTCAAGGGAGGAATTTGAAGAGAGGAAATCAAGATAGTGTGCTCTAGGAACTTGGAAGCAAATGGTAGGAGCAAAATGGGGTGTTGGAAGGGTCAGAGGGCTCAAGAGTGGCCTTCTTAAGGAAAGAAAAGACAATGGTGTGTTTGAAGGCCAACGGAAATGACTCAGTAGAGAGGGAGAGATTGAGGATGTGCAGCAGAGAAGGCGCAGCGGTGGGGGCAGGTGGAGGGTTTGGATGAAGAAAGGAGGGAGGTGACCTCATCAATGGAAGTTAGGGAGAAGGAGAGAAGAAGAGAGGCAGGAGGGGGAATAGAAGGAAGGAAATGGGGGAGGGAGAGGGTTGAGAAGCAATAACAAGGCAGAGTTTATCAATCTTGTTGCTGAAAAAGAAGAGACGATCCTGTGCAGAGAGAGAGAAAGGTGGGGGTGGGGGCAGGGAGGGTTCAGAAGGGAAGCAAATGTTGAGAAGAGACAGCAGGGGTTGCGGGAGTGAGATTTGATTAATGATGAGTAATAGCGGTCTTTGGGCAGGGAAAGGGCATCACTAAATGCAGAAAGAGCAAACTTAAAGTGGAGGAAGTCAGCACACTCATGAGACTTCCACCAGAGGTGCTCAGCGGCTCGGGAAACATGTTTTCATAAACACTGCTACACTCTGATGCCATAAAGATCCCCGGGACAAGAAAATTTAAAAAGCATACTACTCTTAGTATGAATACAAATCCATAACAGCAATTGATGTGTTAGAAATGCCACAAGAAAGCCATCATGACAGAGACAGAAGGCAAGCAACAACTGAATTATGCTTACGCTTGACTGCATAAATACCACGCTTCTTTTTAAAGCTTCTAAATACTTAACACATCTCGGACGACAGTTACAGTCCTCTGGATCGAGTAAGAATTAACAAAAAAAATTTGTACAATATTATTATTATTATTATAAGCATTTATATAGCGCCAGCGATGTACCTGGCGCATTACAAAAAACAAGATAGACACGGTCCCTGCCCAAGAGCTTACAATCTAAATACATATAGATTTATAATCCATTGTAAAAGTAAAACTACATTATGACAGTTTCCCCCATCTTTATTCCCATTTTACAGGTATTGAAACTAGAAGCAAAGAGATTAAGTGCCCTGCATAGTATCACAGTTGCTCAAGTTCACACAGCAAGCAGGAGGAATGGTTGTATGTTATCCTGGCTTCCAGCCCGATATTCAGTACACAAAATCCAGAAAATACTTATTTCAGCATGTATGCCCAAAATATATGGAAAGATATAGCCAGATCCAATGGCTGTTTTAAGACTACAAGGGGCAACATTTTAACACTTGCTCCTATGCAATTCATTTATTATCAAGACTACTTCCCCAAAAATCACTCTATAAAGCAATTTGTGAGATGGCTAGACACAATACCACTTTTTGGTAACTCGAGGGCTAAATATTAAGTTAAACTGATTTGGGTGTGTGTGTGTGTGAAAAGACCAGCTTTCAAACACTCAGAAGTCTAAAAGAGTAAGTCTGTCCTGAGCAGAGTGGTCCATCAGGCTGGCACAGCTATGGCCCACCAGACGGTGGCCTTCTGTACATGACAAGTGATACAGCCAGCATCACATCTGATCACCATCCATGTCCCCAATCCAAACATTTATAGCCAGATGGACTGGAGCAGACATTCAGCATGGGACCAACAGACTTGAATGCAGGACCTACAGTTCAGAGCAGAGTGTCTTAATCATTTAGTCATTGCGCCTCTATGACAAAGTATTTGAGCATGTTAACCACATACGCGGGGGAGGCAAACCAAGATACGTAATGGACATAGGGACAATTAGGTACATCATTAGTATTAAATATGGCTACAGAAGAGACTGCACAATAAGGTGTTTGGGATACACACTTTAGAACACCGATGTATGGCAGTATGACTACGAAACAACAAATTCAGAAAATAAATTATTTCATGCTATACAAGCTGCCTCATCTCTCCAACCAAAAACAAAGCTAAAATATCTTTTGTAAAATGGAAACATATCTAGATCAGAACCAAAAGATGGCAAAAAAATGAAGAAAACAAAGGAAGATTGACAGAAAAGTGCATTTTCATTAAAGAAAGGTTCAGGGAGCTATATCTTCTATATTTACCTTGTTAAAAGCATAATCCCACTAGTCCATTTATTATATACAAATTCCCTCTCTATCCATCCAGGCAAGAAAAAAGAACAAACCAGCAAGGAGACTACTATACTCAGCCTTTTAGAAAGGGTGGGATACAAGTTTAACTAACCAAATATTTTCTGCTTACTTCTCAATCAAACTTCAAAGTAGAAAACAAAGTGTAAAAATCAATCATTGTTTCTCACCTGCACCGCAGACTATGTAACAATACTAGCTGCAACAAACATTGATCAGAAAACACAGGCACACTGCAAAGCTAATTTTTTATAGTCCTATTTCGCAGAGACCCTAAACCAAAAATGAATGGACTAATGGTTTCTCCATAAACACCTGCCCAATTAAATGTGATTGGACTTTTAAACCATTATTTATGATTGATTATTCTTGTTAATGTAAACTATAGCATTTATGCATATCAGAGCTTAAGTCTGTGCTTAAAACAGAAATAATAAAACAGAAATCTTGTAATATACATACCCAATATCATTGTCTTGTTCTGCTCTGAGCATGGCAAACCACTGCTGTTTGTAAACAGAGGACAGCCATTCTAGAATTTAAAAAAAATACATTTAATTTATTTATTTATTTAGCTGTTTTTTTACCCTGCACCCTCCCACTCACAGAGCAGCTACATAAGTGAATATGGAGGTTTTATCAGTGGGGAAGAGGATATTTATAACACTTATAAAATAAATCAATTTATCTTCAGTAGCAGACTGACTAAATCAAACAACAAGATTCACTACCATTATTCATCCTCGTATCAAAAAAAATGACATTGACTGAAGCTAAATCATCAATTTAAATGAATAGTCTATGTCCATTATCAGTGAATGTTGTTACGCTAAGAATGTGCTGAGATAGAAGACAGAAGACAGTCAAACTGTATACACTATCAATTACACTGTCTTGTGATGACTGAGAATTCAAGATTAATGCAAAAACAAAACTGGAATGTAAAAGCAGCCAAATGCAAGTCTGGTTGCCATAATAGGAAACAGGACAATGCAGTTTTTGGAAGTGCTGAGTGGAAAAAGAAGTGCGAGGAGGTTTTTCTGTCTCTCAGTATCAGTATTAAGAACATAGGAAAGTTTCACAGAAAGAGCAGCACAACACTGGAGAGAATAAATTGCTGAGACTGCTTTCTCACGTGCGTTAATACATACTCGCTGGCACCATGAAAGACCCGCAGCTTGATACTGTTTGATGTGTTGTAACCCATCCTGGTTACAACATGGCAGCCATTTGCACATGTGCAGAGCGTTTGGGGGCTTTAAAGAATCTTATGAGATTCTTGAAAACTTCAAAAAACCCGCTCTGTGAATGTGCAAAATGGCCACTAGGTGCTCGCACGTGCGTAGAATGACCACGGTGGCCATTTTACACATGTGCAGAGGGTTTTTACTGTCCACATGGGGGAGCACTCATGTGAATTTGGTGCATGGGGGTGGACGCTCTCATGACCCACGCACCGCCCACCCTGTCCGTGCACAGGACACTCCAGAAAAAGCCAGAGTGTCGCATGCAGGGACAGGGTGGGTGGTGCATGCATGGGGGCCACTCATGTGAAGCATGCCACCCATGACCCCAGCCCACCCGCCTCACGTAAAAACACCCTAAGTTGTAAGTGAACACACTATGTGAGATTGTACAACATCTTTACTACTAACATGGCACATAAGTTAAGGCAGCAGCCTTAACTTACAACTTCCATGCATTTTGAAGCACGAGTGAATTAGTAACACCTTAGTTATGCAACCCCCATGCAAAAGCATTTGGCCCCAGGTTGGGTACAGGGGTTAGTTGGGGTTTGGGTAGGGTTGTGGGGGAGGGTGGGTGTTTTGAGGTGAGGGTGGGAGTTTTTATTGTATGGATTTTATTGGTTTATGTACCTCAGCCTCTGTGGGAAGGACAGCTTATAAATTTGAATAAATAAAAATAAATTAACTCTTCCCTTAAACCAAAAGGGTTTTTGGCCTAAGAATATAAATAAATGATGAAGCAGAATGACTGGGGCTATTCTTCCCTCACACCATACCCTCTATTTCCATTTGCTGGTAAACATCCAAACAAACAAACAAACCCCCAAAATTTATACCTTAAACTATCAAAATTTTTACAATTTCTTCAGTATATGGGCAATGCCTGTCTATGGAAACGTTACTCACTTCTCATCATAGAAAATAAATAATTAGATTTTTATGGGGCTCTTGAGTATATTATGATCAATACACACAGCTATTCTTAATCTAGCATCAGGTCAACTAATACTCTGAAAAATTGTGTCTGCATACATATTTACTGCACTTTAAAACATGTCAAACTTTGGAGAAAGGAAATAGCTACTGGATTCATAACTTTGGAATAAAAAAAAGAGATGAATGGGAATAAATGCATTTGACTCTCCAACATGTATTTGGAAACTTGTACACAAGAGAGAAAAAGCTAGCTACCAACTATTTACTTACCTGACGGTATTAGATTATCTCGCTCAATAATTCTTGCTGATGCCAGATCACTGATGATGTATTGCAACCTCAAGTGTTTGAACACTGGCAAGAATGCACTTCCTTGCTCAAATTCTAGGAATGAAATGTCACCCTCAAAATCTGCAATATAATTAAGTTTACCAGTATGAACTTCCAAGAGCTTGTCCTTGTCTACTAAGAAACATATTAGATATTCAAACTGCATGCTGGTAAATTGTGAGCTGCTCAATTAAAGTCATTGTGGGATGTGGGACAGGCAAATTACACTCTACAGTCAGTTATTCAGTTGCCCATAGACAGTTCCTCATTGCAAGGGAAAGAAATTTGTATTGAATACTCCTCAAAACAAATTAGATTCTTTTGAGTCACAAAACAAAAATTTGTGGTCAGAAGGTAAAACAAAAGCTTTGTTAAACAATGTATTCTAAACAAGTTATGTGGAATGTGGTAGACTCAATATAATTTACTAGTGATCAAATCTGGATAAAAACAGTAATGGACTCTAATATCATTTTTACTCAAAATATGTATAGCCAGCCAGCTCTGAAGGAAGATTACGCCACAGCTTATGGAATATGACTAATGTATAAACTTTATTGCGAGGCCTATCAGGCCACTGCAATGAATCCTAAATCAAACCATAAATCTAAACAAATACTAAATACAACATATAAAATACAATATAAAATAGATATATACAACATTTTAAAATAATAAAATATATACCCTATACCTTTAATAAATTCACATTTAATAAATCTCCCCAGAAAACAAACATAAATACTCCAAACAGACATAAGGGAATTTACAAACTATGTTTCTTGCATCTTATTTACAATTCCTTTATCTTATTTACAATTCCTAAGTAGAGAGTCACTCTCCCCGTTACTTCTCAAGAGCGATCACCCAGGAGAAGGCTCACATAAAAAACCTGTGTTCTTCCCGGGAAAGAGGTAACTAGTGGGATAATAAACTTCTCCCTCGCCCCAACATACAAGGAGCATTCCAACAGGATATGTCCCAATGATTCTACTAACCCTAAATTGCACTGTCAAAGCCAGGCTTATGGAATATAAGAAAAATAAATAAATGCATCTTTGATCTATACAGGACAGCAGATCTGCCTGAAAAAGACTGATTATATAGATTGAGAACTTCAATGCTCAATGTCCTTTCACACAAACACACTTGCCAAAAGTCCATACCTTTTCTACGCTTGGAAAACCAGGCATCTGCTTCAGTTAAAAGGTGTTTTAGTGATCCATTCCAAGAAGGCACTAGCTGAAGGAACATCCACTACATAAAAACAGACTTCCATAAGCTTATTTTGGAATTGTTAAATATCTTGCAAGGCTTATTATGCAGACATTTTTTAATTATTATCTCTGAACAACCCTAGATGAAAGAGTACTGAATCTCAAATGTTTAAGAATTCATTTTGCATTCTCTATATTACACAAACACTATAATTAATTACAATGAAAAGGTGTTATTTTTTAAGATATTTTTTTTATTTTTTTAAGGTAAATTATATAACAGAAATAAAGATTTTATACAAAAGTATCACATTTAAAATGAATATGCAAACATATACATGTGTCCCAAGCGACAAACTTAATCTGGAATAAAGAAAGAAGAAAAATTACATTTCAAGAACACCCCCCCCAGCCCAATAACTCCACATATACAGGTGGGATGCAGGTGTGTCCTAGTGCAGGTGTGTCCTAGTCTACACCTATACCTCTATATATGCGTTTCTATCTGGTCTTATAGAGCCAGCAAGTGTGTGTCATTAGTTGTTCCCAGGTCCATCCAATCCTTCAAATCGATTGAAGCTTAATTGAAAGTGGTTGAGAGTCAGTGTCAATATGTTCCGTAATTATAGTCCAACAGGGTGACCAAGTTGTGAAAAACTCCTCCAATGAGTCATGTATACATACCTGCTGCAATTCTATCCATAGAGAGCACAACCCATAACCTTTGTAGCCAGTCTTCCACTGCAGGGTCTTTCGTGGATTTCCAACTGCTGAGGATGACGTGAATAGCTGCAAGAATCATCACCTTACAGGTAGGTACCTTTAAATTCTTCCTTAGCTTCACTGGCCATATGCCCAGCCAGGCAATCTTTGGCTCAAATGGTAGTGAGAGTTCAGCGGCTTTTTCAATTGTTTTTCAAATTTGTCTCCAAAACGGCTCCACCTTTACACATCTCCACCAGCAGTGCAGATAGTTGTCATTCTCCCCACATCCCCTCCAATATAATGGGCTATATGTTTTATTCATTTGCGCAATTTGCTCCGGTGTTAGATAGAATCTGAGCGTAAGATTGACATGGTTCTCTGACCATCAAGGAGTTGGCATATTTGTTCATGTGTCCAGATCTGTGTCATTTTGTCCTTAGTTATCATGAAATGTAAATCATCTCCCCAAGTTTCTAATTATCCAGCATCTGGAGGGCTTAAGATAGTTTTCACTGTCTGGTAAATTCTGGATATTATACCCTTATTTGAACCACCTAAGAACAAGATCGCTTCTAATGGATGTAGTGCTCTCTGGAATTCTTTCCTATTATGTGGGTGACTGAGGTAGCTGTGTATTTTGCAATATAGCCATTTGTCCACTATATGCTTTGTCCGAGTCTGGATGGTGTCTAGTCTCATAATCCTGTGCTGTGAAATTCGCTCCTGGAGGAGGCTCGGTTGGCTCCCACTCTCTTGCTATTTCGGCGTGTATGTAAGACCTGGCTGTTCCGTCAGGCTTTTGGCGGGGGGCGTGTCCCCCGCATATTGTATTTTTAAATTGTTTTTTTTTAAATGTTATTGTTTTATTGATTGTCGTTCACTGCCCCAGGCTGCCCTGTGGGCAGGAGGGGCGGGATATAAATTTTAAATAAATAAATAAATAAATAATCATCTCCCACAAATATATTTCTAGCTTGGCTTAAGCCCTTGCTCTGTCAGTGTTGAATCATTTTTTTTTTCTTTTTGTTAAGTGATAATTTTTTACAAATTAGTGACGTAAGTGGAGTTATTCCTTGTCTAATTTCTAGTTTGTGCTGGCAGATTTTCCAGATTTTCATTATTGGGTCAGCAAAGGGGTGTAGGTCCCTGTGTTTCAGTTTAATTTGGTCCCCCATTTCTTCCTGAAAGTTATATAGAGGTTACTTACCAGTAACCGTTCTTCGAGAGAGCGCCACGTAGTCTCACTCTTGAGATTCACTTCCTGCTTCGGAGGCACCGGAAACCTCATTGTCAGCAGTCTCCAGGCAGAAGAAAGCCTGGAAAAGACTAGAACATGATGAGGGCTCCGCCCCTCCATCCCACCTCCCATCCCGTGAAAAGCGCGGGCTCCAGACAGCGCGAGAACAGGGCTGTATAAATAGGGGGAGGAGCCCTCACCGCCTCACTTCCTTCCAATTCCATCCCGGAAGACCTAGATAAACGGTACTTCCGAGACTGATGGGAAGGCGGGCAGGTCGTGAGAATATGCAGCGCTCTCTCAAAGAACAGAGTTACTGGTAAGTAACCTCTATTTCTTCTTCAAGGATCTCCACGATTCTCACTCTTGAGAGAGTGAGTAGCAGTTCTTGGCACCTACCTCAAAGAGGAGGGAGGCGAGGAGGTTAAGCAAACAATGACTGTAGAACTGCTCTAACCCACCCCGGTATCCGATCTAGCTGCTAGATCCAGAGCATAATGCTTTGTAAATGTGTGGACCGAGGACCAAGTAGCAGCCTTGCAAATGTCCAGAATCGGTAGTCCGCAGAGGTTAGCGAGCGAAGAGGCTACAGTCATAGTGGAACGGGCTCGCAGTTGTGCTGGGGGAGTCTTCCCTGCCTGGTTGTAGCATCTTTGTATGCAGAGGAGTATCCATTTGGAAAGTCTTTGGGGCATGATCTTGACCTCAATTCTCTGACCAGTGTATGAAATGAAAAGAGCGTCAGAGCCCCCAACGTGTTTAGTTCTGTCGATATAGAAAGACAGGGCTTGTTTGACGTCCAGGGAGTGGAGAGTCTGTTCCACCCTGGAGGCATGTGGCCTAGGAAAAAAGACCGGCAAGGAAATGGTCTGATTGAGGTGGAAACGTGAGATCACCTTGGATATGAATGAAGGATCGGTGCGTAGCTCCACCTTGTCTCTAGAGAAACAAATGTAGGGAGGGGAGGCACTAAGGGCCGTCAACTCGCTGACTCTCCTAGCAGAGGTGATTGCTAGCAAAAAGGCTGTTTTGATGGACAGGTTCTCCATAGAACAGGTGGCCATAGGCTCGAAGGGAGGTCCCATTAGCTTGGAGAGGACGAGGTTAAGGTCCCATTGAGGGGCTGGGTGAGTGGTAGGCGGAAAGGTGTTGTGAGGCCCTTCCAGAAAGACCTCATAAGTGGATGGGAGAATAAAGAATCTCCTTCCTCTGGTTGTAGTCGAGATGAAAGGGCAGCCAGATGTACTTTCAGGGAGGAGATAGACAGGCCACAGCCCTGTAAATGTAATAGGTATTTAAAGACATGCATCATGTTGAGGGAGGTTACAGGGAGGGATAAGGAGGAACACCACTCCAAAAAATGTTTCCATTTGGCAGCATAACATGCTCGAGTGGATGGGTGGCGAGAGTTCAATAAAATGTCTGCTATGTCCTGGGGAGCATCCTTTATCAAGGAAGTATCAACCAGGCACAAAGGTGGAGCGTTCTTAAATCGTGGTGTAGAACAGAGCTCTGTTGGTGATACAGAAGGTCGGGTAGAAGAGGGAGATGTATGACCTCTGATGTCATCTCCTGTAGCATCTGGAACCAAGGTTGCCTGGGCCAGAAAGGTGCAATGAGAATTACGTGAGCTCGATCGGAGCGTATTTTGCATAGGCTCTTGTACAAATGGGGAATAGAGGGAAATGCATGAAAGTCCCCATTCCAGGAGATCACAAAAGCGTCCAAGATCGACCCGGGTGCCCTGCCTGCTCGGCTGCAAAACCTGGGGAGTTTCACATTTTCCTCTGTGGCAAAAAGATCGATGGACAGAGTCCCCCATCTGTAGAAGATGCCGTTGAGGACAGTGTCGTTGAGGGACCACTCATGGTGGTGTGACATATGTCTGCTGAGTTGATCCACCAGGGAATTCTCCTGGCCTGCATGATGGATAGCCTGAAGATGTATGTTGTTGTGGATACTCCATGCCCAGATGGCTTGAGCCACTAGCGAGAGGCATGTGGATCTCACTCCGCCCTGCTTGTTTACATACCACATAGCTGTTGTGTTGTCTGTGATAATTAGTACGTTTCCCCGCTATGTGAGATAGTAGTGCCTTGAGGGTCCAACAGATGGCTCTGAGTTCGAGCATGTTTATGTGTAGGTCCCTCCCCACTGGGGACCAGAGGCCATGTACCTCTGTCTTCCATATGAGCCCCCCAGCCAGTTAGAGAGGCATCTGTGGTGATAGACACCTGTGCGTTCGGTAGGGCGAAAGGTACGCCCTTGAGTACTTGGCTCTGGTCCGTCCACCATAACAGATCGAGGTAGACCTCGTGAGAGATGGATATCCTGAAGTTGAGAGAGTGAATGGTGGGGTTGTAGGAGCGTGCGAGCCACGGCTGAAGGGTTCGCATATGTAGACGTGCATAAGGGGTCACTGCGGTGGTGGCGGCGAGTAGCCCTTGTAGGCGTAGGAAAAACCACACAGTCCTTGAGGTTTGTGAGGGTAGTGCTAGTAGGAGCTGTTTGATTGTTTGGAATCTGTCTAGAGGCAAGAAGGCCCTTGCATGTTGAGTGTCTAGGACAGCCCCGATGAATTGCAGGCGCTGTGACGGTATCAGGTGAGATTTAGGTAGATGTTATGAAACCAAGGCTGTGTAGTAGAGCAAGAGTCAAACGAAGGTGGCTCCAACATTTTTGTTCTAAGACAGTCGCTATAAGCCAGTCGTCGAGGTAAGGGAAGACTCTGATGTGCATCCTTGGCAGGTGAGCAGCGACGACCGCAACACATTTTGTGAAGACCCTCAGCACACAGTGGATAGGCCAAATGGGAGAGCCGTATATTGGAAATGATGTCCTCCTGCAATGAAACTTAAGTATCGTCTGTGTACGGGGTTAATAGAAATATGAAAGTAAGCGTCCTTAAGATCAAGAGAGGCTAACCAATCTCCTTGTTGAAGGCCTAGCATGATGATGGGGAGGGAATCTTTTGACATATTTATTCAGACGTCAGAGGTCCAAAATTGGTCTGAACCCCTCGTCCTTTTTGGGGACAAAGAAAAAGCTGGAATAGAATCCAGAGCTACGTTCTGAGGGTGGAACTACATCAATAGTTTCCTTGGAGAGGAGCTTCTGTACCTCCAGAAGTATTTGAGGGGGGGTGCAAAAGGGGCGGGGGTGGGGAGAAAGGAGCAGAACTGAATAGCATAGCCTTGTCGGATTATCTCCATGATGCAGTGGTTGGAGGTGAGGGAAGCCCAGAGGTTGTAAAAGGGGCGGAGACAGTTATCAAAGAGGGGTGGATGCTCAGTTTCTCTCCTGATCTGCAGCATATCAAAAACGCTGCTTAGGGGTTCATCCGGAAGATGGAGAGGAGTTAGGCCTCCCTTTTCCCGTTTGCTTTGTAAACCTCTGCCTAGGTTAAGAGGAGGCAGCCTGCGGTTGCTGATACTGGGTGGAGAAGCGTCTTCCAGTATTGTAGGAGTATGAAGACTGCTGTTTGGGTGGATATGAATGAGGGGTGGAGGGGAGCAAGACCTCCTACTGAAAGGGCGAATAACCCCAGTAGACCGTGCTGTTTGGCATTTCTCTTTAATTCTTTTCAGGGTGTCATCGGTAGAGGATGCGAAAAGGCCCTCTCCATCAAAAGGTAGGTTCTCTATACGGGTTTTATTCTCCGGGGCTAGTACGGTAGAGCGAAGCCAAGCATCTCCTAAGTGTAATTGCTGAGGCCATTCCCCTGATGTTAGAGTCCACAATGTGCATCATAGCAGTAAGCTGAAATTGTGCTATTTGCATGCTCTCCCTCTGTAAAAGTAATCTGGGTGGGACCGTGGCCCTGTCTAGCTGGGACCATAGCCAGTGCTGGTACCCACACATTGCAGAGGCATAATTGGAAACCCTGAGGGAAAGGGTCTGAGGAGAAAATCTTCCTCCCAATAACATCGAGACATCTACCCTCCTTGTCTGACAGTGATGTTTGAAGATTGCCTGACTTAGATTTGAGGGAGGCAGCAGCAATCACTAATGAGTTGGGGGCTGGGTGTTTGTAAAACATACTAGCCCCTTCCTGAGGGATCACGTACAAAGAATCAGCCAGCTTGTTGGTAGGGATGGCTGACGACGGTTTGGCCCACACCAATTTAGAGGGTTCCATCAGCTGTTCAAACATGGGGAACATTATGTGACTGGGCTCCCCTGTGCCCAGTATCCCAAAAACTGGCCCTGACTGGGTCTTTTTCACCACCTTGGTGGGGAGTTTAGGTAGGGCTGAGGCGAGTCTCTTTAACCGCCTGAAAGGCCTTAGTATCCTCCATTGCGAGGATAAAGTTAGGGTCCGAGATGGTATTTGGTGGTGGAGGGGAGATGGTTTCATCTTCCTCAAGGGGAGAGGTGGAGACCGAGGAAGAGTCAGAGATTACTGATGAGATCTCCTGGTCAGGTGGCTGAGGGACACCTGTACGCTCTGCTATTGGATCCCCAATGAGGGAGCTGAGGAAAGTAGACCCTAATGGTTGAACTGACCTGTATCATGTTGCTGGATTGGCAGCGCGGGCGGTACCACTGGAACCACAGGTTGAGAGCGGTCCAGAACCTGTAGGGGAGCAGGCTATGGCACCTGCGGACGCAGTACCTGTTCCTGTACCAGGATTGGCTCAGGCAGAGGTCGAGAGATTGTAAATGTGGGGGGCGCACATGGGGGAGCAGGGGGAACGTATGCTGGCACATCCATACGGGAGCTAATAGCTCGCTCAAGGTCGTGGAAGTCGGATCTGGCAGGATAAGGTGACCTGCTGCACGAGCAGGATCAGTACCCTTAGTTCTCTGCATAACAGTATCTGTGGTACTGACTGTCCTCATATGTAGAGCAGCATGAGCAGGGGGATCCTGATCGCTGTTCTCTGTGGTACCGAAAGGTGGGTCTCGATGTCTGGAGGTGCCTGTCTGGGCCCTCCAGGTGCCCTGCTCCTTGGTGAGAGGAAGCGTGGGAGCGGGATCGATGGTGCTGATGGTACCCAGTGTGCAGGACAGAGCGGGAGTCTGTAGGCTGCTTACATTGGTACAGCTGCGGCAGCTGCGGCAGCTCCGGCGGCACCGTAGGTTGTGGGGCTAGAAGGGTCGGTACCGATGGTGGCGGAGTTCTTTGAGGCTCGGAGAAGACGGTCTCTACCTCCAGCATGCGAGGTGTTCCCACCACCTCCACGCTCCTAGATTGTTTCTTCTTTTTTCGCTGCTCGCCCTGTTTCTTTGCGTGGCGCTCCTTAGTGCGTGATGCACTCCCGAGATGAGGTAGCACTGCTAGGTATGGCCGGTACCGGAGGTAGGATTGGTA
This sequence comes from Sphenodon punctatus, assembly GCA_003113815.1. Classification (NCBI taxonomy): domain Eukaryota; kingdom Metazoa; phylum Chordata; class Lepidosauria; order Sphenodontia; family Sphenodontidae; genus Sphenodon; species Sphenodon punctatus. Next base: position 114,592 of record QEPC01003065.1, on the reverse strand, counting down.
CCGCAGGTTGGATTTCTGCGCCTGTGGTACCAGTGACATCTTGCGAGGATGTGAGCTGGGACGGGAGCTCAGGGTTCATAGAATTGCGGGTGGAGAGCCTGATCTGCCCGTCTTCACTACCCTGAAGTGCCTGCTGGGTTAGAATGTCCTGCAGTCTGAGTGCCCTTGCCCGTTTGGATCTGAAGGATAGACTCGCGCAGAATGTGCAAGCGCGAATATTATGGTCCTCTATCAAACAAGCTAAACACTGCTCATGTAGATCACTGACCAAGAGTGTAGCGGGGCACGAGCTGCATCATTTAAATCCCAGTTGGTTGGGAATATCAAGCGACTGCTGAGGCGCAGCAAAGCCCAGGGGACAAACCCCGCGGGCTGGGGCGAAAGCGCAGCCGAAGTAGGTGTTAAGAAATCTTATTATTTGTTCTTTTTACTACTGACAGGTACCGAGACGTATGAAGGTGTTCCAAGCGCGACACAGTTGGAAGGAACTGAGGTGGTGAGGGCTCCTCCCCCTATTTATACAGTCCCGTTCTTGTGCTATCTGGAGCCCCCACTTTTCACGGGATGGGAGGGGGGATGGAAGGGCAGAGCCCTCATCATGTTCTAGCCTTTTCAAAGCTTTCTTCTGCCGGGAGACTGCTGACAATAAGGTTTCCGGTGCCTGCGAAGCAGGAAGTGAATCCCAAGAGTGAGAATGGCGGAGATCCTCAAAGAACCACCTTAAATTTAGGTATATTAAATATGTTTCTCTCTAGTTCTATCCATTGTCGGTCTTTTGCTGAGTCAAACAAACCACATTTTAGCACTTCTAAGAATTGATGCCCAATAATATGCTTTAATGTTAGGTAGGCTCAGGCCTCCACAGTCTGTAGCGGTGAATAAAATAGACCTTATGATACGTGGTTTCTTTTTTTTCCATATTATACTAACAATTATTTTATTAAGGGCATCAAAGAATTCATTGGGAACTCTTATAAGTAGTGCCATTATTATGTATAATAGTTTGGGTAAGATGAACATTTTTATTATGTTTATTTTCCCCATCCAGGAACATTGTTGGGAGGTCCACGCATCTCTCAATCTTTTGCATTCTTCCAATAGAGGTAAGTAATTACTTTTGTATGGTAGGTGGGTATTTTTGGTCAGGTTAATTCCTAAATATTTTATTCGGGCATTATTTATTTTAAACGGAGTAATCTCTAGGATTTCTTGGTTGGGTAAGTTTTGTGTGTTCATTAGGAACATTGGGGATTTTGAGATATTAATTTTATACCCGGATACTTGACTGAACTCTTCCAGACACTTTATTAATCTAGGTATTGATTGTTTGATATTGGCTATGAATAGCAGTGTGTCATCAGCATACATTGTAACTTTAATCTGTTGTGTTCCAAATTTTATCCCTTGAATTTCTTCATCTTGGCGAATGGCCATTGCTATTTCTAGGCAATCAAAGGCCTTGTCTGCATCCAATGAAACAATAGCCGCCGGGGTCTTTTCATTTTGTATCTTGAATATGACATTTATCGACTTTCTGACATTGTCTATTCCTAACCTACCTTTTATTATTATTATTAGCATTTATATAGCGCTAGCAATGTACCTGGCGCTTTACAGAGAATAAAATAGACACGGTCCCTGCCCGAGAGCTTACAATCTAAAGACAGGGGGAGGGGAGATAGGGAAGGGGGAAACAGAGGGAGACACAAGCGGTGCAACATTCATGGGGATGCAAGAACTCAGGTACACATTCTTGGCTTGGTTACAGTAAATTAGGAGTTTGCAGATAACAGGTGGGGGATAATCCTGGGTGAGGATGATTAGCAGGAGTTAGGAAGAGCGGATCAGAAGAGGTGGGTTTTGAGGAGGGACCTGAAGGTGTGGAGGGTGGGGGCAAGGCGGACAAGGGTGAGGAGGGAGTTCCAGGCGTGCGGGGCAGCGAGGGAGAAGGGATGAAGGCGGTAGGGGGAGCAGGGGAGGCGTGGGAGGATGAGGGAGGGGATGGAAGAGGAGCGGAGTTCTCGAACAGGGGTTTGGAGGGAGATCAGAGCAGAGAGGTAGGGGGGAGCAAGGTTGTGAAGGGCTTTGTAGGTGAAAATGAGGAGCTTGTGCAGAATATGCTCAGGAAGGGGAAGCCAGTGGAGGGAGGAGAGGAGAAGCTGCACATGGTCAAAGCGACGGGCTAGGTGGATGATCCTGGCAGCAGAGTTTTGAACAGAGATGAGGGAAGAAAGGTGAGAGCGGGGAAGGCCAGTCAGGAGGTTACAATAGTTGAGGCGTGAGATGACTAGGGCGTGGATTAGAGTTTTGGCAGAGGAGACAGACCGAAAAGGGCGGATCTTAGCAATGTTGTGGAGGGAGAAGTGGCAGGATTTGGCCACGAAGTCAATGTAGGGTTTGAAGGTAAAGTGCAAGTTGAAGATGAAGCCCAAGCTATGGGCTTGGAGGACAGGGAGGATGGAGACCCCGTCAATGGCTATTGACAGGGAGGAAGGAGAGGAAGAATTGAGAGGGAAGATAAGGAGTTCAGTTTTCGCCATGTTCAGTTTGAGTTGGCGTTGACATATCCAGGCGGAGATATCATACAGTTGGTGAGACGAGCTTGAACAGAAGGGGAGAGGGAAGGAGTGGAGAGATAGAATTGAGTGTCGTCAGCGTATAGGTGGTACTGGAAACCGTGGGAGGCAATGAGTTTGCCTAGGAACTGGGTGTAGATAGAGAAGAGGAGAGGGCCAAGAACAGAGCTTTGGGGAACAGGGGTAGGAAGGAGGAGGGAGAGGAGTTAGGAAGAGATACATTGAAGGAGCGGTCAGAAAGGTAGGAGGAGAACCATTCGAGGACAGAGTCCCGGAATCCCTTCAACAGTGTCGAAGGCAGCAGAGAGATCAAGGAGGACAAGAATAAAGGCGGTTGGATTTAGCCACAAGAAGATCATTGGTGATCTTAGCAAAAGCAGTTTCAGTGGAGTGAAGGGGGAGGAAGCCAGATTGGAGGAGGTCAAGGGAGTTGGCAGAGAGGAGGGCGAGGCAACAGGAGTAGACAACCCGTTCAAGGAGCTTGGAAGCAAAAGGGAGGAGCAAGACAGGATGGTAATTAGAGGGTTCAGAGGGATCCAGAGTGGACTTTTTGAGGATAGGGGAAAGAAGTAGAGGGTTTATGAAACCCAATTGATAATAGTAGTAATAATTTATTGTGAGCCACATGCCCAGAACAAAATAAATATACATCTATGTATTCATATAAAACGTTAATAGTAGTCATCAGTTAAATTTCAAAATAAAACATTAATAGCCCGATTGATCTGCAGGTGTTATATCTTTTTTGCAGCATTGTAGTCTTGAGGCCATAATTTTAGTGAAAAATTTTAAATCTGTGTTTAATAGCAATATAGGTCTGTACCCCTAGCACTCTTCCAGACACTTTCCTGGTTTTGGGCATAGTGTAATGTTTGCTTCATAAAAAGAGTCCCCCATTTTCTTTTCTCAAAGAAAAGCACTGTATACTCTGACTAGTCTAGGGGAGAGGATTTGTTAATATGTTTCATAAAGTTCAGACAAGTATTCATCCAGGCCCAGTGCTTTATTATTAGGGAGGTCCTTAATTACTTCTGAAACCTCTTCTGTGGTTATGTGGACGTTTAAGCTTTCTAATTGTACTTGATTGATTGTTGGTTTTTTAAAAAAATCTTCTATTCCTTGTTTATCACGTTGGGTACTTTGGTACAGTTCAGAGTAAAATTGTAAAAATCTCTTTCGTTTCTTTGCCTTTGAGATTTTTATGTCCCATATTGTCTCTTATACAGGCAATGTGAGCCTTGTCTCGCTTCTTTTTTACCAACCATGCTAATGCGCGGTCCAGTTTATTGCCTTTTTCAAAAAAGAATTGTTTTGTATATTTTAATTTTTTTATTATCTTTTTCGGTTCTAAATAATTTATTAATCCTCTAATTTTAGTAATTTGTTTACCCGTATTTTCATCAGTTTATTTTTGTGTGTGTGTGCAATGCTGCTAATTTTAATTGCAGTTCCTTTATTTCTCTTATTTGTTCCTTTCTTTTGTAGGCTGCCACAGAGATATATGATCCCCTGATGCAGGCCTTCATAGCTTCCCAGATAATTACCAGGGACACCATCAGGCATTTCATTGTTCATGAAGTATTCCTTCAAATCTTCCTGAATTTTCCCTTTTATTGTATCCAACAAAATACTTTTATTTAATCTCCAATTATTATGTGTTTGCCTCTTTTCATTGCCTCTTCCTGTATTTTTAGCCATATGGCATTGTGGTCACTGAATGTGACTTGTATTATTTTAGAGTGGACACGTATATCTATCAATTCTCTAGGGACCAGTATATGGTCAATTAAGGAGTATGTTCTGTGTTTACAGGAATAGCATGAGTAATCTCTACTAGTTGGGTCCTCCAAGCACTTATCCAATCTGCCACCTGAAATAGCTCCTCAATTTTCTGGTAGGTTTTTTTTAAAATGGGATCCCTGAGGACTTATCTAGTGGGAAAACGGGTGCATTAAAGTCTCCACATATAATTAGTCTTCCCGTCGCTTCTCTCTTTATGAGAGGGATTACTTTTTTGAAGAAATTCAAAGTGTCTATATTAGGGGCATATAATCCTACGATAGTATATAGCTTTCCTTCCATGTCTCTCGTAACTATGAGAGAGCGCCTCTCTGGATCTTTAATTTGGTTTTGCTTTTTAAAGATTAGTGAATTTGCGAACCCCATGAACACAGCCGCCTTTTTACTATGAGCATTTGCAAAGTAGATAGTCATATTTTTTTATGTCTCAGTCTAAAGTTATCTTTATTTACTAAATGTGTTTCCTGCCCTACTATTGTATGAATTTTATTCTGGATAGCAAACTGCCATAGTTTACGTCTCTCTTTAGGGCAGTTTAGTCCCTTAGTGTTGATAGTGCATATAGTGAGGTCAGTCATGGCACCATTTATGTATTTTTTGTGTGTGTAACCTAGGTCTTACTTGTGTATTTTGTGTGTGTAACCTAGGTCTTACTTGTGTATTGTTTTTATCCTTTGCTGGAACTTTTGGGCCCTTTTTGCTATGCTTTCCTTGTTGCCTTGCTTAAGCCATATAATTTATTTTTTATTTATTATTCTTTACTGACGGCACTAGCTTTCGCCATGGCCCAAGCTTAAGCCATATAAACACATTTGAGTACAGCACCTACATCCCACTGAAAATAAACAAAGAGAAGAAAAATAATTTAACCAAGAATACAAACATCTCTGGGTAGGAAAGTTACCCTGTAAAAAGAGAGAAATGGGGGTATATGCCTAGGTTCGCGTGTCTCGGATACTAGGCTACACACCGCCCAAGGAAACAAAATCTTTTTTTACCTCTTTTTTCTTCCCCTCTCAGCCCATTCTCCATGCTATAGGTTATAGCAAAAAATAAACCCCTTATCCTTAGCTTCCATCATTATATTTTGCACCTATCCTCTATTTTTATAACCATTAAGGTGCCTTCAACTTAATTCCATAGGTTTCATAATCTTTGTTTTGTATTTGTGCACCACCATCTTGTACATGGGTGCTGACCTATGAATCACAGTTAATACTAAATTTAAATTCTAATTCAGTTTCCACTAATTCCTTTATCATTGCAACAAAGTAGTATACTGGTCTGGCCTGTTGCCTAAACTTCTATAAACTTTAATATAAACATATATTATTAACCTTCAACTTTAATACTTATTGTTAGTAAGCAGTCTCTTGTTAAAACTTTTCAAGGCCCCATCTGTGTTGCTACATCGCCATCTTGTGGGCATTAGTTATCTTTGTAGCTACTATAAACAATCCATGGTGCATACTAATACAGCTTTATCTTATACTTTAACTTTGTTTTTTGTTTATTTTTCCCCCATTTTTTTCTGCATATTACCCAAAGCCAACATGTCAGTCTCAATATCTTTTTCAGTTTTAATGCAGCAGAGCAGTTTATTTTCCTCTATTTGGGGGAATTTGAGTCCTTGAGGCTGTGCGATGTTTCTCAGGTGTCAGGCTGTTTCCAACTGACTTCTTTCATGTATTTTGAAATGTAGTCATCCAGTTGAGCCACTTCACTGAAGACTCTAAGTTTATCTTTGAAAAAGAATGAGAACTTTGCAGGTAGCAGGATACCTTGTTTGTAGAATAGGTCCACATGGCGTTTCCACTTCTTTTATTTAGTTTCCACTGAAATATCCGGGAAGTGGATTTTGTTACCATGGAATGTGAGATCTTTCTGTTGCCTGGATTCCTTAAATATAACTTCCTTATCAGTATATCTCAAGCATTTAAATATTATGGCCCTGGGGGGGTACTCCCTGCTTTGGCTTGGAACGGAGTGTTCTGTGAGCCCTTTCTATTTCAATATGTTGAAATTTTTCTGGGGGAAGGTGTCTCCCAGGACTTTTTTTTAACTAGTTCACTTACATTACTGCCTTCTTCGTTTTCAGGAATGTCTATTATTTTCAAATTACAGCAGCGGCTTCTATTTTCTAGATCCTCAACTTTATTTAGGAGGAATATAGTTGAATTATCTAGTCCAGCCACATTCTCTCCCTCTTCCTTATTTGAGTCTTCCAGGGAGCTCACTCTAGCTTCCAGCTCATTCACTCTTTTTGAGAGCTGGTCAAACTTTTTATTTAAATTTTCAGTAGTTGTAATTACCTTTGTGAGTCCTCCTTTTATTGTGTTGCGATCTTTTTTTGCTGCTTCCTATTGTTAGTTAGTTATTTATTCACGGTGTAACACAGGGTCATTGCCAAGCTTCCTATTGTGCCTGGATCATTTTAATGATTTTATCTAGCTTGGGCTGGCTGTGTGATTCCTCTTCTTCAGAGGATCCAGCTTCCTCCTCTTCTGTTGCGTTGGCCATTTTTTCTCTCGCCTCCACCTCTGTCTCTGTTTCAAGGGCTCTGTTTTGAGCCTTGTAGAAGGCTTTAATTGTGCCTGCCACACCCTTTTTTAATTTTTTATGCACCCTTCCCTGACATCAGTAAGGAGTTATTTTTCTTTTCTTTCTTTTTTTTTAAACTTTAGTCTCCTTTGGGCTGAGATTTGTTCCTCGGGCAGCATGAAGCCATTCCCCAGCACATCTACTCTCCGCGCATGCCCAGAGCACCACCCCCCAAAAGGTATTTTCACAGCACAGTTATTTAAGCATCTTAAAATTCTAAAGATGTTTTAACACTAAAAACAATATAGCCATTTCAGAATTTCAATATTCCTAATTTTTCTACAAGATCAGAGATTTCTTAATATAATCTGGACCAAATTAATCCATAGTGTAACTTTATTGAATGCAATGGACGTACACCGAGGACAATTTGGGCTCTTTGCCAGTACCTTCTTGAGAGCAGTGTATACATCCATTTCTACTTGCATTACAAATAGGTTAGAAGAGCTGATCAGCTGTTTCATGAGGTTTATGCTGAAAAATAAAAGGTATAAAACTAAAAAGCCAGTCAAACAACAGCTGACGAAAAAAGTAGAGGAAAATGAACTTCTAGCAAGTTAGCTTTAGCAGATAAGTGAAAGGATAAAGGAAATCTGCTAAATTCATGTGTGTTATCAAACGAGACGACAGTTCACTGGCGACTCGGTGTTTGGTCCATGCAAACCCTAATCACATTTACCACATCCAGCCTAGTAAATGGGCAGCCCCCTGCCCCTATTTCATGTGCCTGCAGCAGCTTCCACCTCTGACACCAGCAATCTCCCTCCCTGCCTCTCAGCTGGCTGGACATGCTAGGTAGACCTGGATGCTAATGAGGCTGGTAATTTATAGTTGTTTATTTATTTATTTCTAGATTTATACCCCGCCCCTCCTGAGAACAGCTCGGGGCGGCTTCCAACAAAAAAATATATAAAATACATATAAAACCATTTAAAAACACATCAAAAATACATAAAGTATTAAAACAGGGACTGGGAAACATTTAAAACAATAAAATAGGGTAGGGGAGAAAAAAACCCATTAACCCACCCTCCCCAAAGGACTGGCCGAACAGCCAGGTTTTACATCTTCGCCGGAATATCAAAAGGCTTGGGGCCAGGCAAGCTTCCTCCGGAAGGGAGTTCTGAAGGCGCGGCCCGGCCACCGAGAATGCCCTCTCCATTGTGGCCCCCCGCTTAACACGGGGGACCTCCAAGAAGGCACCCCCGGCAGACTGAAGGAGCCGCTCTGGGGTGCGGAGGGCGAGGCGATCCCTGAGGTACGAGGGGCCCAGACCGTGAAGGGCCTTATAGATCAAAGTCAAAACCTTGAACCTAGCTCGGCACGCTATCGGCAACCAGTGCAGAGTCCGGAGCACAGGTGTTATGTGCTCCCGACGACCCGTCCCTGAAAGGAGGGGGGCCGCCGCATTCTGCACTAGCTGCAGCCTCCGAACCAGGCACGAGGGAAGCCCCACGTAGAGCGCATTGCAGTAGTCCAGCCTCGAGGTGACGAAGGCATGGATGAGGGAGGCCAGGTCCGGGCCGGAGACTAACGGACGCAGCCTCCGTACCAGATGCAGCTGGCAAAAAGCAGCCTTTGCGACTGCCTCCACCTGCCGCTCCAGGCGGAAATCTGCGTCCAATATCACCCC